>JAILYF010000051.1:600000-1023973 GCA_025491095.1 Brachionus asplanchnoidis | reverse complement strand
TCGGAGGGTTGCTCGACGAAATGACAGCCCGGGGTCTATTTTGTTTGACCCACCCCCCCAACAAGTATATTTTTGGATAGAGCAACTCTGTGGGACGACCGAAAAAATAGGACGAGACCTGTGCCGGTCACCGTTCGCCCGCAATTCACCAATTACCAAATTCCTTACCACCCGTCCCACGCCCACCCTCCTTTTGCTCACATGGTTCAAAGTAAATTTTTTGGGTTCAAAATGACAAGCTGATTCCAAAAATATGCCATAGAAGATTTGGGGACCAACTTGGCATTAGTTATGCAACTTCCATTATTTTTACCACCAATTTCGGTGGTATTTGCCAAATTGCCATGGACCCGACCATACTTTTTTTTGTTCGGCACACCGTTACGTGCGTCCTGATGAGACAAACATTTAAAAATTCAAGTCACCCTGAATTATTTCCCAGCGGAATTATTCCAAAAATACTGACCCTTTTTTGGTGCAAACTTTTGTTAAGTTTATTTTACAATTCGACCGAAATTGCTTTTGCCCATACATTTCAATGCATATAGCTTATTCAATGGACTCAATTGATTTACCCATAGTAATGGACTTTTTCATGGGGGTCTATGGGGAAAATTTCTAATTGCATGGAAACCAATGCAAATTTTTTTTTGCTGCATACCATGCATGGTTCCAATGCAAATATTTTTTTGCTATCAAATTAATTGGTAATTCTTTTTCCTTGGGGTAAATGGGTTATATTAATTATTATTAAGTTTAATGTTTTCAAATGATTATAAGTTAGCTATGGTTTTGAATGGGTTTAAATTTCAAAAATTTTAAAAATTTCAAAAAATTTCAAAAATTTAAAAATTCAAAATTTAAAAATTCAAAAAATTCAAAAATTTCAAAATTCAAAAATTTAAAATTCAAAAATTTAAAAATTCAAAAATTTAAAAATTCAAAAATTCAAAAATTTAAAAATTCAAAAATTCAAAATTTTAAAATTCAAAAATTTAAAAATTCAAAATTTAAAATTCAAAAATTTAAAAATTCAAAATTTAAAAATTCCAAAAATTTAAAACTTCAAAAATTTAAAAATTCAAAATTTTAAAAATTCAAAAATTTAAAAATTCAAAAATTTAAAAATTCAAAAATTTAAAAATCAAAAATTTTAAAAATTTCCAAATATTATTCTGAGTGAAATTTTATAAGGATTTCAAAATTAGTCAAAAATTTAAAATATGCCTCTTTAAAAGATTTAATTTTTTATTCAAAATGGAAAAAATCATGAAAAATTCTGAAAAAATTATTTGACTTAGAAAAATTTTTCGCAAATTTTTTGTATATTTTATTAATTAATTATATTGTTTGGACCATAAAAATGGGTAAAAATGCTTAGAAATATTTTTTCCAGATTTTTGATATCTTGATGAGTATTTTGTGTAATTGGACCCTAAAAATTGTAAAAAAAATCGTGAAATTCTGAAAAAATTACTGAGACAGAGAAGAAATTATTGTATCTTTTTAAGTATTTAAATGGACATTTTTAATGTAATTGGACACAAAAAAATGGGAAAAAATTATGAAAAATTTTGAAAAAATTATTTGGTCTTATTAAAATTTAATTTTTAAATATTTTTTAAGGATTTAAATGTTTGGAGTCTAACAAATTTATTAAAATCATGAAATATTTTTCTTAGTTTTTATGGAATATTCTAAGCATATTTTAATGTATTTGGAGCAAAAAAAAGATTAAATTCCAGTAAAAATTATTTTAATAGAAATATTACTTGACAATAGTTATCATTAAATTATCTTAGTGAGCCCGAGAATTGGCTATTTCATGGGTGCTTTTGTGAAATTAATATTACACTGCGATAAATACAAATTAATTTTTTTGTTTTATCAAAAAACATGGTATCAATTCAATTAATTGAATAAAATAATGCTTGAAAAATTTGATAATATTCGGATCTATAGGTAAATATTTAATTGTATCTGTTCATATGCTTTTAAATTCTTTCAAATGCCGCTATGGTTTTATTAAGGCTTTGAAATTTTATATTATTTAAATTTAAAATTTAAAAAAATTTGAGACTATTTTCCTGAGTGAAATTTTATGAGGATTTCAAAAATTGAGTCAAATAATTAAAAATGCGCTTAATTAAGTGTGATTAGATGGAGGAGAGGGTCAAGAAGGGGTACACAAAGGGCTAGGGAGCACTAAAAATCGCCAGATTTTATCTAAAATTTGCTTTTTGACGATGGCACATTTTGTTTACCATGAAAGGATGATGTTTACCTTGACACATTGAGGCCAAACATTTAATTCGATTGGTCTATTGCTGCGACGACCTGTTTTTAATCATGGCCAGTTGTATGTGCTGCATCAAGGGTGCGCAATTTCGGATCATTGCGAGTACTTGTTGATACACATGCATGGTACGTTTAGACAAGGACGTCTGCCCGGTTATGTTCCTGATGGCGAAATGTACACCAAGAACATTGTATTTAGAGAGCTTTTGGAATAAACTTTGTGTTTTTTATGTATATTTTTTTTTTTCAATAAAAAATTTTAAACTATTCAATTCTTTCATTTAATAAGGATAATTAAGGGCTGTTTGTCACTTTAATTAATACTAAAGGGTATTTGTCCACATTAGATGGGTATTTACTTCCTTTAAACCATTTGACTTGAGTTTTAAAATATTTTAGAATAGAATTAAATTAAATAAAGGAATGAGAGTCAATGTTGGGGTCGAGGAGGGCTAGGGAGCACTAAAAATCGCCAGATTTTATTGAAAAATTGGCTTTTTGACGATGGCACATTTGACGATGGCACATTAGACGATGACACATGTGTTACCGTTATACGATGATGCTAGTCCCTAATATAAAATACGCTCTCTGTGTCGATTTGAGTGTCCGAATTTTTTGGACCGACTGGAGCGTCGCACAGACTCGGGCGATGGCGCGTTGGATAGCCAATCAAAAATTAGGGGTAACACCGTTGGCCTTTTTTCCAATTTTTTGCCAAAACCACCTTTTTTTCCAGAAATAAACTTTTGGCAAAATTTCAAAAAGGTGTTCTTTGGACTTTTTATACATTTTTGGATTCCTCACGCCGAGCTGATTCCGAATCTGTATCCACTTTTTCAAATTTTTTCGACCCAAAATGACCAAAATACCATTTGACACTCGGAGGGTTGCTCGACGAAATGACAGCCCGGGGTCTATTTTTGACCCCCCCAACCAAGTATATTTTGGATAGAGCAACTCTGTGGGACGACCGAAAAAATAGGACGAGACCTGTGCCGGTCACCGTTCGCCCGCAATTCACCAATTACCAAAATTCCTTACCACCCGTCCCACGCCCCTCCTTTTGCTGACATGGTTCAAAGTAAATTTTTGGGTACAAAATGACGATGATTCCAAAAATATGCCATAGAAGATTCTGGGCCAACTTGGCATTAGTTATGCCACTTCCATTATTTTTACCACCAATTTTCGGTGGTATTTGCCAAATTGCCATGGACCCCGACCATACTTTTTTTGTTCGGCACACCGTTTGTGCGTCCTGATGAGACGAACATTTTAAAAATTCAAGACCTGAATTATTTTCCCAGCGGAAATTATTCCAATACTGACCATTTTTGGTGCAAACTTTTGTTAAGTTTATTTTACAATTCGACCGAAATTGCTTTTGCCCATACATTTCAATGCATATAGCTTATTCAATGGACTCAATTGATTTACCCATAGTGAATGGTCTTTTTCATGGGGGTCTATGGGGAAAATTTCTAATTGCATGGAAACCAATGCAAATTTTTTTTTGCTGCATACCATGCATGGTTCCAATGCAAATATTTTTTTGCTATCAAATTAATGGTAATTCTTTTTTCCTTGGGTAAATGGGTTATAATTAATTATTAAGTTTAATGTTTCAAATGATTATAAGTGTAGCTATGGTTTTGAATGGGTTTTAAAATTTCAAAAATTTTAAAAATTTCAAAAAATTTCAAAAATTTAAAAATTCAAAAATTTAAAATTCAAAAATTCAAAAATTTCAAAATTCAAAAATTTAAAAATTCAAAAATTTAAAATTCAAAAATTTAAAAATTCAAAAATTCAAAAATTTAAAAATTCAAAAATTCAAAAATTTCAAAATTCAAAAATTAAAAATTCAAAAATTTAAAAATTCAAAAATTTAAAAATTCAAAAATTTAAAAATTCAAAAATTTAAAACTTCAAAAATTTAAAAATTCAAAATTTTAAAAATTCAAAATTTAAAAATTCAAAAATTTAAAATTCAAAAATTCAAAAATTTAAAAATACAAAAATTTTAAAAATCAAAAATTTTAAAAATTTCCAAATATTTTTCGGAGTAAAATTTTATAAGGATTTCAAAATTTGAGTCAAAATTTAAAAATTTGCTTTATTAAAAAATATAATTTTTTTATTCAAAATGGAAAAAATCATGAAAAATTCTGAAAAAATTATTTGACTTTGGAATTTTTCGCTAATTTTTCGTTATTTATTAATTAATTTTATTTGTTTGGACCCTATAAAATGGGAAAAATCCTTAAAAATTCTGATTTAGGTTATTTACTTAGAAATATTTTTTCGAGATATTTGAATATTTGATGAGTAATTTATTGTAATGTGACCCTAAAAATGTAAAAAAAACATGAAAATTTTGAAAAAAATTACTGAGACAAAGAAGAAATTTTGCATCTTTTTATCTAAATATACATTTTAATGTAATTGGACTCTAAAATATGGGAAAAAATTATGAAAAATTATTGGGACTTAGAAAAATTTAAATCATTAAATATTTTTTAAGGAATTTTAATGTTTGGAGTCTAACAAATTTACAAAAATCAAGGAAAATTTTCTTAGTTTTATGGAATATTCAAATGCCTATTTAAATGTATTTGGAGCCAAAAAAATAGATAAAATTCCAGAAAAAATTATTTAAATAGAAATATAACTTGAAATAGAAATCATTAAATTATCTTAGTCAGCCCTGCGAATTGGCTATTTAATGTGTGCTATTTGTGAAATTAATAATAACATTGCGAAAAGCAAATTAATTAATTTGTTGGATCAATACATGGTATCAATGTAATTAATTGCATTTGCCGTTTTATTTATATTAATTAATAAAATTCGGATCTTTGGGTATATATTTAATTAAATGTTTGGAGTCTAACAAATTTATAAAAATCATAAAATATTTTTCTTAATTTTATGGAATTATATAATGATTATTTAAATGTATTTGGAGCCAAAAAAATAGATAAAAATCCAGAAAAAATTATTTTTAATAGAAATATAACTTGAAATAGTTATCATTAAATTATCTTAGTGAGCCCTGCGAATTGCCTATTTCTCGGGTGCTATTTGTGAAATTAATAACATTGCAATAAATACAAATTAATTTTTTTGTGGATCAAATACATGGTATCAATCCGATTAATTGTATAAAATAAATTAAATGAAAAATTTAATAAAATTCGGATCTATGGGTAAATATTTAATTGTATCTGTTCAAATGCTTTTAAATTCTTTCAAATGCCGCTATGGTTTTATTAAGGCTTTGAAATTTTAAATTATATTTAAATTTAAAAATTTTAAAAAAATTTGAGACTATTTTCCTAAGTGAAATTTAATGAGGATTTCAAAAATTGAGTCAAAAAAAAAAATGTGCTTAATTAAGTGTGATTAAATGGGGAGAGGGTCAAGAAGGGTACACAAAGGGCTAGGGAGCACTAAAAATCGCAGATTTTATCGAAAATTTGCTTTTTGACGATGGCACATTTTGTTTACCATGAAAGGATGATGTTTACCTTGACACATTGATGCTAGTCCCTTAATATAAAATACGCTCTCTGTGTCGATTTGAGTGTCCGATTTTTTGGACCGACTCGAACGTCGCACAGGCTCGGTTGATGGCGCCTTGGATAGCCAATCAAAATTAGGGTAACACCGTTGGCCTTTTTTCCAATTTTTTGCCAAAACCACCTTTTTTTCCAGAAATAAACTTTTGGCAAAATTTCAAAAAGGTGTTCTTTGGACTTTTTATACATTTTTGGATTCCTCACGCCGAGCTGATTCCGAATCTGTATCCACTTTTTTTTCCGGAAATTTTTTCGACCCAAAATGACCAAAATACCATTTGACACTCGGAGGGTTGCTCGACGAAATGACAGCCCGGGGTCTATTTTTGACCCCCCCAACCAAGTATATTTTTGGATAGAGCAACTCTGTGGGACGACCGAAAAAATAGGACGAGACCTGTGCCGGTCACCGTTCGCCCGCAATTCACCAATTACCAAAATTCCTTACCACCCGTCCCACGCCCACCTCCTTTTGCTCACATGGTTCAAAGTAAATTTTTTGGGTTCAAAAGACGAGCTGATTCCAAAATATGCCATAGAAGATTCTGGGACCAACTTGGCATTAGTTATGCCACTTCCATTATTTTTACCAATTTTCGGTGGTATTTGCCAAATTGCCATGGACCCCGACCATACTTTTTTTTGTTCGGCACACCGTTACGTGCGTCCTGTGAGACGAACATTTTAAAAGTTCAAGTCACCCTGAATTTTTTCCCAGCGGAAGTTATTCCAATTTTACTGACCCATTTTTGGTGCAAACTTTTGTTAAGTTATTTTACAATTTGACCGAAATTGCTTTTGCCCATACATTTCAATGCATATAAGCTTTTCAATGGATTCAATTGAATAGCCATAGTAAGCATGGTGAATGGACTTTTCATGGGGGGTCTATGGGGAAATTTCTAATTGCATGGTGGTCAATACAAATTTTTTTTTGCTGCATACCATGCATGGTACCAATGCAAAAATTTTTTTTGCCATCAAACTAATGGGAAATTTTATTTCAATAGGCCAATGGGGAAAAACTATTTAGTTTCAAGCTTAATGGTATTAATGATTACAAGTGCCGCAATGGTAATAAATTGGTTTTAAAATTAAAAAATTTTAAAAATTCAAAATCTCAAAAATTCAAATCTCAAAATTTAAAATTTAAATTTAAAAATTCAAAATTTAAAAATTCAAAAATTTTAAAATTCAAAAATTTAAAAATTCAAAAATTTAAAAATTCAAAATTTAAAATTCAAAATTCAAAATTTCAAAAATTTAAAAATTCAAAATTTAAAAATTCAAAATTCAAAAATTCAAAAATTTAAAAATTCAAATTCAAAAATTCAAAAATTTAAAAATTCAAAAATTTAAAATTTAAAAATTCAAAATTTTAAAAATTCAAATTTTAAAAATTCAAAAATTCAAAAATTTAAAAATTCAAAATTTAAAAATTCAAAAATTTAAAAATTTCCAAATATTTTTCTAAGTAAAATTTTATAAGGATTTCAAAAATTGAGTCAAAAATTTAAAAATATGCTTTATTAAAAAGATAAAATTTTAATCAATAGGAAAAATCATGAAAAATTCTGAAAAAATTATTTGACTTTGGAATTTTTCGCTAATTTTTCGTATATTTATTAATTAATTTTATTTGTTGGACCCTCAAAAATGGGTAAAAATCCTTAAAATTCTGATTAAGGTTATTTACTTAGAAATATTTTTTCCAGATATTCGAATATATTGATGAGTAATTTATTGTAATTGGACCCTAAAAAATGTAAGAAAATCATGAAATTTTGAAAAAATTACTGAGACAGAGAAGAAATTTTTGTATCTTTTTTAATATCTAAATGGACATTTTAATGTAATTCGACTCTAAAAAATGGAAAAATTATGAATAGTTTTGAAAAATTTATTGGGACTTAGAAAATTTAATTTGTAAATATTTTTTAAAGGAATTTAAATGTTTGGAGTCTAACAATTTATAAAAATCACGAAATACTTTTCTTAATTTTATGGATCATTCAAATGCCTATTTTAATGTATTTGGAGCCAAAAAAAAAGATTAAAATCCAGTAAAAATTATTTTAATAGATATATAACTTGAAATAGTTATCATTAAATTATCTTAGTGAGCCCAGAGAATTGGCTATTTCATGGGTGCTATTTATGAAATTAATAATAACATTGCGATAAATGCAAATTTATTTTTAATGTTGGATCTAATACATGGTATCAATGCAATTAATTGCATTTGCCGTTTATTTAATGATAAATTGATTAAAATTTGGTCGGTGGGTAAATATTAAATTGTATATGTTTTAATGCTTTTAAATTCTTTCAAAATGCCGCATTTGTTTTATTATGGCTTTGAAATTTTAAATTATTTTTAATTTTAAAATTTAAAAAATTCAAAAATTTAAATATTCAAAAATTTAAAAATTAAAAAGTTAAAAATTCAAAAAATTAAATTTTAAAAAATTCAAAATATTTTTTTTGAGTTACATTTAATGAGGATTTCGAAAATTGAGTCAAAAAAAAAAATACGCTTAATTAAGAGTGATTAAATGGGGGAGAGGGTCAAGAAGGGGTACACAAGGGGCTAGGGAGCACTAAAAATCGCCAGATTTTATTGAAGAATTGGCTTTTGACGATGGCACTTGTGTTTACCGTTATACGATGATGCTAGTCCTTAATATAAAATACGCTCTCTGTGTCGATTTGAGTGTCCCGAATTTTTTGGACCGACTGGAGCGTCGCACAGACTCGGGCGATGGCGCGTTGGATAGCCAATCAAAATTAGGGGTAACACCGTTGGCCTTTTTTCCAATTTTTTGCCAAAACCACCTTTTTTTCCAGAAATAAACTTTTGGCAAAATTTCAAAAAGTGTTGTCTTTGGACTTTTTATACATTTTTGGATTCCTCACGCCGAGCTGATTCCGAATCTGTATCCACTTTTTTTTTCCGGAAATTTTTTCGACCCAAAATGACCAAAATACCATTTTGACACTCGGAGGGTTTGCTCGACGAAATGACAGCCCGGGGTCTATTTTTGACCCCCCCAACCAAGTATATTTTTGGATAGAGCAACTCTGTGGGACGACCGAAAAAATAGGACGAGACCTGTGCCAGTCACCGTTCGCCCGCAATTCACCAATTACCAAAATTCCTTACCACCCGTCCCACGCCCACCTCCTTTTGCTCACATGGTTCAAAGTAAATTATTTGGGTTCAAAATGACGAGCTGATTCCAAAATATGCCATAGAAGATTCTGGGACCAACTTGGCATTAGTTATGCAACTTCCATTATTTTTTCCACCAATTTTCGGTGGTATTTGCCAAATTGCCATGGACCCCGACCATACTTTTTTTTGTTCGGCACACCGTTACGTGCGTCTTGAAGAGACGAACATTTTAAAAATTCAAGTCACCCTGAATTATTTTCCTAGCGGAAGTTATTCCTAAAATACTGACCAATTTTTGGTGCAAACTTTTGTTAAGTTTATTTTACAATTTGACCCGAAATTGCTTTTGCCCATACATTTCAATGCATATAAGCTTTTTCAATGGACTCAATTGATTTAGCCATAGTAAGCATGGTGAATGGACTTTTTCATGGGGGTCTATGGGGGAATTTAAATTGCATGGAGACCATTGCAAATTTTTTCTTGCTATATACCATGCATGGTACCATTGCAAATTTTTTTTTGCTGCATACCATGCATGGTAACAATTCAAATTTTTTTTTGCTATCAAATATATGGTTATTTATTTTCATTGGGGTCAATGGGGAAAAATTAATTATTATTAAGTTTGATAGCATTTAATGTTACAAGTGCCGCAATGGTTTTCAATGTGTTTTAAAAATTTCAAAAATTTCAAAAAATTTAAAAATTTAAAAATTTAAAATTTAAAATTCAAAAATTTAAAAATTCAAAAATTTAAAATTCAAAAATTCAAAAATTTAAAAATTCAAAATTTCAAAATAAAAAATTCTAAAATTTAAAAATTCAAAAATTAAAAATTCAAAATTCAAAAATATAAAAATTTAAAATTTAAAAAATTTAAAAATCAAAAATTTAAAAATTTCCAAATATTTTTCTGAGTTAAATTTTATGAGGAATTCAAAAATTGAGTCAAAAATTAAAAAATTTGCTTTATTAAAACGATATATTTTCTAATTCAGAATTGAAAAATATCATGAAAAATTCTGAAAAAATTATTTGACTAAGAAAATTTTTTTGCATATTTTTGTATATTTATTAATTAATTTTATCTGTTTGGACCCTAAAAAATGGGTAAAAATGCTTAGAAATATTTTTTCCAGATTTTTGAATATTTTGATGAGTATTTTAGTGTAACTGGACCCTAAAAATGTAAAAAGAATCATGAAAATTTTGAAAAAATTACTGAGACAGAGTAGAAATTTTTATGTATTTTTAAATATCTAAATAGGCATTTTAATGTAATTGGACTCTAAAAATGGAAAATTTTGAAATATTATTGGGGCTTTGAAAAATTTAATTTCTAAATAAATTTAGGATTTAATGTTTGGAGTCTAACGAATTTATAAAAATCATGAAATATTTTTCTTAATTTTATGGAATATTCTAATGATTATTTAAATGTATTTGGAGACAAAAAAAATAGATAAAAATCCAGAAAAAATTATTTTTAATAGAAATATAACTTGAAATAGTTATCATTAAATTATCTTAGTGAGCCCTGAGAATTGGCTATTTCACGGGTGCTATTTGTGAAATTAATAATAAATTGCGATAAATACAAATTAATTTTTTGTTGGATCAAATTCATGCTTTCAATCCGATTAATTGTATAAAATAAATTGAATGAAAAATTTAATAAAATTCGGATCTTTGGGTTAATATTTAATTGTTAATATTTAATAATTTATTTTTTAAAGAATTTAAATGTTGGAGTCTAACAAATTTATAAAAATCATGAGAAATTTTTTTAAGCTTATGGACTATTCTAATGCCTGTTTTAATGTATTTGGAGCCAAAAAATAAATAAAAATCCGGAAAAAAATTATTTTAATAGAAATATAACTTGAAATAGTTATCATTAAATTATCTTAGTGAGCCTGAGAATTGGCTATTTAATGGGTGCTATTTGTGAAATTAATATAACATTGCGACAAATACAAATTAATTTTTTTGTTGGATCAAATACATGGTATCAATGAAATTAATTGCATTTATTGTTTTTTTTAATGAAAAATTTAATAAAATTCGGATCTTTGTGTAAATATTTAATTGAATTTGTTCAAATGCTTTTAAATTCATTCAAATGCCGCAATGGTTTTTTTAAGTCTTTGAAATTTTAAATTATTTATATAAATTAATTTATTAATTAATTAAATAATATTAAATAATAATAAAAATAAAAAAAATATTTTAATTTGAGACTATTTTCCTGAGTAGAATTTAAGAGGATTTCAAAAATCGAGTCAAATAAATAAAAATGTGCTTAATTAAGTGTGATTAAATGGGGAAGAGGGTCAAGAATGGGAACACAAAGGGCTAGAGAGCACTAAAAATCGCCAGATTTTATCGAAAATTTGCTTTTTGACGATGGCACATTTTGTTTACCATGAAGTGATGATGTTTACCTTGACACATTGATGCTAGTCCCTTAATATAAATACGCTCTCTGTGTTGATTTGAATTCCCGAATTTTTTGGACCGACTCGAACGTCGCACAGACTCGGGCGATGGCGCGTTGGATAGCCAATCAAAAATTAGGACTCACACCGTTGGCCTTTTTTCCAATTTTTTGCCAAAACCACCTTTTTTTCCAGAAAAATACTTTTGGTCAATTTTCAACTTGCTGCTACTTGCACATTAGGCACATTTTTGGATTCCTCACGCCGAGCTGATTCCGAATCTGTATCCACTTTTTTTTTTCCGGAAATTTTTTCGACCCAAAATGACCAAAATACCATTTTGACACTCGGAGGGTTGCTCGACAAAATGACAGCCCGGGGTCTATTTTTGACCCCCCCAACCAAGTATATTTTTGGATAGAGCAACTCTGTGGGACGACCGAAAAAATAGGGACGAGACCTGTGCCGGTCACCGTTCGCCCGCAATTCACCAATTACCAAAATTCCTTACCACCCGTCCCACGCCCACCTTCCAATGCTGACATGGTCAAAAGTAAATTTTTTGGGTTCAAAATGACGAGCTGTTTCCAAAAATATGCCATATTAGCTTCTGGGACCAACTTGGCAAAAGTTATGCCACTTCCATTATTTTTACCACCAATTTTCGGTGGTATTTGCCAAATTGCCATGGACCCCGACCATACTTTTTTTTGTTCGGCACACCGTTACGTGCGTCCTGTTTAGACGAACATTTTAAAAATACAAGTCACCCTGAATTATTTTCCCAGCGGAAGTTATTCCCAAAATACTGACCCATTTTTGGTGCAAACTTTTGTTAAGTTTATTTTACAATTTGACCGAAATTGCTTTTGCCCATACATTTCAATGCATATAAGCTTTTTCAATGGACTCAATTGAATTAGCCATAGTGAATGGACTTTATCATGGGGGTCTATGGGGAAAATTCTAATTGCATGGAAACCAATGCAAATTTTTTTTAGCTGCATACCATGCATGGTTCCAATGCAAATATTTTTCTGCTATCAAATTTAAAGGGAAATTTTATTTCAATTGACTCATTAGGGAAATTTAATTACTAATATGCTTAATGGTATTTAATGATTACAAGAGCCGCAATGGTTTTAAATTGATTTAAAAATTTCAAAAATTTAAAAAATTTTAAAAATTTTAAAAATTTTTAAAAATTTCAAAAAATTTTAAAAATTTCAAAAATTCAAAAATTTAAAAATTCAAAAATTTAAAAATTCAAAAATTTAAAGATTCAAAAATTCAAAAATTTAAAAATTTAAAAATTTAAAAATTTAAAAATTCAAAAATTCAAAAAAATTTAAAAATTTAAAAAATTAAATTAAAAAAAAAAAAAATATTTTTTCTGTCCCAAATTTTATAGGGAATCCAAAAATTGAGTCAAAAATATTAAAATTTGCTTAATTTAAAATTTTTTTTTCACATAGGGGATCGATCCCTCAACCTCATGATTAATATTACTACACACTATCCACTGCGCCATCTGAGCTTTTGTTAAATAATTATTTTTTTTATTTATATAATTTCGATTTTCAAAAATTTTAAAAATTAGCCGTTTTGCAAGTTGAAAATGTTGCTTTAAATGTTTTGGTGTCGACAATTCTTAGCCACTTTATGACTTCTGTCATAAGCCGCCTCGAATTAAAAAAAATTAATTCATTTTATTTGAATGTGTCGACATGCCAGACACCATTAAATTTTAAAAAAACCCAAAAAAAAAAAAAAGAAAAAATTTCTCTAATTTTTGCGGTGTCGTTGATGCCAAAAAACTTAATTATTTCTATCCTAAGCCGCCTTAAAAAAAATAAAAGATTATTTGCTTTTATCTAAAAAAAAAAAACAGTTATAATTTTTTTTTATATAGGGGATCGATCCTCAACCTCATGATTAGTATTACTACACACTATCCACTGCGCCATCTGAGCTTTTGTTAAATAATTATTATTTTTATTTATATAATTTTGATTTTCAAAAGTTTTAAAAATTAGCCGCTTTTGCAAGTTGAAAATGTTGCTTTAAATGTTTTGGTGTCGACAATGCTTAGCAACTTTATGACTATGTCATAAGCCGCCTAGAATTAAAATAAAAATTAATTGATTTTATTTGTATGGGTCGACAATGCCAGACACCATTAAATTTTAAAAAAACCCACAAAAATAAAAAAAAAAAAATTCTCTAATTTTTGCGGTGTCGTTGATGCCAAAAAACCTTAATTAATTCGATCCTAAGCAGCCTAAAAAAAAAAAAAAAATTTTATGCGTTTATTTTAATGTTTCGACAATGCCAGACAACATTTTATCTATAAAAAACCCTTAAATAAAAAATAAAAAAAAAATTTCTGTAATTTTGCGTGTCATCTATGCCAACAAATTTGAAACTCTATAATATGCCCCCCAAACCATAAAAAAAATGCAATTTATTCGGGGATGCATCACCCCGCTTTTTAAAACTAATAATTTTTTTTTTTTTTTTTTCAAAAATAGAGCTATAGCTCATTTCGCCATACATATAAGGGATAAAAAAAAAAGCTGAAATAAAGTTAAATATAGCGGGGATCGAACCCTCTACCACTGGATCGGATGAACATCGCGATATCACTAAAAAGCTGAATTTTTTAATAGTGGGGATTGAACCCTCTACCTCTGGATTGGATGATCATCGCGATAACCACTGCGCTATACCTAATCATTCAAGTATGAATAGCGATGCTTGATAGAATCTGGTGGCTGGGCCTAACCGAGTAGTCTTGGTCAGAAATAATCTGATAAATAATTTTTATGCTTTGAACGGTGTAGAATAATGTACTGTGATCTGAGCGAGTCCAGGGCCGGCCGAAGACTTAATGATCACAGTATTCAGTACACACCAAGTGTGTCTGATTTACTTAAAGCTGAATCAAAGCATGATCAATCTATCGAGCATAAATAGCAATGTTCGATGGATTTTAGTCGAGGGCAGCAGTCGATCAACATTGGTGCTTTTAATAGTTCCATTGTTGCAAGTGGCCTTTCCTGTAGTTTCTTTTGCTATTAAATTTTTTAATAGTGATTGCAACTTAAAAGCAAGGGCGGTCGGGCATTAATGATAGGAAATAAACTTCTTTATTTCCTTTTGTTAATAATTCAGGTCCTAACCGAGAAGTCTTGGTCAGATATAATCTGACAGACCACAATCATGCTTTGAACGGTGTAGAATAATGTACTGTGATCTGAGCGAGTCCAGGGCCGGCCGAAGACTTAATGATCACAGTATTCAGTACACACCAAGTGTGTCTGATTTACTTAAAGCTGAATCAAAGCATGATCAATCTATCGAGCATAAATAGCAATGTTCGATGGATTTTAGTCGAGGGCAGCAGTCGATCAACATTGGTGCTTTTAATAGTTCCATTGTTGCAAGTGGCCTTTCCTGTAGTTTCTTTTGCTATTAAATTTTTTAATAGTGATTGCAACTTAAAAGCAAGGGCGGTCGGGCATTAATGATAGGAAATAAACTTCTTTTTTTCCTTTTGTTAATAATTCAGGTCCTAACCGAGAAGTCTTGGTCAGATATAATCTGACAAACCACAATCATGCTTTGAACGGTGTAGAATAATGTACTGTGATCTGAGCGAGTCCAGGGCCGGCCGAAGACTTAATGATCACAGTATTCAGTACACACCAAGTGTGTCTGATTTACTTAAAGCTGAATCAAAGCATGATCAATCTATCGAGCATAAATAGCAATGTTCGATGGATTTTAGTCGAGGGCAGCAGTCGATCAACATTGGTGCTTTTAATAGTTCCATTGTTGCAAGTGGCCTTTCCTGTAGTTTCTTTTGCTATTAAATTTTTTAATAGTGATTGCAACTTAAAAGCAAGGGCGGTCGGGCATTAATGATAGGAAATAACTTCTTTATTTCCTTTTGTTAATAATTCAGGTCCTAACCGAGAAGTCTTGGTCAGATATAATCTGACAAACCACAATCATGCTTTGAAAGGTGTAGAATAATGTACTGTGATCTGAGCGAGTCCAGGGCCGGCCGAAGACTTAATGATCACAGTATTCAGTACACACCAAGTGTGTCTGATTTACTTAAAGCTGAATCAAAGCATGATCAATCTATCGAGCATAAATAGCTATGTTCAATAGCTACTGGTAATCATTCAATATGATGAAGGGTATTTCTCCACATTAGATGGGAATTTACTACCTTCTTTTATTTTGAATATTTTAATAGAAGGGGGGGCATATCCTACGTATGTCTACACTATTACAATTAATAGTTTTTTTGATAATTTTTAACAGTTTTTAAATAAAATTTTAAATTGTTAATTTATTTTTAATGGTAAGGATGTAACTCTCCTTGAAATCCATATTCATGAAATTTGTATTAAATTTTTTTTTAGATTGAAACAGTTCTAAAAGAAAAATGAAGCCATTTGATGCAAACGAAGACGCTGTAATTATTGAGCTATTTACGATTCGAAATGATTCTGGTGAGCGAATGAAAGATGCTGATATCGCATCTTTCTTCAGAAGACGTTGTCGTAAAATAGCTTATTCCACCTTGCTGAACAGATTTAATCGTAAGTATTTTTAATCCCTTTTTGCCGTTTACAAATTTGTTTTTAGAATTGGATTCAGACCGTAACCACCGGTTAAATGAGCCCTTATGTTCTGGAGACTTACAGTCTTCAGCCATTCGAGTTGTGCGACCATCTGAACCTGCCCCTCAAGAACCTGCCCCTCAAGAATCTGCCGCTCAAGAATCTGCCTTTCAAGAACCTGAACCTGAGCCGTCTTTAGTTCAAGAGCAATTGGCTGCTGGTGATGGACAAATTGCTGGACCCAGTTCAGAGTCATCTGTTGCTCAAAGAGGAAGAAAGAAGGGAAAGAAGAGTCGAGGTGCCAAAACAACTGCTTATTTACGTTCAGCTAAACGTGAAAAAGACAAGCAACGAGTGATCAATCAATCGGTTCAATCGTTGCTTTCCTCTAATACGGATGATATAATGCCGTCTGATAACCAAGCTGTTTCAACCGGTCTGGATGTTAGTGCAATTGGCATTCTGGACACAGCTTTTGTTGAACCGTATCCGGTTACTGATGTTACTGTGTTAGGAGTAAACGAATCGAATTTGAATGAAGAGCTGTTTATTTCAACTGATTCGGTTGTATCCAAAGGTTGTTCTAATCGGTTTGGCTTTGCTAAAAACAATCAACGAATGCCTAATCGAGAAGACAATCTACAAGCAGAAGTAAATGAATTGGCAGCCCAAATACAAGTGCCTGTTCGGGAAGTCAATTTATCGGATCCAGTTATTCAACCTGTGACTGATAATAACTCTGACGATGAAGAAAATGCTGGTACGTTTACTGGACGCAATTCTAATCGTGGTTGGAGAGTTGATCATGCGAGAAAGTCCGAACGTATCCGTGATCAAGCAAGAAGACAAAATGAGCCAGTTGTTGTTCGCGAGTCCCGACTTGCTTCACAAACGCAAAGAAATGATCAGCGTTTGCGCGCTGAATCACCTGCAGCCCATTCCAATCGTCTTGCAAGTCAACGTGTTGCAACATCTGTGAGGCAAGCAAATTTCTCACCTGAGACTTTGGTTCAGAGGCGTACCACGGAACGCAATAGAATTGCTCAGAATCGCCAGGAAGAGTCACCCACGTCTCATAATGAACGTCTTGCTAATCGTCGTGTTGGAAATCAAACAGAAGACGAGAGAGCTGAGCGTTTGCACTTGGTGCACATTAATAACCAAGCTGCTCGCTTTGTATCCAATACCCATAATACATGGAAGAATTCGGACCCTTTCGTTGCTCTGGTCGATGATCAGGGCAATGGCACTCTTTTCTGTGAGTATTGTGGAGCCATTTACTGGATTGGTGAAGCTAATGATAGGGGCGTGTATTCAAAATGTTGCCAAAGAAACAAAATTGAGTTGTCGCCTATTCAACACTATCATCCGGTAATGATTGGTCTATTGGATCCGCAAAATAGTCGAAATTTTTCGGCTACTTTGCGCAAGGAATTTCTGGACAATATTCGACAGTACAACTCATCGTTGGGAATGGCGTCGGTCAAGGCTAATTTTGATGCTATCAATTTAGATAATATTCGCAATGACCGTAATCGTATAAGCGAAAGTCGAACAAGATTGCCATTTTTGTACAAATGTCATGGTGGTGTTGGATATAAAATTCCGCCGATGTTTAATGGTCCACAAGGCATTGAAAGAATTAGAGCTGCTCAATATCTAATGCTCGATTCTGATCTGTCTGTGTTTGATCATATGAACGCCAACTGGGAAAATTTTAACGGCGATTTAAATGCGGATCTATTTCGTATGCTGAGACAGATGCTCATGGACGTGAATGTTCTTTATCAGTTTTTTCTGACAAATAAAGAAATTCTCGAGCGACAAAATATGGAAGAACCGTTGACCGTTCGTCTTTGGCTATCACGTTTGGTTCCTCGAAACACAAATGTGGCAACGGATCGAGCAGGCAACAGACAAGTGGTGGACAATGCTACGAGAGGTGAAGTGGCCGCTGTGTTGTTAAACGATAACGACGGTCTACCCGATGATGGTCATGTTTTATTTGCCCAGGCTCGCGAACAAAACATGCCGCTGATTGAAATTGTTCCTCAACGTCCAAACAATTTCATGAAATACATTAGGTTTCGTGATCCCAATTGCGATCCAATGTGTTTTCCGCTCTTATTTCCGTATGGTGAAGCTGGCTATGATGAGCGGTTATGCCATACAAACGCCGAGACAACTACTAACAAGAGAGTTACCCTGCTTGAATATTATAGATTTTTTATTCATTACAGGGTAAACAATCTTAATTTGATGTTTCACGCATCCAAGTTGTTTCAAGAGTTTGTTGTGTGCTCATGGATCAAAGTTGAGTGGAACAATCTGTATTACCTGCGTAAGAATCAGAAAAAGTTGCGAATTGAGTCTTATGCAGGTATAATGGATCATGTTTCGACCAATTTAAATCCTGGCAATGTTCTTGGAAAGGCCTTTATTTTGCCGGCTACATTTGAAGGTGGTGATCGGGCTATTAGACAAAAGTATTTCGATGCAATGCAAATATCCAATAAATATGGTAAGGCCGATTTGTTCATGACATTTACAGCAAATCCTGGATGGCCTGAGTTGCAACGAATGCTTTTACATGATAAGAGCTATTTGTCCCGTCCTGACATGTGTGCTCGAATCTACGATCTCAAATTCAAAAAGT
Source organism: Brachionus asplanchnoidis (assembly GCA_025491095.1). Lineage (NCBI taxonomy): Eukaryota > Metazoa > Rotifera > Eurotatoria > Ploima > Brachionidae > Brachionus > Brachionus asplanchnoidis. The sequence goes on along the minus strand of JAILYF010000051.1, from coordinate 1,005,182 downwards.
GGTGGTCTGGCATTACAAAAGAACATAGGCTTGGTGTGGTAAAAGCTTTTGTTGTTGTCAAAGAATTGCAGAAGCGAGGACTACCGCATCATCACTGTCTTATTTGGTTCGAAGATCAAGACAAACCATCAAGTGAAGACCAGTTCGACGACATTATTTGTGCTGAACTACCGGATCCTGCAATTGATCGTGAATTGTACGATTTGGTTAAAACAAAAATGTTGCATGGACCATGCCGTGAAAACAGTGCGTGTATGCAGCAGTTTGGTAATCGGTGCTCCAAAGGCTATCCGAAACCTTATTCGAATGTGACTGTAATTCGTCCGAACCAATACCCGGAGTATCAACGTCGAGAAACAGGCATTACTGCTTTGGTAAATGGAGTCGAGCTTGACAATAGATATGTAATTCCTTATAACCGAAAAATGCTGAAAACATTCAATTGTCATATAAATGTTGAGGCATGTGGTTTATTGAGCACAATGAAGTATCTATTCGACTATGTCTGTAAGGGTAATGATCGGGTGAATGTTCAGTTGCATGCACTGAATAACGTTATGCCGTATGCAAATCGTGGGTTCAATGTTGAAGACCAGAACAGAACTACGGTGGGTTCTGTTCCCACTACTTCAACAGCTGACTTAAATGGGGATCCTGTTGTTCAAAATGACGACTATGATGTTCAGGTGGATCGCGATGTCGACAACGTCGTTGAAACTAATGAGCCTGCTGATGATCAAAACGATTTGGCGGGCAATGGTGACAATGTTGGTTACGATGAAATCAAATCGTATGAGAGCAAGCGGTATGTGAGTTCAATCGAGGCTTGTGACAAGTTGTTGGGCAACAGGCGATATTTGTTGTCACACACTATAGTCCGGCTCGATTTGTATTTACCTGACGAGCAGCCTGTCATATTCGAAAATGTTCAAGATGCCGCAAGCAGACGACCAAAAAGAACAACGCTTGCTGCATATTTCGAATTGAATGCACGTTCTATTCGGGCAAGACAATATTTCTATATTGAAATACCCGAATATTTCAGATTTATTGAATCAAGTCGCGAATGGCAAGCACGAATCAATGTGAATCAACGCGAAAAAATAATTGGTCGCATGTATCACGTTCATCAAAGTAATCGTGAAAAGTTTCATTTGAAGCTTCTGATATTACATATCAGAGGTGCAACGTCCTATGAAATGCTTCGTACTGTGGATGGAGTTGTGTACGGCACATTTGAGGAAGCGGCAAGGGCACTCAATCTGGTTGAGAACAATCAACAGTGGTATGAGTTGCTGGAAGAGGCAGTACGGACCGAACGTCCTCATCGATTACGATATTTGTTTTCCAAAATATTGTACCACAACAATCCAGTGCGGCCAAATGCATTGGAATTGTGGCTCGAATTTCGCGATTCGTTGAGTGATGACTACTTGCCGTTAGATGACGATACCCGTTATGCCAGAGCACTTGGTCACATTAGATTTCTTCTTGCAAGTCATGACAAAACTTTGCAAGATTACAATTTGCCTGAACCTGACGCCAGAGGGCTTGATTGGAATCATCGTGGCATACCCAGTCATATTAATAATATGACTGCTGCACAGCATGCACTCGAGGTTAATCGATTATTGCCAACACTCAATAATCGACAACAATTAGCATTTGATCGAATTTTGAACGCTGTCAATGACAACAATGTTTATTCGGCCAAATGTTTCTTTTTGGACGGACCTGGTGGAACTGGAAAGACCAACCTTATTAACTTGCTGTACCATAAGATGATGGAACTCAATTATGTTTATGTTCCAACAGCTTTTACTGGTATAGCAGCTGCGCTATTAAAAGGTGGTGGTCAAACGATGCATTCGCGTTTTCGGATTCCAATTCCAACTGATGCCAATTCAACCAGCGGAATTCATGCCCAAAGTGCTCAAGCTCGGACATTACGTGATACCAAGTTATTTGTAATCGACGAGTGTTCAATGATATCTCGAGCAATGCTGGAGTGTATCGACAGGCTGCTGAGAGATTTAATGCAGAAGCCGAGAGTACCCTTTGGCGGTAAAGTGATGTTGCTCACTGGTGACTTTAGACAATGTGCTCCTGTGTCAACTAATGAGAATCTGGAATCCAGTATTCTCATGAGCATCAAAAAGTCCGGTCTGTGGCATCATTTTGAGTCGATGGCTTTGCGGGAAAACTTGCGCGCAGGACCAAACGAGAATCAATTCAAGGAGTGGCTAATGGAAGTTGGCGATGGTAGAAGCCGAATATATGATGGCAACAATTTGGTTCGATTACCAAGTGATGTTATCTGTTTTGGTAATATTGTCGACGAAGTGTTTGGTGTTGGTGAGTTGAATATGGACGCAAATAATCGTCTCAACAACGCTATTTTATGTCCGACCAATGCTGACTCGATGGAAATCAATGAAGTGGTTCTTGAACGACTGCCTTCGGAAAATAGGGAATATCTTGGTTTAACGCAAATATTACACCGAGAGACCGGACTTGTTGATGACAATTCGGAGTTTCCTATTGAGAATGCATTCGCAATGACACCTCAGGGTTTTCCACCGCATGTTCTCAATGTAAAAGTTGGAGCAATTGTCATGATGCAGAAAAATTGGTCGGTTGCCGAGGGCATATGCAATGGCACTAGATTAATTGTTGTCGAATGCAACACCAATTCTATCAAGTGCGTTGTAATGGAAGGCCCCACTCAAGGACTTGAATATCTTTATTTCCGAAGTGAGTTTCGGTCAAAAGACGATGAGCCGGGAGTTCGAATCAGACGAATTCAATTTCCATTTCGACTGGCTTTTGCAATGACTATTAACAAGTCGCAAGGCCAAACATTTAATTCGATTGGTCTATTGCTGCGTCGACCTGTTTTTAATCATGGCCAGTTGTATGTGGCTGCATCAAGGGTGCGCAATTTCGGATCATTACGAGTACTTGTTGATACGCACATGCATGGTACGTTTAGACAAGGACGTCTGCCCGGTTATGTTCCTGATGGCGAAATGTACACCAAGAACATTGTATTTAGAGAGCTTTTGGAATAAACTTTGTGTTTTTTATGTATATATATTTTTTTTTTCAATAAAAAATTTTAACCTATTCAATTCTTTTATTTAATAAGGATAATTAAGGGCTGTTTGTCACTTTCATTTATACTAAAGGGTATTTGTCCACATTAGATGGGCATTTACTTCCTTTAATCAATTTACTTGAGTTTCAAAATATTTTAGAATTGAATTAAATTAAAATAAAGGAAAAGAGAGTCAATGTTGGGGTCGAGGAGGGCTAGGGAGCACTAAAAATCGCCAGATTTTATTGAAAAATTGGCTTTTTGACGATGGCACATTTGACGATGGCACATTTGACGATGGCACATTTGACGATGACACATTGATGCTAGTCCCTTAATATAAAATACGCTCTCTGTGTCGATTTGAGTGTCCGAATTTTTTGGACCGACTGGAGCGTCGCACAGACTCGGGCGATGGCGCGTTGGATAGCCAATCAAAAATTAGGGGTAACACCGTTGGCCTTTTTTTCCAATTTTTGCCAAAACCACCTTTTTTTCCAGAAATAAACTTTTGGCAAAATTTCAAAAAGGTGTTCTTTGGACTTTTTATACATTTTGGATTCCTCACGCCGAGCTGATTCCGAATCTGTATCCACTTTTTTTTTCCGGAAATTTTTTCGACCCAAAATGACCAAAATACCATTTTGACACTCGGAGGGTTGCTCGACGAAATGACAGCCCGGGGTCTATTTTTGACCCCCCCAACCAAGTATATTTTTGGATAGAGCAACTCTGTGGGACGACCGAAAAAATAGGACGAGACCTGTGCCAGTCACCGTTCGCCCGCAATTCACCAATTACCAAAATTCCTTACCACCCGTCCCACGCCCACCTCCTTTTGCTCACATGGTCAAAAGTAAATTTTTTGGGTTCAAAATGACGAGCTGATTCCAAAAATATGCCATATAAGATTCTGGGACTAACTTGGCATTAGTTATGCCACTTCCATTATTTTTTCCACCAATTTTCGGTGGTATTTGCCAAATTGCCATGGACCCCGACCATACTTTTTTTTGTTCGGCACACCGTTACGTGCGTCCTGATGAGACGAACATTTTAAAAATTCAAGTCACCCTGAGTTATTTTCCCAGCGGAAGTTATACCAAAAATACTGGCCCATTTTTGGTGCAAACTTTTGTTAAGTTTATTTTACAATTCGACCGAAATTGCTTTTGCCCATACATTTCAATGCATATAAGCTTTTTCAATGGACTCAATTGATTTAGCCATAGTAAGCATGGTGAATGGACTTTTTCATGGGGGTCTATGGGGGAAATTTCTAATTGCATGGTGGTCAATGCAAATTTTTTTTTCCGCATACCATCCATGGTACCAATGCAAATATTTTTTTGCTATCAAATTAAATGGTAATTTTTTTTTCATTGGGGTAAATGGGTAATAATTAATTAATTTTTAGTTTAATGTTGTTTAATGATTACAAGAGCCGCAATGGTTTTAAATTGATTTAAAAATTTCAAAAATTTCAAAAATTTTAAAAATTTAAAAATTTAAAAATTCAAAAATTTAAAAATTCAAAAATTTAAAAATTCAAAAATTTAAAAATTCAAAAATTTAAAAATTCAAAAATTTAAAAATTCAAAAATTCAAAAATTTAAAAATTCAAAAATTTAAAAATTCAAAAATTTAAAAATTCAAAAATTTAAAAATTCAAAAATTTAAAAATTCAAAAATTTAAAAATTCAAAAATTTAAAAATTCAAAAATTTAAAAATTCAAAAATTTAAAAATTCAAAAATTTAAAAATTCAAAAATTTAAAAATTCAAAAATTTAAAAATTCAAAAATTTTAAAAATTCAAAAATTTAAAAATTTAAAAATTCAAAAATTTAAAAATTCAAAAATTTAAAAATTCAAAAATTTAAAATTCAAAAATTTAAAAATTCAAAAATTTTAAAAATTCAAAAATTTAAAAATTCAAAAATTTAAAAATTCAAAAATTCAAAAATTTAAAAATTTAAAAATTCAAAAATTCAAAAATTTAAAAATTTAAAAATTTAAAAATTCAAAAATTCAAAAATTCAAAAATACAAAATTCAAAACATTAAATTAAAAAAAAAAAATATTTTTTTCTGCCCCAAATTTTCAAAAGTTTTAAAAATTAGCCGCTTTTGCAAGTTGAAAATGTTGCTTTAAATGTTTTGGTGTCGACAATTCTTAGCAACTTTATGACTTCTGTCATAAGCCGCCTCGAATTAAAAAAAATTAATTCATTTTATTTGAATGTGTCGACATGCCAGACACCATTAAATTTAAAAAAAAACCAAAAAAAAAAAAGAAAAAATTCTTTAATTTTTGCGGTGTCGTTGATGCCAAAAAACTTAATTATTTCAATCCTAAGCCGCCTAAAAAAAAATAAAAAATTATTTGCTTTTATCTAAAAAAAAAAAAACAGTTATAATTTTTTTTTATATAGGGGATCGATCCCTCAACCTCATGATTAGTATTACTACACACTATCCACTGCGCCATCTGAACTTTTGTTAAATAATTATTATTTTTATTTATATAATTTCGATTTTCAAAAGTTTTAAAAATTAGCCGCTTTTGCAAGTTGAAAATGTTGCTTTAAATGTTTTGGTGTCGACAATGCTTAGCAACTTTATGACTATGTCATAAGCCGCCTAGAATTAAAATAAAAATTAATTGATTTTATTTGAATGGGTCAACAATGCCAGACACCATTAAATTTAAAAAAAACCCACAAAAGTAAAAAAAAAAATTCTCTAATTTTTGCGGTGTCGTTGATGCCAAAAAACCTTAATTAATTCGATCCTAAGCAGCCTAAAAAAAAAAAAAAAATTTATGCGTTTATTTTAATGTTTCGACAATGCCAGACAACATTTTATCTATAAAAAAACCCTTAAATCAAAAATAAAAAAAAAATTTCTGTAATTTTGCGGTGTCATCTATGCCAACAAATTTGAAACTCTATAATATGCCCCCCAAACCATAAAAAAAATGCAATTTTTTCGGGGATGCATCACCCCGCTTTTTAAAACTAATAATTTTTTTTTTTTTTTTTTTTCAAAAATAAAGCTATAGCTCATTTCGCCATACATATAAGGGATAAAAAAAAAGCTGAAATTAAATTAAATATAGCGGGGATCGAACCCTCTACCACTGGATCGGATGAACATCGCGATAATCACTAAAAGCTGAATTTTTTAATAGTGGGGATTGAACCCTCTACCTCTGGATTGGATGATCATCGCGATAACCACTGCGCTATACCTAATCATTCAAGTATGAATAGCGATGCTTGATAGAATTTGGTGGCTGGGGCCTAACCGAGAAGTCTTGGTCAGAAATAATCTGATAAATAATTTTTATGCTTTGAACGGTGTAGAATAATGTACTGTGATCTGAGCGAGTCCAGGGCCGGCCGAAGACTTTAAGATCACAGTATTCAGTACACACCAAGTGTGTCTGATTTACTTAAAGCTGAATCAAAGCATGATCAATCTATCGAGCACAAATAGCAATGTTCGATGGATTTTAGTCGAGGGCAGCAGTCGATCAACATTGGTGCTTTTAATAGTTCCATTGTTGCAAGTGGCCATTCCTGTAGTTTCTATTGCTATTAAATTTTTTAATAGTGATTGCAACTTAAAAGCAAGGGCGGTCGGGCATTAATGATAGGAAATAAACTTCTTTATTTCCTTTTGTTAATAATTCAGGTCCTAACCGAGAAGTCTTGGTCAGATATAATCTGTCAAACCACAATCAAGCTTTGAACGGTGTAGAATAATGTACTGTGATCTGAGCGAGTCCAGGGCCGGCCGAAGACTTTAAGATCACAGTATTCAGTACACACCAAGTGTGTCTGATTTACTTAAAGCTGAATCAAAGCATGATCAATCTATCGAGCATAAATAGCAGTGTTCGATGGATTTTAGTCGAGGGTAGCAGTCGATCAACATTGGTGCTATTAATAGTTCCACTGTTGTAAGTGGCCATTCCTGAAGTTTCAATTGCTATTAAATTTTTTAATAGTGATTGCTACTTAAAAGCAAGGGCGGTCGGGCATTAATGATAGGAAATAAACTTCTTTATTTCCTTTTGTTAATAATTCAGGTCCTACCGAGAAGTCTTGGTCAGATATAATCTGTCAAACCACAATCAAGCTTTGAACGGTGTAGAATAATGTACTGTGATCTGAGCGAGTCCAGGGCCGGCCGAAGACTTTAAGATCACAGTATTCAGTACACACCAAGTGTGTCTGATTTACTTAAAGCTGAATCAAAGCATGATCAATCTATCGAGCACAAATAGCAATGTTCGATGGATTTTAGTCGAGGGCAGCAGTCGATCAACATTGGTGCTTTTAATAGTTCCATTGTTGCAAGTGGCCATTCCTGTAGTTTCTTTTGCTATTAAATTTTTTAATAGTGATTGCAACTTAAAAGCAAGGGCGGTCGGGCATTAATGATAGGAAATAAACTTCTTTATTTCCTTTTGTTAATAATTCAGGTCCTAACCGAGAAGTCTTGGTCAGATATAATCTGTCAAACCACAATCAAGCTTTGAACGGTGTAGAATAATGTACTGTGATCTGAGCGAGTCCAGGGCCGGCCGAAGACTTTAAGATCACAGTATTCAGTACACACCAAGTGTGTCTGATTTACTTAAAGCTGAATCAAAGCATAATCAATCTATCGAGCATAAATAGCAATGTTCGATAGATTTTAGTCGAGAGCAGCAGTCGATCAACATTGGTGCTTCTAATAGTTCCATTGTTGCAAGTGGCCATTCCTGTAGTTTCAATTGCTATTAAATATATTAATAGTGATTGTTACTTAAAAGCAAGGGCGGTCGGGCATTAATGATAGGAAATAAACTTCTTTATTTCCTTTTGTTAATAATTCAGGTCCTAACCGAGAAGTCTTGGTCAGATATAATCTGACAAACCACAATCATGCTTTGAACGGTGTAGAATAATGTACTGTGATCTGAGCGAGTCGAGGGCCGGCCGAAGACTTAAAGATCACAGTATTCAGTACACACCAAGTGTGTCTGATTTACTTAAAGCTGAATCAAAGCATAATCAATCTATCGAGCATAAATAGCAATGTTCGATGGATTTTAGTCGAGAGCAGCAGTCGATCAACATTGGTGCTTCTAATAGTTCCATTGTTGCAAGTGGCCATTCCTGAAGTTTCAATTGCTATTAAATTTTTTAATAGTGATTGCTACTTAAAAGCAAGGGCGGTCGGGCATTAATGATAGGAAATAAACTTCTTTATTTCCTTTTGTTAATAATTCAGGTCCTAACCGAGAAGTCTTGGTCAGATATAATCTGACAAACCACAATCATGCTTTGAACGGTGTAGAATAATGTACTGTGATCTGAGCGAGTCGAGGGCCGGCCGAAGACTTAAAGATCACAGTATTCAGTACACACCAAGTGTGTCTGATTTACTTAAAGCTGAATCAAAGCATGGTCAATCTAACGAGCATAAATAGCAATGTTCGATAGTAACTGGTAATTAACAATATGATGAAGGGTATTTCTCCACATTAGATGGGAATTTACTACCTTCTTTTATTTTGAATATTTTAATAGAAGGGGGGGCATATCCTACGTATGTCTACACTATTACAATTAATAGTTTTTATAATTTTTAACAGTTTTTAAATAAAATTTTAAATTGTTTATTTATTTTTTAATGGTAAGGATGTAACTCTCCTTGATATCCATATTCATGAAATTTGTTTTAAATTTTTTTTTAGATTGAAACAGATCTAAAAGAAAAATGAAGCCATTTGATGCAAACGAAGACGCTGTAATTATTGAGCTATTTACGCTTCGAAATGATTCTGGTGAGCGAATGAAAGATGCTGATATCGCATCTATCTTCAGAAGACGTTGTCGTAAAATAGCTTATTCCACCTTGCTGAACAGATTTAATCGTAAGTATTTTTAATCCCTTTTTGCCGTTTACTAATTTGTTTTTAGAATTGGATTCAGACCGTAACCACCGGTTAAATGAGCCCTTATGTTCTGGAGACTTACAGTCTTCAGCCATTCCAGTTGTGCGACCATCTGAACCTGCCCGTCAAGAAACTGCCTCTCAAGAACCTGCCCCTCAAGAATCTGCCGCTCAAGAATCTGCCGCTCAAGAATCTGCCGCTCAAGAATCTGCCTTTCAAGAACCTGATCCAGAGCCGTCTTTAGTTCAAGAGCAATTGGCTGCTGGTGATGGACAAATTGCTGGACCCAGTTCAGAGTCATCTGTTGCTCAAAGAGGAAGAAAGAAGGGAAAGAAGAGTCGAGGTGCCAAAACAACTGCTTATTTACGTTCAGCTAAACGTGAAAAAGACAAGCAACGAGTGATCAATCAATCGGTTCAATCGTTGCTATCCTCTAACGCAGATGATGTAGTGCCGTCTGATAACCAAGCTGTTTCAACCGGTCTGGATGTTAGTGCAATTGGCATTCTGGACACAGCTTTTGTTGAACCGTATCCGGTTATCGACGGTACTGTGTCAGGAATAAATGTATCCAATTTGGATGAAGAGCCGTTATTTCAACTGATTCGGTTGTTTCGAAAGGTTGTTCTAATCGATTAGGTTTTGGCAATAACAACCAAAGAATGCCTAATCGTGAAGACAATCTGCAAGCAAAAATTAATGTATTGGCTGCCCAAATTCAAGTGCCTGTTCGTGATGTCAATTTATCGGATCCAGTTATTCAACCTGTGTCCGATGATGTGAGCACTGATGACGACAATGCCGTTGGATCTTTTCGTGGTACCATTTTAAATCGCGGATGGACTGATAAGCATGTGAGAAAGTCCGAACGCATTCGAATACAAAACATTCGTGACGAAGAGACTGCTGATGTTCGCCAGGCCCGACTTTCTACCCAAATTCGGAATAATGATCAGCGTTTGCGCGCTGAATCACCTGCTTCCCAAGCCGATCGTCTTGCAAGTCAACGTGTTTCAACTACTGTGAGGCAAGCTAATTTTTCAACCGAGACTTTGGATCAAAGGCGAACCACTGAACGCGATAGAATTGCTCAGAGTCGTGCCCGGGATGAAACAGAAGAAGTGAGAGCTCAGCGTTTGCACTTGGTGCACATTAATAACCAAGCCGCTCGCTTTGTATCCAATACCCATAATACATGGAAGAATTCTGATCCTTTCGTTGCACAGGTCGATGATCAAGGTGATGGCACTCTTTATTGTCAGTATTGTGGAGCCATTTACTGGATTGGTGAAGTAAATGACAGAGGCGTCTATTCAAAATGTTGCCAAAGTAACAAAATTGAGTTGTCGCCTATTCAACACTATCATCCGGTAATGATTGGTCTATTGGATCCGCAAAATAGTCGAAATTTTTCGGCTACTTTGCGCAAGGAATTTCTGGACAATATTCGACAGTACAACTCATCGTTGGGAATGGCGTCGGTTAAGGCTAATTTTGATGCTATCAATTTAGATAATATTCGCAATGACCGTAATCGAATAAGCGAAAGTCGAACAAGATTGCCATTTTTGTACAATGTCATGGTGGTGTTGGATATAAAATTCCGCCGATGTTTAATGGTCCACAAGGCATTGAAAGAATTAGAGCCGCTCAATATCTAATGCTCGATTCTGATCTGTCTGTGTTTGATCATATGAACGCCAACTGGGAAAATTTTAACGGCGATTTAAATGCGGATCTATTTCGTATGCTGAGACAGATGCTCATGGACGTGAACGTTCTTTATCAGTTTTTTCTGACAAATAAAGAAATTCTCGAGCGTCAAAATATGGAAGAACCGTTGACCGTTCGTCTTTGGCTATCACGTTGGTTCCTCGAAACACAAATGTGGCAACGGATCGAGCAGGCAACAGACAAGTGGTGGACAATGCTACGAGAGGTGAAGTGGCCGCTGTGTTGTTAAACGATAACGACGGTCTACCCGATGATGGTCATGTTTATTTGCCCAGGCTCGCGAACAAAACATGCCGCTGATTGAAATTGTTCCTCAACGTCCAAACAATTTCATGAAATACATTAGGTTTCGTGATCCCAATTGCGATCCAATGTGTTTTCCGCTCTTATTTCCGTATGGTGAAGCTGGCTATGATGAGCGGTTATGCCATACAAACGCCGAGACAACTACTAACAAGAGAGTTACCCTGCTTGAATATTATAGATTTTTTATTCATTACAGGGTAAACAATCTTAATTTGATGTTTCACGCATCCAAGTTGTTTCAAGAGTTTGTTGTGTGCTCATGGATCAAAGTTGAGTGGAACAATTTGTATTACCTGCGTAAGAATCAGAAAAAGTTGCGAATTGAGTCTTATGCAGGTATAATGGATCATGTTTCGACCAATTTAAATCCTGGCAATGTTCTTGGAAAGGCCTTTATTTTGCCGGCTACATTTGAAGGTGGTGATCGGGCTATTAGACAAAAGTATTTCGATGCAATGCAAATATCCAATAAATATGGTAAGGCCGATTTGTTCATGACATTTACAGCAAATCCTGGATGGCCTGAGTTGCAACGAATGCTTTTACATGATAAGAGCTATTTGTCCCGTCCTGACATGTGTGCTCGAATCTACGATCTCAAATTCAAAAAGTGGTGGTCTGGCATTACCAAAGAACATAGGCTTGGTGTGGTAAAAGCTTTGTTGTTGTCAAAGAATTGCAGAAGCGAGGACTACCGCATCATCACTGTCTTATTTGGTTCGAAGATCAAGACAAACCAACAAGTGAAGACCAGTTCGACGACATTATTTGTGCTGAACTACCGGATCCTGCAATTGATCGTGAATTGTACGATTTGGTTAAAACAAAAATGTTGCATGGACCATGCCGTGAAAACAGTGCGTGTATGCAGCAGTTCGGTAATCGGTGCTCCAAAGGCTATCCGAAACCTTATTCGAATGTGACTGTAATTCGTCCGAACCAATACCCGGAGTATCAACGTCGAGAAACAGGCATTACTGCTTTGGTAAATGGAGTCGAGCTTGACAATAGATATGTAATTCCTTATAACCGAAAAATGCTGAAAACATTCAATTGTCATATTAATGTTGAGGCATGTGGTTTATTGAGCACAATGAAGTATCTATTCGACTATGTCTGTAAGGGTAATGATCGGGTGAATGTTCAGTTGCATGCACTGAATAACGTTATGCCGTATGCAAATCGTGGGTTCAATGTTGAAGACCAGAACAGAACTACGGTGGGTTCTGTTCCCACTACTTCAACAGCTGACTTAAATGGGGATCCTGTTGTTCAAAATGACGACTATGATGTTCAGGTGGATCGCGATGTCAACAACGTCGTTGAAACTAATGAGCCTGCTGATGATCAAAACGATTTGGCGGGCAATGGTGACAATGTTGGTTACGATGAAATCAAATCGTATGAGAGCAAGCGGTATGTGAGTTCAATCGAGGCTTGTGACAAGTTGTTGGGCAACAGGCGATATTTGTTGTCACACATTATAGTCCGGCTCGATTTGTATTTACCTGACGAGCAGCCTGTCATATTCGAAAATGTTCAAGATGCCGCAAGCAGACGACCAAAAAGAACAACGCTTGCTGCATATTTCGAATTGAATGCACGTTCTATTCGGGCAAGACAATATTTCTATATTGAAATACCCGAATATTTCAGATTTATTGAATCAAGTCGCGAATGGCAAGCACGAATCAATGTGAATCAACGCGAAAAAATAATTGGACGCATGTATCACGTTCATCAAAGTAATCGTGAAAAGTTTCATTTGAAGCTTCTGATATTACATATCAGAGGTGCAACGTCCTATGAAATGCTTCGTACTGTGGATGGAGTTGTGTACGGCACATTTGAGGAAGCGGCAAGGGCACTCAATCTGGTTGAGAACAATCAACAGTGGTATGAGTTGCTGGAAGAGGCAGTACGGACCGAACGTCCTCATCGATTACGATATTTGTTTTCCAAAATATTGTACCACAACAATCCAGTGCGGCCAAATGCATTGGAATTGTGGCTCGAATTTCGCGATTCGTTGAGTGATGACTACTTGCCTTTAGATGACGATACACGTTATGCCAGAGCACTTGGTCACATTAGATTCCTGCTTGCAACTCACGACAAAACTATGCAAGATTACAATTTGCCTGAACCAGACGCCAGGGGTCTTGAATGGAATCATCGTGGCATACCCAGTCATATTAACAATATGACTTCAGCCCAGCATGCACTCGAGGTTAATCGATTGATACCAACACTCAATAATCGACAAAAATTAGCATTTGATCGAATTTTGGATGCTGTCAATGACAACAATGTTAATTCGGCCAAATGTTTCTTTTTGGATGGACCTGGTGGAACTGGAAAGACCTACCTTATTAACTTGCTTTACCATAAGATGATGGAACTCAATTATGTTTATGTTCCAACAGCTTTTACTGGTATTGCAGCTGCGCTATTAAAAGGTGGTGGTCAAACGATGCATTCGCGTTTTCGGATCCCAATTCCAACTGACGCCAATTCAACCAGCGGAATTCATGCCCAAAGTGTTCAAGCTCGGACATTACGAGATACCAAGTTATTTGTTATCGACGAGTGTTCAATGATATCTCGAGCAATGCTGGAGTGTATTGACAGGCTGCTGAGAGATTTAATGCAGAAGCCGAGAGTACCCTTTGGCGGTAAAGTGATGTTGCTCACTGGTGACTTTAGACAATGTGCTCCTGTGTCAACTAATGAGAATCTGGAATCCAGTATTCTCATGAGCATCAAAAAGTCCGGTCTGTGGCATCATTTTGAGTCGATGGCTTTGCGGGAAAACTTGCGCGCAGGACCAAACGAGAATCAATTCAAGGAGTGGCTAATGGAAGTTGGTGATGGTAGAAGTCGGATATATGATGGCAACAATTTGGTTCGATTACCAAGTGATGTTATTTGTGTTGGTAATATTGTCGACGAAGTGTTTGGTGTTGGTGAGTTGAATATGGATGCAAATAACCGTCTCAACAACGCTATTTTATGTCCGACAAATGCTGATTCGATGGAAATCAACGAAGTGGTTCTTGAACGACTGCCTTCGGAAAACAGGGAATATCTTGGTGTAACGCAAATATTACACCGAGAGACCGGACTTGTTGATGACAATTCGGAGTTTCCTATTGAGAATGCATTCGCAATGACACCTCAGGGTTTTCCACCGCATGTTCTCAATGTAAAAGTTGGAGCAATTGTCATGATGCAGAAAAATTGGTCGGTTGCCGAAGGCATTTGCAATGGCACTAGATTAATTGTTGTCGAATGCAACACAATTCTATCAAGTGTGTTGTAATGGAAGGCCCCACTCAAGGACTTGAATATCTATATTTCCGAAGTGAGTTTCGGTCAAAAGACGATGAGCCGGGAGTTCGAATCAGACGAATTCAATTTCCATTTCGACTGGCTTTTGCAATGACTATTAACAAGTCGCAAGGCCAAACATTTAATTCGATTGGTCTATTGCTGCGTCGACCTGTTTTTAATCATGGCCAGTTGTATGTGGCTGCATCAAGGGTGCGCAATTTCGGATCATTGCGAGTACTTGTTGATACGCACATGCATGGTACGTTTAGACAAGGACGTTTGCCCGGTTATGTTCCTGATGGCGAAGTGTACACCAAGAACATTGTATTTAGAGAGCTTTTGGAATAAACTTTGTGTTTTTTATGTATATATATTTTTTTTTTTAATAAACAATTTTAAACTATTCATTTCTTTAATTTTAAACAGATAATTAAGGACTGTTTGTCACTTTCATTTATACTAAAGGGTATTTGTCCACATTAGATGGGCATTTACTTCCTTTAATCAATTTACTTGAGTTTCAAAATATTTTAGAATTGAATTAAATTAAATAAAGGAAAAGAGAGTCAATGTTGGGGTCGAGGAGGGCTAGGGAGCACTAAAAATCGCCAGATTTTATTGAAAAATTGGCTTTTTGACGATGGCACATTTTACGATGGCACATTTGACGATGACACATTTGACGATGACACATTGATGCTAGTCCCTTAATATAAAATACGCTCTCTGTGTCGATTTGAGTGTCCGAATTTTTTGGACCGACTGGAGCGTCGCACAGACTCGGGCGATGGCGCGTTGGATAGCCAATCAAAAATTAGGGGTAACACCGTTGGCCTTTTTTCCAATTTTTTGCCAAAACCACCTTTTTTTCCAGAAATAAACTTTTGGC
Source organism: Brachionus asplanchnoidis (assembly GCA_025491095.1). Lineage (NCBI taxonomy): Eukaryota > Metazoa > Rotifera > Eurotatoria > Ploima > Brachionidae > Brachionus > Brachionus asplanchnoidis. The sequence goes on along the minus strand of JAILYF010000051.1, from coordinate 989,873 downwards.
AAAATTTCAAAAAGGTGTTCTTTGGACTTTTTATACATTTTTGGATTCCTCACGCCGAGCTCATTCCGAATCTGTATCCACTTTTTTTTTCCGGAAATTTTTTCGACCAAAAATGACCAAAATACCATTTTGACACTCGGAGGGTTGCTCGACAAAATGACAGCCCGGGGTCTATTTTTGACCCCCCCAACCAAGTATATTTTTGGATAGAGCAACTCTGTGGGACGACCGAAAAAAATAGGACGAGACCTGTGCCGGTCACCGTTCGCCCGCAATTCACCAATTACCAAAATTCCTTACCACCCGTCCCACGCCCACCTCCTTTTGCTCACATGGTTCAAAGTAAATTTTTTGGGTTCAAAATGACGAGCTGATTCCAAAAATATGCCATAGAAGATTCTGGGACCAACTTGGCATTAGTTATGCCACTTCCATTATTTTTACCACCAATTTTCGGTGGTATTTGCCAAATTGCCATGGACCCCGACATACTTTTTTTGTTCGGCACACCGTTACGTGCGTCCTGATGAGACGAACATTTTAAAAATTCAAGTCACCCTGAATTATTTTCCCAGCGGAAGTTATTCCCAAAATACTGACCCATTTTTGGTACAAACTTTTGTTAAGTTTATTTTACAATTCGACCGAAATTGCTTTTGCCCATACATTTCAATGCATATAATCATTTTCAATGGACTCAATTGAATTAGCCATAGTGAATGGACTTTTTCATGGGGGTCTATGGGGAAAAATTTCTAATTGCATGGTGGTCAATGCAAATTTTTTTTTGCTGCATACCATCCATGGTACCAATGCAAATATTTTTTTTTGCCATCAAACTAATGGGAAATTTTATTTCAATAGGGTAAATGGGGGTAATTTTATATATTATTAAGCTTAATGGTATTTAATGAATACAAGTGTTTTGAATTCCGCAATGGTTTTGAATGGGTTTTAAAATTTCAAAAATTTGAAAATTTAAAAAAATTAAAAAATTTAAAAATTTAAAATTTTAAAAATTTAAAAATTCAAAAATTCAAAAATTTAAAAATTCAAAAATTTAAAAATTTAAAAATTCAAAAATTCAAAAATCTAAAAATTTAAAAATTCAAAAATTCAAAAATTTTAAAATTCAAAAATTTAAAAATTCAAAAATTTAAAAATTCAAAAATTTAAAAATTCAAAAATTTAAAAATTCAAAAATTTAAAACTTCAAAAATTTAAAAATTCAAAATTTTAAAAATTCAAAAATTTAAAAATTCAAAAATTTAAAATTCAAAAATTTAAAAATCAAAAATTTTAAAAATTTCCAAATATTATTCTGAGTGAAATTTTATAAGGATTTCAAAAATTAAGTCAAAAATTTAAAAATATGCTCTATTTAAAAGATTTAATTTTTTATTCAAATGGAAAAAAATCATGAAAAATTCTGAAAAAATTATTTGACTTAGAAAAATTTTTCGCAAATTTTTTGTATATTTATTAATTAATTATATTTGTTTGGACCATAAAAAATGGGTAAAAATGCTTAGAAATATTTTTTCCAGATTTTTGAATATCTTGATGAGTATTTTTGTGTAATTGGACCCTAAAAATTGTAAAAAAAATCGTGAAAAATTCTGAAAAAATTACTGAGACAGAGAAGAAATTATTGTATCTTTTAAGTATTTAAATGGACATTTTAATGTAATTGGACACAAAAAAAATGGGAAAAAATTATGAAAAATTTTGAAAAAATTATTTGGTCTTATTAAAATTTAATTTTTAAATATTTTTTAAGGAATTTAAATGTTTGGAGTCTAACAAATTTATTAAAATCATGAAATATTTTTCTTAGTTTTATGGAATATTCTAAGCATATTTTAATGTATTTGGAGCAAAAAAAAGATTAAATTCCAGTAAAAATTATTTTTAATAGAAATATTACTTGAAATAGTTATCATTAAATTATCTTAGTGAGCCCTGAGAATTGGCTATTTCATGGGTGCTTTTTGTGAAATTAATAATTACACTGCGATAAATACAAATTAATTTTTTTGTTTTATCAAAAACATGGTATCAATTCAATTAATTGAATAAAATAAATTGCTTGAAAAATTTGATAATATTCGGATCTATAGGTAAATATTTAATTGTATCTGTTCATATGCTTTTAAATTCTTTCAAATGCCGCTATGGTTTTATTAAGGCTTTGAAATTTTAAATTATATTTAAATTTAAAAATTTTAAAAAAATTTGAGACTATTTTCCTGAGTGAAATTTTATGAGGATTTCAAAAATTGAGTCAAATAATTAAAAATGCGCTTAATTAAGTGTGATTAGATGGAGGAGAGGGTCAAGAAGGGGTACACAAAGGGCTAGGGAGCACTAAAAATCGCCAGATTTTATCTAAAATTTGCTTTTTGACGATGGCACATTTTGTTTACCATGAAAGGATGATGTTTACCTTGACACATTGAGGCCAAACATTTAATTCGATTGGTCTATTGCTGCGACGACCTGTTTTTAATCATGGCCAGTTGTATGTGGCTGCATCAAGGGTGCGCAATTTCGGATCATTGCGAGTACTTGTTGATACACACATGCATGGTACGTTTAGACAAGGACGTCTGCCCGGTTATGTTCCTGATGGCGAAATGTACACCAAGAACATTGTATTTAGAGAGCTTTTGGAATAAACTTTGTGTTTTTTATGTATATATATTTTTTTTTTCAATAAAAAATTTTAAACTATTCAATTCTTTCATTTAATAAGGATAATTAAGGGCTGTTTGTCACTTTAATTAATACTAAAGGGTATTTGTCCACATTAGATGGGTATTTACTTCCTTTAAAACCATTTGACTTGAGTTTTAAAATATTTTAGAATAGAATTAAATTAAATAAAGGAAGTGAGAGTCAATGTTGGGGTCGAGGAGGGCTAGGGAGCACTAAAAATCGCCAGATTTTATTGAAAAATTGGCTTTTTGACGATGGCACATTTGACGATGGCACATTAGACGATGACACATTGTGTTTACCGTTATACGATGATGCTAGTCCCTTAATATAAAATACGCTCTCTGTGTCGATTTGAGTGTCCGAATTTTTTGGACCGACTGGAGCGTCGCACAGACTCGGGCGATGGCGCGTTGGATAGCCAATCAAAAATTAGGGGTAACACCGTTGGCCTTTTTTTCCAATTTTTTGCCAAAACCACCTTTTTTTCCAGAAATAAACTTTTGGCAAAATTTCAAAAAGGTGTTCTTTGGACTTTTTATACATTTTTGGATTCCTCACGCCGAGCTGATTCCGAATCTGTATCCACTTTTTTTTTCCGGAAATTTTTTCGACCCAAAATGACCAAAATACCATTTTGACACTCGGAGGGTTGCTCGACGAAATGACAGCCCGGGGTCTATTTTTGACCCCCCCAACCAAGTATATTTTTGGATAGAGCAACTCTGTGGGACGACCGAAAAAATAGGACGAGACCTGTGCCAGTCACCGTTCGCCCGCAATTCACCAATTACCAAAATTCCTTACCACCCGTCCCACGCCCACCTCCTTTTGCTCACATGGTTCAAAGTAAATTTTTTGGGTTCAAAATGACAAGCTGATTCCAAAAATATGCCATAGAAGATTCTGGGACCAACTTGGCATTAGTTATGCAACTTCCATTATTTTTACCACCAATTTTCGGTGGTATTTGCCAAATTGCCATGGACCCCGACCATACTTTTTTTTGTTCGGCACACCGTTACGTGCGTCCTGATGAGACAAACATTTTAAAAATTCAAGTCACCCTGAATTATTTTCCCAGCGGAAGTTATTCCAAAAATACTGACCCTTTTTGGTGCAAACTTTTGTTAAGTTTATTTTACAATTCGACCGAAATTGCTTTTGCCCATACATTTCAATGCATATAAGCTTATTCAATGGACTCAATTGATTTACCCATAGTGAATGGTCTTTTTCATGGGGGTCTATGGGGAAAATTTCTAATTGCATGGAAACCAATGCAAATTTTTTTTTGCTGCATACCATGCATGGTTCCAATGCAAATATTTTTTGCTATCAAATTAATTGGTAATTCTTTTTTCCTTGGGGTAAATGGGTTATAATTAATTATTATTAAGTTAATGTTTTCAAATGATTATAAGTGTAGCTATGGTTTTGAATGGGTTTTAAAATTTCAAAAATTTTAAAAATTTCAAAAAATTTCAAAAATTTAAAAATTCAAAAATTTAAAAATTCAAAAATTCAAAAATTTCAAAATTCAAAAATTTAAAAATTCAAAAATTTAAAAATTCAAAAATTTAAAAATTCAAAAATTCAAAAATTTAAAAATTCAAAAATTCAAAAATTTCAAAATTCAAAAATTTAAAAATTCAAAAATTTAAAAATTCAAAAATTTAAAAATTCAAAAATTTAAAAATTCAAAAATTTAAAACTTCAAAAATTTAAAAATTCAAAATTTTAAAAATTCAAAAATTTAAAAATTCAAAAATTCAAAAATTTAAAAATACAAAAATTTTAAAAATCAAAAATTTTAAAAATTTCCAAATATTTTTCGGAGTAAAATTTTATAAGGATTTCAAAATTTGAGTCAAAAATTTAAAAATTTGCTTTATTAAAAAAATATAATTTTTTATTCAAAATGGAAAAAAATCATGAAAATTCTGAAAAAATTATTTGACTTTGGAAATTTTTCGCTAATTTTTCGTTTATTTATTAATTAATTTTATTTGTTTGGACCCTATAAAATGGGAAAAATCCTTAAAAATTCTGATTTAGGTTATTTACTTAGAAATATTTTTTCGAGATATTTGAATATTTTGATGAGTAATTTATTGTAATGTGACCCTAAAAAATGTAAAAAAATCATGAAAATTTTGAAAAAATTACTGAGACAAAGAAGAAATTTTGCATCTTTTTAATATCTAAATATACATTTTAATGTAATTGGACTCTAAAATATGGGAAAAAATTATGAAAAATTATTGGGACTTAGAAAATTTAAATCATTAAATATTTTTTAAGGAATTTTAATGTTTGGAGTCTAACAAATTTACAAAAATCAAGGAAAATTTTTCTTAGTTTTATGGAATATTCAAATGCCTATTTAAATGTATTTGGAGCCAAAAAAATAGATAAAATTCCAGAAAAAATTATTTTAAATAGAAATATAACTTGAAATAGAAATCATTAAATTATCTTAGTCAGCCCTGCGAATTGGCTATTTAATGTGTGCTATTTGTGAAATTAATAATAACATTGCGAAAAATGCAAATTAATTAATTTGTTGGATCAAATACATGGTATCAATGTAATTAATTGCATTTGCCGTTTTATTTAATATTAAATTTAATAAAATTCGGATCTTTGGGTATATATTTAATTAAATGTTTGAAGTCTAACAAATTTATAAAAATCATAAAATATTTTTCTTAATTTTATGGAATATTATAATGATTATTTAAATGTATTTGGAGCCAAAAAAATAGATAAAAATCCAGAAAAAATTATTTTTAATAGAAAAATAACTTGAAATAGTTATCATTAAATTATCTTAGTGAGCCCTGCGAATTGCCTATTTCTCGGGTGCTATTTGTGAAATTAATAATAACATTGCAATAAATACAAATTAATTTTTTTGTTGGATCAAATACATGGTATCAATCCGATTAATTGTATAAAATAAATTAAATGAAAAATTTAATAAAATTCGGATCTTTGGGTAAATACTTAATTGAATTGGTTCAAATGCTTTTAAATTCTTTCAAATGCCGCTATGGTTTTATTAAGGCTTTGAAATTTTAAATTATATTTAAATTTAAAAATTTTAAAAAAATTTGAGACTATTTTCCTAAGTGAAATTTAATGAGGATTTCAAAAATCGAGTCAAATAAATAAAAATGTGCTTAATTAAGTGTGATTAAATGGGGAAGAGGGTCAAGAATGGGAACACAAAGGGCTAGAGAGCACTAAAAATCGACAGATTTTATCGAAAATTTGCTTTTTGACGATGGCACATTTTGTTTACCATGAAAGGATGATGTTTACCTTGACACATTGATGCTAGTCCCTTAATATAAAATACGCTCTCTGTGTCGATTTGAGTGTCCGAATTTTTTGGACCGACTGGAGCGTCGCACAGACTCGGGCGATGGCGCGTTGGATAGCCAATCAAAAATTAGGGGTAACACCGTTGGCCTTTTTTCCAATTTTTTGCCAAAACCACCTTTTTTTCCAGAAATAAACTTTTGGCAAAATTTCAAAAAGGTGTTCTTTGGACTTTTTATACATTTTTGGATTCCTCACGCCGAGCTCATTCCGAATGTGTATCCACTTTTTTTTTTCCGGAAATTTTTTCGACCAAAAATGACCAAAATACCATTTTGACACTCGGAGGGTTGCTCGACGAAATGACAGCCCGGGGTCTATTTTTGACCCCCCCAACCAAGTATATTTTTGGATAGAGCAACTCTGTGGGACGACCGAAAAATAGGACGAGACCTGTGCCAGTCACCGTTCGCCCGCAATTCACCAATTACCAAAATTCCTTACCACCCGTCCCACGCCCACCTCCTTTTGCTCACATGGTCAAAAGTAAATTATTTGGGTTCAAAATGACGAGCTGATTCCAAAAATATGCCATAGAAGATTCTGGGACCAACTTGGCATTAGTTATGCAACTTCCATTATTTTTTCCACCAATTTTCGGTGGTATTTGCCAAATTGCCATGGACCCCGACCATACTTTTTTTTGTTCGGCACACCGTTACGTGCGTCTTGAAGAGACGATTATTTTAAAAATTCAAGTCACCCTGAATTATTTTCCTAGCGGAAGTTATTCCTAAAATACTGACCAATTTTGGTGCAAACTTTTGTTAAGTTTATTTTACAATTTGACCGAAATTGCTTTTGCCCATACATTTCAATGCATATAAGCTTTTCAATGGACTCAATTGATTTAGCCATAGTAAGCATGGTGAATGGACTTTTTCATAGGGGTCTATGGGGGAAATTTCAAATTGCATGGTGGTCAATGCAAATTTTTTTTTGCTGCATCACATGCATGGTACCAATGCAAATATTTTTTTGCTATCAAATTAAATGGTAATTTTTTTTTCATTGGGGTAAATGGGTAAAAATTAATTAATTTTAATTTTAAAGTTGTATAAGGATTACAAGAGCCGAAATGGATTTAAATTGATTTAAAAATTACAAAAATTTCAAAAATTTAAAAATTCAAAAATTTAAAAATTCAAAAATTTAAAAATTCAAAAATTTAAAAATTCAAAAATTTAAAAATTTAAAATTTAAAAATTCAAAAATTCAAAAATTTAAAAATTCAAAAAATCAAAAATTTAAAAATTCAAAAATTTAAAAATACAAAAATTTAAAAATTCAAAAATTAAAAAATTCAAAAATTTAAAAATTCAAAAATTTAAAAATCAAAAATTTTAAAAATTTCCAAATATTATTCTGAGTGAAATTTTATAAGGATTTCAAAAATTAAGTCAAAAATTTAAAAATATGCTCTATTTAAAAGATTTAATTTTTTTATTCAAAATGGAAAAAAATCATGAAAAATTCTGAAAAAATTATTTGACTTAGAAAAATTTTTCGCAAATTTTTTGTATATTTATTAATTAATTATATTTGTTTGGACCATAAAAAATGGGTAAAAATGCTTAGAAATATTTTTTCCAGATTTTTGAATATCTTGATGAGTATTTTTGTGTAATTGGACCCTAAAAATTGTAAAAAAAATCGTGAAAAATTCTGAAAAAATTACTGAGACAGAGAAGAAATTATTGTATCTTTTTAAGTATTTAAATGGACATTTTAATGTAATTGGACACAAAAAAATGGGAAAAAATTATGAAAAATTTTGAAAAAATTATTTGGTCTTATTAAAATTTAATTTTTAAATATTTTTTAAGGAATTTAAATGTTTGGAGTCTAACAAATTTATTAAAATCATGAAATATTTTTCTTAGTTTTATGGAATATTCTAAGCATATTTTAATGTATTTGGAGCAAAAAAAAGATTAAATTCCAGTAAAAATTATTTTTAATAGAAATATTACTTGAAATAGTTATCATTAAATTATCTTAGTGAGCCCTGAGAATTGGCTATTTCATGGGTGCTTTTTGTGAAATTAATAATTACACTGCGATAAATACAAATTAATTTTTTTGTTTTATCAAAAACATGGTATCAATTCAATTAATTGAATAAAATAAATTGCTTGAAAAATTTGATAATATTCGGATCTATAGGTAAATATTTAATTGTATCTGTTCATATGCTTTTAAATTCTTTCAAATGCCGCTATGGTTTTATTAAGGCTTTGAAATTTTAAATTATATTTAAATTTAAAATTTTAAAAAAATTTGAGACTATTTTCCTGAGTGAAATTTTATGAGGATTTCAAAAATTGAGTCAAATAATTAAAAATGCGCTTAATTAAGTGTGATTAGATGGAGGAGAGGGTCAAGAAGGGGTACACAAAGGGCTAGGGAGCACTAAAAATCGCCAGATTTTATCGAAAATTTGCTTTTTGACGATGGCACATTTTGTTTACCATGAAAGGATGATGTTTACCTTGACACATTGATGCTAGTCCCTTAATATAAAATACGCTCTCTGTGTCGATTTGAGTGTCCGAATTTTTTGGACCGACTGGAGCGTCGCACAGACTCGGGCGATGGCGCGTTGGATAGCCAATCAAAAATTAGGGGTAACACCGTTGGCCTTTTTTCCAATTTTTTGCCAAAACCACCTTTTTTTTCCAGAAATAAACTTTTGGCAAAATTTCAAAAAGGTGTTCTTTGGACTTTTTATACATTTTTGGATTCCTCACGCCGAGCTCATTCCGAATGTGTATCCACTTTTTTTTTCCGGAAATTTTTTCGACCAAAAATGACCAAAATACCATTTTGACACTCGGAGGGTTGCTCGACGAAATGACAGCCCGGGGTCTATTTTTGACCCCCCCAACCAAGTATATTTTTGGATAGAGCAACTCTGTGGGACGACCGAAAAAATAGGACGAGACCTGTGCCGGTCACCGTTCGCCCGCAATTCACCAATTACCAAAATTCCTTACCACCCGTCCCACGCCCACCTCCTTTTGCTCACATGGTTCAAAGTAAATTTTTTGGGTTCAAAATGACAAGCTGATTCCAAAAATATGCCATAGAAGATTCTGGGACCAACTTGGCATTAGTTATGCAACTTCCATTATTTTTACCACCAATTTTCGGTGGTATTTGCCAAATTGCCATGGACCCCGACCATACTTTTTTTTGTTCGGCACACCGTTACGTGCGTCCTGATGAGACAAACATTTTAAAAATTCAAGTCACCCTGAATTATTTTCCCAGCGGAAGTTATTCCAAAAATACTGACCCAATTTTGGTGCAAACTTTTGTTAAGTTTATTTTACAATTCGACCGAAATTGCTTTTGCCCATACATTTCAATGCATATAAGCTTATTCAATGGACTCAATTGATTTACCCATAGTGAATGGACTTTTTCATGGGGGTCTATGGGGAAAATTTCTAATTGCATGGAAACCAATGCAAATTTTTTTTGCTGCATACCATGCATGGTTCCAATGCAAATATTTTTTTGCTATCAAATTAATTGGTAATTCTTTTTTCCTTGGGGTAAATGGGTTATAATTAATTATTATTAAGTTTAATGTTTTCAAATGATTATAAGTGTAGCTATGGTTTTGAATGGGTTTTAAAATTTCAAAAATTTTAAAAATTTCAAAAAATTTCAAAAATTTAAAAATTCAAAAATTTAAAAATTCAAAAATTCAAAAAATTTCAAAATTCAAAAATTTAAAAATTCAAAAATTTAAAAATTCAAAAATTTAAAAATTCAAAAATTCAAAAATTTAAAAATTCAAAAATTCAAAAATTTTAAAATTCAAAAATTTAAAAATTCAAAAATTTAAAAATTCAAAAATTTAAAAATTCAAAAATTTAAAAATTCAAAAATTTAAAACTTCAAAAATTTAAAAATTCAAAATTTTAAAAATTCAAAAATTTAAAAATTCAAAAATTTAAAAATTCAAAAATTCAAAAATTTAAAAATACAAAAATTTTAAAAATCAAAAATTTTAAAAATTTCCAAATATTTTTCGGAGTAAAATTTTATAAGGATTTCAAAATTTGAGTCAAAAATTTAAAAATTTGCTTTATTAAAAAAATATAATTTTTTTATTCAAAATGGAAAAAAATCATGAAAAATTCTGAAAAAATTATTTGACTTTGGAAATTTTTCGCTAATTTTTCGTATATTTATTAATTTATTTATTTGTTTGGACCCTATAAAATGGGTAAAAATCCTTTTAAATTCTGATTTAAGTTAATTACTTAGAAATATTTTTTCCAGATATTTGAATATTTTGATGAGTAATTTATTGTAATTGGACCCTAAAAAATTTAAGAAAATCATGAAAATTTTGAAAAAATTACTGAGACAAAGAAGAAATTTTGCATCTTTTTAATATCTAAATATACATTTTAATGTAATTGGACTCTAAAATATGGGAAAAAATTATGAAAAATTATTGGGACTTAGAAAATTTAAATCATTAAATATTTTTTAAGGAATTTTAATGTTTGGAGTCTAACAAATTTACAAAAATCAAGGAAAATTTTTCTTAGTTTTATGGAATATTCAAATGCCTATTTAAATGTATTTGGAGCCAAAAAAATAGATAAAATTCCAGAAAAAATTATTTTAAATAGAAATATAACTTGAAATAGAAATCATTAAATTATCTTAGTCAGCCCTGCGAATTGGCTATTTAATGTGTGCTATTTGTGAAATTAATAATAACATTGCGAAAAATGCAAATTAATTAATTTGTTGGATCAAATACATGGTATCAATGTAATTAATTGCATTTGCCGTTTTATTTAATATTAAATTTAATAAAATTCGGATCTTTGGGTATATATTTAATTAAATGTTTGGAGTCTAACAAATTTATAAAAATCATAAAATATTTTTCTTAATTTTATGGAATATTATAATGATTATTTAAATGTATTTGGAGCCAAAAAAATAGATAAAAATCCAGAAAAAATTATTTTTAATAGAAATATAACTTGAAATAGTTATCATTAAATTATCTTAGTGAGCCCTGCGAATTGCCTATTTCTCGGGTGCTATTTGTGAAATTAATAATAACATTGCAATAAATACAAATTAATTTTTTTGTTGGATCAAATACATGGTATCAATCCGATTAATTGTATAAAATAAATTAAATGAAAAATTTAATAAAATTCGGATCTATGGGTAAATATTTAATTGTATCTGTTCAAATGCTTTTAAATTCTTTCAAATGCCGCTATGGTTTTATTAAGGCTTTGAAATTTTAAATTATATTTAAATTTAAAAATTTTAAAAAAATTTGAGACTATTTTCCTAAGTGAAATTTAATGAGGATTTCAAAAATTGAGTCAAAAAAAAAAAATGTGCTTAATTAAGTGTGATTAAATGGGGGAGAGGGTCAAGAAGGGGTACACAAAGGGCTAGGGAGCACTAAAAATCGCCAGATTTTATCTAAAATTTGCTTTTTGACGATGGCACATTTTGTTTACCATGAAAGGATGATGTTTACCTTGACACATTGATGCTAGTCCCTTAATATAAAATACGCATTTGTTGATTTGAGTGTACGGATTTTTCCCGCATCCACGAACGTCGCACAGACTCGAGCGATGGCGCGTTGGATAGCCAATCAAAAATTAGGGGTAACACCATGGCCCTTTTTTTCATTTTTGTCCCAGAACCACCTTTTTTTTCCAGAAATATACTTTTGGCCAATTTTCAACTTGCTGCTACTTGCACATTAGGCACATTTTTGGATTCCTCACGCCGAGCTCATTCCGAATGTGTATCCACTTTTTTTTTCCGGAAATTTTTTCGACCAAAAATGACCAAAATACCATTTTGACACTCGGAGGGTTGCTCGACGAAATGACAGCCCGGGGTCTATTTTTGACCCCCCCAACCAAGTATATTTTTGGATAGAGCAACTCTGTGGGACGACCGAAAAAAATAGGACGAGACCTGTGCCGGTCACCGTTCGCCCGCAATTCACCAATTACCAAAATTCCTTACCACCCGTCCCACGCCCACCTCCTTTTGCTCACATGGTTCAAATGAAATTTTTTGGGTTCAAAATGACGAGCTGATTCCAAAAATATGCCATAGAAGATTCTGGGACCAACTTGGCATTAGTTATGCCACTTCCATTATTTTTACCACCAATTTTCGGTGGTATTTGCCAAATTGCCATGGACCCCGACCATACTTTTTTTTGTCCGGCACACCGTTACGTGCGTCTTGATGAGACGAACGTTTTAAAAATTCAAGTCACTCTGAATTATTTTCCCAGCGGAAGTTATTCCAAAAATACTGACCCATTTTTGGTGCAAACTTTTGTTAAGTTTATTTTACAATTCGACCGAAATTGCTTTTTGCCCATACATTTCAATGCATATAATCATTTTCAATGGACTCAATTGAATTAGCCATAGTAAGCATGGTGAATGGACTTTTTCATGGGGTCTATGGGGGAAATTTCTAATTGCATGGTGGTCAATGCAAATTTTTTTTTGCTGCATACCATCCATGGTACCAATGCAAATATTTTTTTGCTATCAAATTAAATGGTAATTTTTTTTCATTGGAGTAAATGGGTAATAATTAATTAATTTTAAGTTAATGTTGTTTAATGATTACAAGAGCCGCAATGGTTTTAAATTGATTTAAAAATTTCAAAAATTTCAAAAATTTTAAAAATTTAAAAATTTAAAAATTCAAAAATTTAAAAATTCAAAAATTTAAAAATTCAAAAATTTAAAAATTCAAAAATTTAAAAATTCAAAAATTTAAAAATTCAAAAATTCAAAAATTTAAAAATTCAAAAATTTAAAAATTCAAAAATTTAAAAATTCAAAAATTTAAAAATTCAAAAATTTAAAAATTCAAAAATTTAAAAATTCAAAAATTTAAAATTTACAAATTAAAAAATCCAAAAATTTAAAAATTCAAAAATTCAAAAATTCAAAAATTTAAAAATTCAAAAATTCAAAAATTTAAAAATTCAAAAATTCAAAAATTTAAAAATTCAAAATTCCAAAAATTCAAAAATTAAAAAATTCAAAATTCCAAAAATTCAAAAATTTAAAAGTCAAAAATTTTAAAAATTTCCAAATATTTTTCGGAGTAAAATTTTATAAGGATTTTAAAAATTGAGTCAAAAACTTAAAAATTTGCTTTATTAAAAAGATATAATTTTTTTATTCAAAATGGAAAAAAATCATGAAAAATTCTGAAAAAATTATTTGACTTTGGAAATATTTCGCTAATTTTTCGTATATTTATTAATTAATTTTATTTGTCTGGACCCTATAAAATGGGTAAAAATCCTTAAAAATTCTGATTTAAGTTATTTACTTGGAAATATTTATTCCAGATATTTGAATATTTTGATGAGTAATTTATTGAAATTGGACCCTAAAAAATGTAAGAAAACCATGAAAATTTTGAAAAAATTACTGAGACAGAGAAGAAATTTTTGTATCTTTTTAAATATCTAAATGGACATTTTAATGTAATTGGACTCTAAAAAATGGGAAAAAATTATGAATAGTTTTGAAAAATTTTTTGGGACTTAGAAAATTTAAATCGTTAAATATTTATTAAGGAATTTTAATGTTTGGAGTCTAACAAATTTACAGAAATCAAGGAAAATTTTTCTTATTTTTATGGAATATTCTAATGCCTATTTTAATGTATTTGAGGCCAAAAAAATAGATAAAAATCCAGAAAAAATTATTATTAATAGAAATATAACTTGAAATAGTTATCATTAAATAATTTAAGTGAGCCCTGAGAATTGGCTATATCATGGATGTTATTGGTGAAATTAATAATAAAATGCGATAAATGCAAATTAATTTTTTGTTGGATCAAAAACATGGTATCAATGCAAATAATTGCATTTGCCGTTTTATTTAAAGAAAAATTTAATTAAATTCGGATTTTTGGGTAAAAATTTTATTGAATCTGTTCAAATGCTTTTAAATTCTTTCAAATGCCGCAATGGTTTTATTAAGGCTTTGAATTTTTAAATTAGTTTTCATCTTAATATTTAAAAAAAATTTAAAAGTATAAAAATTCAGGAATTCAAAAATTTAAATATTCAAAAATTTAAAAGTTAATAAGTTAAAAAATTCAAAAAATTAAAATTTAAAAATTCGAAATATTATTCTGAGTAGAATTTTATGAGGATTTCAAAAATTGAGTCAAAAAAAAAATGTGCCCAATAAAGTGTGATTAAATGGGGAAGAGGGTCAAGAGGGGGTACACAATGGGCTAGGGAGCACTAAAAATCGACAGATTTTATCGAAAATTTGCTTTTTGACGATGGCACATTTTGTTTACCATGAAAGGATGATGTTTACCGTTATACGATGATGCTAGTCCCTTAATATAAAATACGCATTTGTTGATTTGAGTGTACGGATTTTTCCCGCATCCACGAACGTCGCACAGACTCGAGCGATGGCGCGTTGGATAGCCAATCAAAAATTAGGGGTAACACCATGGCCCTTTTTTTCATTTTTGTCCCAGAACCACCTTTTTTTCCAGAAATATACTTTTGGCCAATTTTCAACTTGCTGCTACTTGCACATTAGGCACATTTTTGGATTCCTCACGCCGAGCTCATTCCGAATGTGTATCCACTTTTTTTTTCCGGAAATTTTTTCGACCAAAAATGACCAAAATACCATTTTGACACTCGGAGGGTTGCTCGACGAAATGACAGCCCGGGGTCTATTTTTGACCCCCCCAACCAAGTATATTTTTGGATAGAGCAACTCTGTGGGACGACCGAAAAAATAGGACGAGACCTGTGCCGGTCACCGTTCGCCCGCAATTCACCAATTACCAAAATTCCTTACCACCCGTCCCACGCCCACCTCCTTTTGCTCACATGGTTCAAAGTAAATTTTTTGGGTTCAAAATGACAAGCTGATTCCAAAAATATGCCATAGAAGATTCTGGGACCAACTTGGCATTAGTTATGCAACTTCCATTATTTTTACCACCAATTTTCGGTGGTATTTGCCAAATTGCCATGGACCCCGACCATACTTTTTTTTGTTCGGCACACCGTTACGTGCGTCCTGATGAGACGAACATTTTAAAAATTCAAGTCACTCTTAATTATTTTCCCAGCGGAAGTTATTCCAAAAATACTGACCCATTTTTGGTGCAAACTTTTGTTAAGTTTATTTTACAATTCGACCGAAATTGCTTTTGTCCATACATTTTAATGCATATAAGCTTATTCAATGGACTCAATTGATTTACCCATAGTGAATGGACTTTTTCATGGGGGTCTATGGGGAAAATTTCTAATTGCATGGAAACCAATGCAAATTTTTTTTTGCTGCATACCATGCATGGTTCCAATGCAAATATTTTTTTGCTATCAAATTAATTGGTAATTCTTTTTTCCTTGGGGTAAATGGGTTATAATTAATTATTATTAAGTTTAATGTTTTCAAATGATTATAAGTGTAGCTATGGTTTTGAATGGGTTTTAAAATTTCAAAAATTTTAAAAATTTCAAAAAATTTCAAAAATTTAAAAATTCAAAAATTTAAAAATTCAAAAATTCAAAAATTTCAAAATTCAAAAATTTAAAAATTCAAAAATTTAAAAATTCAAAAATTTAAAAATTCAAAAATTCAAAAATTTAAAAATTCAAAAATTCAAAAATTTTAAAATTCAAAAATTTAAAAATTCAAAAATTTTAAAATTCAAAAATTTAAAAATTCAAAAATTTAAAAATTCAAAAATTTAAAACTTCAAAAATTTAAAAATTCAAAATTTTAAAAATTCAAAAATTTAAAAATTCAAAAATTTAAAAATTCAAAAATTCAAAAATTTAAAAATACAAAAATTTTAAAAATCAAAAATTTTAAAAATTTCCAAATATTTTTCGGAGTAGAATTTTATAAGGATTTCAAAATTTGAGTCAAAAATTTAAAAATTTGCTTTATTAAAAAAATATAATTTTTTTATTCAAAATGGAAAAAAATCATGAAAAATTCTGAAAAAATTATTTGACTTTGGAAATTTTTCGCTAATTTTTCGTATATTTATTAATTTATTTTATTTGTTTGGACCCTATAAAATGGGTAAAAATCCTTTTAAATTCTGATTTAAGTTAATTACTTAGAAATATTTTTTCCAGATATTTGAATATTTTGATGAGTAATTTATTGTAATTGGACCCTAAAAAATTTAAGAAAATCATGAAAATTTTGAAAAAATTACTGAGACAAAGAAGAAATTTTGCATCTTTTTAATATCTAAATATACATTTTAATGTAATTGGACTCTAAAATATGGGAAAAAATTATGAAAAATTATTGGGACTTAGAAAATTTAAATCATTAAATATTTTTTAAGGAATTTTAATGTTTGGAGTCTAACAAATTTACAAAAATCAAGGAAAATTTTTCTTAGTTTTATGGAATATTCAAATGCCTATTTAAATGTATTTGGAGCCAAAAAAATAGATAAAATTCCAGAAAAAATTATTTTAAATAGAAATATAACTTGAAATAGAAATCATTAAATTATCTTAGTCAGCCCTGCGAATTGGCTATTTAATGTGTGCTATTTATGAAATTAATAATAACATTGCGAAAAATGCAAATTAATTAATTTGTTGGATCAAATACATGGTATCAATGTAATTAATTGCATTTGCCGTTTTATTTAATATTAAATTTAATAAAATTCGGATCTTTGGGTATATATTTAATTAAATGTTTGGAGTCTAACAAATTTATAAAAATCATAAAATATTTTTCTTAATTTTATGGAATATTATAATGATTATTTAAATGTATTTGGAGCCAAAAAAATAGATAAAAATCCAGAAAAAATTATTTTTAATAGAAATATAACTTGAAATAGTTATCATTAAATTATCTTAGTGAGCCCTGCGAATTGCCTATTTCTCGGGTGCTATTTGTGAAATTAATAATAACATTGCAATAAATACAAATTAATTTTTTTGTTGGATCAAATACATGGTATCAATCCGATTAATTGTATAAAATAAATTAAATGAAAAATTTAATAAAATTCGGATCTATGGGTAAATATTTAATTGTATCTGTTCAAATGCTTTTAAATTCTTTCAAATGCCGCTATGGTTTTATTAAGGCTTTGAAATTTTAAATTATATTTAAATTTAAAAATTTTAAAAAAATTTGAGACTATTTTCCTAAGTGAAATTTAATGAGGATTTCAAAAATCGAGTCAAATAAATAAAAATGTGCTTAATATAAAATACGCATTTGTTGATTTGAGTGTACGGATTTTTCCCGCATCCACGAACGTCGCACAGACTCGAGCGATGGCGCGTTGGATAGCCAATCAAAAATTAGGGGTAACACCATGGCCCTTTTTTTCATTTTTGTCCCAGAACCACCTTTTTTTCCAGAAATATACTTTTGGCCAATTTTCAACTTGCTGCTACTTGCACATTCAAAAATTTAAAAATTCAAAAATTTAAAAATTCAAAAATTTAAAAATTCAAAAATTTAAAAATTCAAAAATTTAAAAATTCAAAAATTTAAAAATTCAAAAATTTAAAAATTCAAAAATTTAAAAATTCAAAAATTTAAAATTCAAAAATTTAAAAATTCAAAATTAAAATTCAAAATTTAAAAATCAAAATTCAAAAATTTAAAAATTCAAAAATTTAAAAGTTCAAAAATTTAAAAATTCAAATATTTAAAAATTCAAAAATTTAAAAATTCAAAAATTCAAAAATTCAAAAATACAAAAATTTTAAAAATCAAAAATTTTAAAAATCAAAAATTTTAAAAATTTCCAAATATTTTTCGGAGTAAAATTTTATAAGGATTTCAAAAATTGAGTCAAAAATTTAAAAATTTGCTTTATTAAAAAATTATAATTTTTTTATTCAAAATGGAAAAAAATCATGAAAAATTCTGAAAAAATTATTTGACTTTGGAAATTTTACGCTAATTTTTCGTATATTTATTAATTAATTTTATTTGTTTGGACCCTATAAAATGGGTAAAAATGCTTAGAAATATTTTTTCCAGATTTTTGAATATTTTGATGAGTATTTTAGTGTAACTGGACCCTAAAAAATGTAAAAAAAATCATGACAATTTTGAAAAAATTACTGAGATAGAGAAGAAATTTTTATGTATTTTTAAATATCTAAATGGTCATTTTAATGTAATTAGACTCTAAAAAATGGGAAAAAAATTATGAAAAATTTTGAAAAATTATTGGGGCTTTGAAAAATTTATTTTTTAAATATTTTTTAAGGAATTTAAATGTTTGGAGTCTAACAAATTTATTAAAATCATGAAATATTTTTCTTAAGTTTATGGAATATTCTAATGATTATTTAAATGTATTTGGAGACAAAAAAAATAGATAAAAATCCAGAAAAAATTATTTTTAATAGAAATATAACTTGAAATAGTTATCATTAAATTATCTTAGTGAGCCCTGCGAATCGCCTATTTCTCGGTTGCTATTTGTGAAATTAATAATAACATTGCGATAAATACAAATTAATTTTTTTGTTGGATCAAATACATGGTATCAATCCGATTAATTGTATAAAATAAATAGAATGAAAAATTTAATAAAATTCGGATCTATGGGTAAATATTTAATTGTATCTGTTCAGATGCTTTTAAATTCTTTCAAATGCCGTAATGGATTTATTAAGGCTTTGAAAATTTAAATTATTTTTCATTTTAAAATTTAAAATAAATTAAAAAGTATAAAAATTCAGGAATTCAAAAAATTAAAATTTAAAAATTCGAAATATTATTCTGAGATGAATTTTATGAGGATTTCAAAAATTGAGTCAAATAAATAAAAATGTGCTTAATTAAGTGTGTTTAAATGGGGAAGAGGGTCAAGAAGGGGTACACAAAGGGCTAGGGAGCACTAAAAATCGACAGATTTTATCGAAAATTTGCTTTTTGACGATGGCACATTTTGTTTACCATGAAAGGATGATGTTTACCTTGACACATTGATGCTAGTCCCTTAATATAAAATACGCTCTCTGTGTCGATTTGAGTGTCCGAATTTTTTGGACCGACTGGAGCGTCGCACAGACTCGGGCGATGGCGCGTTGGATAGCCAATCAAAAATTAGGGGTAACACCGTTGGCCTTTTTTCCAATTTTTTGCCAAAACCACCTTTTTTTCCAGAAATAAACTTTTGGCAAAATTTCAAAAAGGTGTTCTTTGGACTTTTTATACATTTTTGGATTCCTCACGCCGAGCTCATTCCGAATCTGTATCCACTTTTTTTTTTCCGGAAATTTTTTCGACCAAAAATGACCAAAATACCATTTTGACACTCGGAGGGTTGCTCGACGAAATGACAGCCCGGGGTCTATTTTTGACCCCCCCAACCAAGTATATTTTTGGATAGAGCAACTCTGTGGGACGACCGAAAAAATAGGACGAGACCTGTGCCGGTCACCGTTCGCCCGCAATTCACCAATTACCAAAATTCCTTACCACCCGTCCCACGCCCACCTCCTTTTGCTCACATGGTTCAAAGTAAATTTTTTGGGTTCAAAATGACAAGCTGATTCCAAAAATATGCCATAGAAGATTCTGGGACCAACTTGGCATTAGTTATGCAACTTCCATTATTTTTACCACCAATTTTCGGTGGTATTTGCCAAATTGCCATGGACCCCCGACCATACTTTTTTTTGTTCGGCACACCGTTACGTGCGTCTTGATGAGACGAACGTTTTAAAAATTCAAGTCACCCTGAATTATTTTCCCAGCGGAAGTTATTCCCAAAATACTGACCCATTTTTGGTGCAAACTTTTGTTAAGTTTATTTTACAATTCGACCGAAATTGCTTTTGCCCATACATTTCAATGCATATAATCATTTTCAATGGACTCAATTGAATTAGCCATAGTTAGCATGGTGAATGGACTTTTTCATGGGGGTCTATGGGGGAAATTTCAAATTGCATGGTGGTCAATGCAAATTTTTTTTTGCTGCATTTCATGCATGGTACCAATGCAAATATTTTTTTGCTATCAAATTAAATGGTAATTTATTTTTCATTGGGGAAAATGGGGAAAAATTAATTATTATTAAGTTTGATGGTATTTAATGTTAAGAAGTGCCCCAATGGTTTTAAATAGGTTTTAAAATTTCAAAAATTTCAAAAATTTTAAATATTTAAAAAAATTTAAAAATTCAAAATTTTAAAAATTTAAAATTTAAAAATTCAAAAATTTAAAAATTCAAAAATTTAAAAATTCAAAAATTTAAAAATTCAAAAATTTAAAAATTCAAAAATTTAAAAATTCAAAAATTTAAATATTCAAAAATTTAAAAATTCAAAAATTTAAAAATTCAAAAATTCAAAAATTTAAAAATTTAAAATTTCAAAAATTTAAAAATCAAAAATTTTAAAAATTTCCAAATATTTTTCTGAGTAAAATTTTATAAGGATTTCAAAAATTGAGTCAAAAATTTAAAAATATGCATTATTAAAAAGATAAAAATTTTAATTCAAATAGGAAAAAAATCATGAAAAATTCTGAAAAAATTATTTGACTTTGGAAATTTTTCGCTAATTTTTCGTATATTTATTAATTAATTTTATTTGTTTGGACCCTCAAAAATGGGTAAAAATCCTTAAAAATTCTGATTAAGGTTATTTACTTAGAAATATTTTTTTAATATAAAATACGCTCTCTGTGTTGATTTGAATGCCCGAATTTTTTGGACCGACTCGAACGTCGCACAGACTCGGGCGATGGCGCGTTGGATAGCCAATCAAAAATTAGGACTCACACCGTTGGCCTTTTTTCCAATTTTTTGCCAAAACCACCTTTTTTTCCAGAAAAATACTTTTGGTCAATTTTCAACTTGCTGCTACTTGCACATTAGGCACATTTTTGGATTCCTCACGCCCAGCTGATTCCGAATCTGTATCCACTTTTTTTTTCCGGAAATTTTTTCGACCCAAAATGACCAAAATACCATTTTGACACTCGGAGGGTTGCTCGACGAAATGACAGCCCGGGGTCTATTTTTGACCCCCCCAACCAAGTATATTTTTGGATAGAGCAACTCTGTGGGACGACCGAAAAAATAGGACGAGACCTGTGCCGGTCACCGTTCGCCCGCAATTCACCAATTACCAAAATTCCTTACCACCCGTCCCACGCCCACCTCCTTTTGCTCACATGGTCAAAAGTAAATTTTTTGGGTTCAAAATGACGAGCAGATTCCAAAAATATGCCATAGAAGATTCTGGCACCAACTTGGCATTAGTTATGCCACTTCCATTATTTTTACCACCAATTTTCGGTGGTATTTGCCAAATTGCCATGGACCCCGACCATACTTTTTTTTGTTCGGCACACCATTTTGTGTGTCCTGATGAAACAAACATTTTAAAAATTCAAGTCACTCTAAATTATTTTCCCAGCGGAAGTTATTCCCAAAATACTGACTTATTTTTGGTGCAAACTTTTGTTAAGTTTATTTTACAATTCGACCGAAATTGCTTTTGCCCATACATTTCAATGCATATAATCATTTTCAATGGACTCAATTGAATTAGCCATAGTTAGCATGGTGAATGGACTTTTTCATGGGGGTCTATGGGGGAAATTTCAAATTGCATGGTGGTCAATGCAAATTTTTTTTTGCTGCATTTCATGCATGGTACCAATGCAAATATTTTTTTGCTATCAAATTAAATGGTAATTTATTTTTCATTGGGGAAAATGGGGAAAAATTAATTATTATTAAGTTTGATGGTATTTAATGTTAAGAAGTGCCCCAATGGTTTTAAATAGGTTTTAAAATTTCAAAAATTTCAAAAATTTTAAATATTTAAAAAAATTTAAAAATTCAAAATTTTAAAAATTTTAAAATTTAAAAATTCAAAAATTTAAAAATTCAAAAATTTAAAAATTCAAAAATTTAAAAATTCAAAAATTTAAAAATTCAAAAATTTAAAAATTCAAAAATTTAAAAATTCAAAAATTTAAAAATTCAAAAATTTAAAAATTCAAAAATTCAAAAATTTAAAAATTTAAAATTTCAAAAATTTAAAAATCAAAAATTTTAAAAATTTCCAAATATTTTTCTGAGTAAAATTTTATAAGGATTTCAAAAATTGAGTCAAAAATTTAAAAATATGCATTATTAAAAAGATAAAAATTTTAATTCAAATAGGAAAAAAATCATGAAAAATTCTGAAAAAATTATTTGACTTTGGAAATTTTTCGCTAATTTTTCGTATATTTATTAATTAATTTTATTTGTTTGGACCCTCAAAAATGGGTAAAAATCCTTAAAAATTCTGATTAAGGTTATTTACTTAGAAATATTTTTTCCAGATATTCGAATATATTGATGAGTAATTTATTGTAATTGGACCCTAAAAAATGTAAAAAAATCATGAAAATTTTGAAAAAATTACTGAGACAGAGAAGAAATTTTTGTATCTTTTTAAATATCTAAATGGACATTTTAATGTAATTGGACTCTAAAAAATGGGAAAAAATTATGAATAGTTTTGAAAAATTATTGGGACTTAGAAAATTTAAATCGTTAAATATTTTTTAAGGAATTTTAATGTTTGGAAACTAACAAATTTACAAAAATCAAGGAAAATTTTTCTTAGTTTTATGGAATATTCTAATGCCTATTTTAATGTATTTGGAGCCTAAAAAATAGATAAAAATCCAGAAAAAATTATTTTAAATAGAAATATAACTTGAAATAGTTATCATTAAATAATTTCAGTGAGCCCTGAGGATTGGCTATATCATGGGTGCTATTTGTGAAATTAATAAAAAAATGCGATAAATGCAAATTAATTTTTTGTTGGATCAAATACATGCTTTCAATGAAATTAATTGCATTTATTGTTTTATTTAATGAAAAATTTAATAAAATTCGGATTTTTGGGTAAATATTTAATTGTATTTGTACAAATGCTCTTAAATTATTTCAAATACCGGAATGCTTTTACTAAGGCTTTGAAATTTTGAATTATTTTTAATTTTAAAATTTAAAAAAAACAAAAAGTTTAAAAATTCAAAAATCTAAATATTCAAAAATTTAAAAATTAAAAAGTTAAAAAATTCAAAAAATTAAAATTTAAAAATTCGAAATATTTTTCTGAGTAGAATTTTATGAAGATTTCAAAAATTGAGTCAAAAAAAAAAAATGTGCTTAATTAAGTGTGATTAAATGGGGGAGAGGGTCAAGAAGGGGTACACAAAGGGCTAGGGAGCACTAAAAATCGCCAGATTTTATCGAAAATTTGCTTTTTGACGATGGCACATTTTGTTTACCATGAAAGGATGATGTTTACCTTGACACATTGATGCTAGTCCCTTAATATAAAATACGCTCTCTGTGTCGATTTGAGTGTCCGAATTTTTTGGACCGACTGGAGCGTCGCACAGACTCGGGCGATGGCGCGTTGGATAGCCAATCAAAAATTAGGGGTAACACCGTTGGCCTTTTTTCCAATTTTTTGCCAAAACCACCTTTTTTTCCAGAAATAAACTTTTGGCAAAATTTCAAAAAGGTGTTCTTTGGACTTTTTATACATTTTTGGATTCCTCACGCCGAGCTCATTCCGAATGTGTATCCACTTTTTTTTTCCGGAAATTTTTTCGACCAAAAATGACCAAAATACCATTTTGACACTCGGAGGGTTGCTCGACGAAATGACAGCCCGGGGTCTATTTTTGACCCCCCCAACCAAGTATATTTTTGGATAGAGCAACTCTGTGGGACGACCGAAAAAAAAAGGACGAGACCTGTGCCGGTCACCGTTCGCCCGCAATTCACCAATTACCAAAATTCCTTACCACCCGTCCCACGCCCACCTCCTTTTGCTCACATGGTTCAAAGTAAATTTTTTGGGTTCAAAATGACAAGCTGATTCCAAAAATATGCCATAGAAGATTCTGGGACCAACTTGGCATTAGTTATGCAACTTCCATTATTTTTACCACCAATTTTCGGTGGTATTTGCCAAATTGCCATGGACCCCGACCATACTTTTTTTTGTTCGGCACACCGTTACGTGCGTCCTGATGAGACGAACATTTTAAAAATTCAAGTCACCCTGAATTATTTTCCCAGCGGAAGTTATTCCAAAAATACTGACCAATTTTTGGTGCAAACTTTTGTTAAGTTTATTTTACAATTTGACCGAAATTGCTTTTGCCCATACATTTCAATGCATATAATCATTTTCAATGGACTCAATTGAATTAGCCATAGTAAGCATGGTGAATGGACTTTTTCATGGGGGTCTATGGGGGAAATTTCTAATTGCATGGTGGTCAATGCAAATTTTTTTTTGCTGCATACCATCCATGGTACCAATGCAAATATTTTTTTGCTATCAAATTAAATGGTAATTTTTTTTCATTGGAGTAAATGGGTAATAATTAAATAATTTTAAGTTTAATGTTGTTTAATGATTACAAGAGCCGCAATGGTTTTAAATTTATTTAAAAATTTCAAAAATTTCAAAAATTTTAAAAATTTTAAAAATTTTAAAAATTTTAAAAATTTAAAATTTTAAAATTTTAAAAACTTAAAATTTAAAAATTCAAAAATTTAAAAATTCAAAAATTTAAAAATTCAAAAATTCAAAAATTCAAAAATTTAAAAATTCAAAAATTTAAAAATTCAAAAATTTAAAAATTCAAAAATTTCAAATTTCAAAAATTTAAAAATCAAAAATTTCAAAAATTTAAAAATTTCAAATTTCAAAAATTTAAAAATCAAAAATTTTAAAAATTTCCAAATATTTTTCTGAGTAAAATTTTATGAGGAATTCAAAAATTGAGTCAAAAATTTAAAAATTTGCTTTATTAAAACGATTTAATTTTTAATTCAAAATGGAAAAAAATCATGAAAAATTCTGAAAAAATTATTTGACTAAGAAAATTTTTTTCGCATATTTTTAGTATATTTATTAATTAATTTTATTTGTATGGACCCTAAAAAATGGGTAAAAATGCTAAAATATTTTTTCCAGATTTTTGAATATTTTGATGAGTATTTTAGTGTAACTGGACCCTAAAAAATGTAAAAAAAATCATGAAAAATTCTGAAAAAATTACTGAGACAGAGAAGAAATTATTGTATCTTTTTAAGTATTTAAATGGACATTTTAATGTAATTGGACACAAAAAAATGGGAAAAAGTTATGAAAAATTTTGAAAAATTATTGGGGCTTTGAAAAATTTATTTTTTAAATATTTTTTAAGGAATTTAAATGTTTGGAGTCTAACAAATTTATTAAAATCATGAAATATTTTTCTTAGTTTTATGGAATATTCTAAGCATATTTTAATGTATTTGGAGCCAAAAAAAAGATTAAAATCCAGTAAAAATTATTTTTAATAAAAATATTACTTGAAATAGTTATCATTAAATTATCTTAGTGAGCCCTGAGAATTGGCTATTTCATGGGCGCTTTTTGTAAAATTAATAATTACGCTGCGATAAATACAAATTAATTTTTTTGTTGGATCAAAAACATGGTATCAATTCAATTAATTGCATTTGCCGCAGTATTTAATGATAAATTGATTAAAATTTGTTCATTGGGTAAATATTTAATTGTATCTGTACAAATGCTTATATATTTTAAATACCGCAATGGTTTTATTAAGGCCTCAAAAAAATCATAAAGTTTAAAATTTAAAATTTAAAAATTCAAAATATTTCCAGAGTAGAATTTTAAGAGGATTTCAAAATTTGAGTCTAATAAATAAAAATGTGCTTAATTAAGTTTGATTAGATGGGGAAGAGGGTCAAGAAGGGGTACACAAAGGGCTAGGGAGCACTAAAAATCGACAGATTTTATCGAAAATTCGCTTTTTGACGATGGCACATTGTGTTTACCGTTATACGATGATGCTAGTCCCTTAATATAAAATACGCTCTCTGTGTCGATTTGAGTGTCCGAATTTTTTGGACCGACTGGAGCGTCGCACAGACTCGGGCGATGGCGCGTTGGATAGCCAATCAAAAATTAGGGGTAACACCGTTGGCCTTTTTTCCAATTTTTTGCCAAAACCACCTTTTTTTCCAGAAATAAACTTTTGGCAAAATTTCAAAAAGGTGTTCTTTGGACTTTTTATACATTTTTGGATTCCTCACGCCGAGCTGATTCCGAATCTGTATCCACTTTTTTTTTCCGGAAATTTTTTCGACCCAAAATGACCAAAATACCATTTTGACACTCGGAGGGTTGCTCGACGAAATGACAGCCCGGGGTCTATTTTTGACCCCCCCAACCAAGTATATTTTTGGATAGAGCAACTCTGTGGGACGACCGAAAAAATAGGACGAGACCTGTGCCAGTCACCGTTCGCCCGCAATTCACCAATTACCAAAATTCCTTACCACCCGTCCCACGCCCACCTCCTTTTGCTCACATGGTTCAAAGTAAATTTTTTGGGTTCAAAATGACGAGCTGATTCCAAAAATATGCCATAGAAGATTCTGGCACCAAGTTGGCAAAAGTTATGCAACTTCCATTATTTTTACCACCAATTTTCGGTGGTATTTGCCAAATTGCCATGGACCCCGACCATACTTTTTTTTGTCCGGCACACCGTTACGTGCGTCTTGATGAGACGAACGTTTTAAAAATTCAAGTCACCCTGAATTATTTTCCTAGCGGAAGTTATTCCTAAAATACTGACCAATTTTTGGTGCAAACTTTTGTTAAGTTTATTTTACAATTTGACCGAAATTGCTTTTGCCCATACATTTCAATGCATATAAGCTTTTCAATGGACTCAATTGATTTAGCCATAGTAAGCATGGTGAATGGACTTTTTCATAGGGGTCTATGGGGGAAATTTCAAATTGCATGGTGGTCAATGCAAATTTTTTTTTGCTGCATACCATCCATGGTACCAATGCAAATATTTTTTTTTACCATCAAGCTAATGGGAAATATTATTTCATTAGGGTAAATGGAGGAAATTTTATATATTATTAAGCTTAATGGTATTTAATGAATACAAGTGTTTTGAATACCGCATGTTTTGAATGGGTTTTAAAATTTCAAAAATTTGAAAATTTTAAAAAAATTAAAAAATTTAAAATTTTAAAAATTTAAAAATTTAAAAATTTAAAATTTAAAAATTCAAAAATTCAAAAATTTAAAAATTCAAAAATTTAAAAATTCAAAAATTTAAAAATTCAAAAATTCAAAAATTTAAAAATTCGAAAATTTAAAAATTCAAAAATTTAAAATTTAAAAATTCAAAAATTTAAAAATTCAAAAATTTAAAAATTCAAAAATTCAAAAAATTTAATAATTTAAAAATTCAAAAATTCAAAAAATTTAAAATTTTAAAAATTTAAAAAATTAAATTAAAAAAAAAAAAATATTTTTTCTGTCCCAAATTTTATAGGGAATCCAAAAATTGACTCAAAAAAATTAAAATTTGCTTAATTTAAAATTATTTTTTACATAGGGGATCGATCCCTCAACCTCATGATTAGTATTACTACACACTATCCACTGCGCCATCTGAGCTTTAGTTAAATAATTATTATTTTTATTTATATAATTTTGATTTTCAAAAGTTTTAAAAATTAGCCGCTTTTGCAAGTTGAAAATGTTGCTTTAAATGTTTTGGTGTCGACAATTCTTAGCAACTTTATGACTTCTGTCATAAGCCGCCTCGAATTAAAAAAAAATTAATTCATTTTATTTGAATGTGTCGACATGCCAGACACCATTAAATTTTAAAAAAACCCAAAAAAAAATAAAGAAAAAATTTCTCTAATTTTTGCGGTGTCGTTGATGCCAAAAAACTTAATTATTTCTATCCTAAGCCGCCTAAAAAAAAATAAAAAATTATTTGCTTTTATTTAAAAAAAAAAACAGTTATAATTTTTTTTTTATATAGGGGATCGATCCCTCAACCTCATGATTAGTATTACTACACACTATCCACTGCGCCATCTGAGCTTTAGTTAAATAATTATTATTTTTATTTATATAATTTTGATTTTCAAAAGTTTTAAAAATTAGCCGCTTTTGCAAGTTGAAAATGTTGCTTTAAATGTTTTGGTGTCGACAATTCTTAGCAACTTTATGACTTCTGTCATAAGCCGCCTCGAATTAAAAAAAAATTAATTCATTTTATTTGAATGTGTCGACATGCCAGACACCATTAAATTTTAAAAAAACCCAAAAAAAAAAAAAGAAAAAATTTCTCTAATTTTTGCGGTGTCGTTGATGCCAAAAAACTTAATTATTTCTATCCTAAGCCGCCTAAAAAAAAATAAAAAATTATTTGCTTTTATTTAGAAAAAAAAAAAACAGTTATAATTTTTTTTTATATAGGGGATCGATCCCTCAACCTCATGATTAGTATTACTACACACAATCCACTGCGCCATCTGAGCTTTTGTTAAATAATTATTATTTTTATTTATATAATTTTGATTTTAAAAAGTTTTAAAAATTAGCCGCTTTTGCAAGTTGAAAATGTTGCTTTAAATGTTTTGGTGTCGACAATGCTTAGCAACTTTATGACTATGTCATAAGCCGCCTAGAATTAAAATAAAAATTAATTGATTTTATTTGAATGGGTCGACAATGCCAGACACCATTAAATTTTAAAAAAACCCACAAAAATAAAAAAAAAAAAATTCTCTAATTTTTGCGGTGTCGTTGATGCCAAAAAACCTTAATTAATTCGATCCTAAGCAGCCTAAAAAAAAAAAAAAATTTTATGCGTTTATTTTAATGTTTCGACAATGCCAGACAACATTTTATCTATAAAAAACCCTTAAATAAATAATAAAAAAAAAATTTCTGTAATTTTGCGGTGTCATCTATGCCAACAAATTTTAATCTCTATAATATGCCCCCCAAACCATAAAAAAAATGCAATTTATTCGGGGATGCATCACCCCGCTTTTTAAAACTAATAATTTTTTTTTTTTTTTTTTTTCAAAAATAGAGCTATAGCTCATTTCGCCATACATATAAGGGATAAAAAAAAAGCTGAAATTAAATTAAATATAGCGGGGATCGAACCCTCTACCACTGGATCGGATGAACATCGCGATAATCACTAAAAAGCTGAATTTTTTAATAGTGGGGATTGAACCCTCTACCTCTGGATTGGAATATCATCGCGATAACCACTGCGCTATACCTAATTATTCAAGTAAAAATAGGTATGCTTGATAGAATCTGGTGGCTGGGGCCTAACCGAGTAGTCTTGGTCAGAAATAATCTGATAAATAATTTTTATGATTTGAACGGTGTAGAATAATGTATTGTGATCTGAGCGAGTCCAGGGCCGGCCGAAGACTTAATGATCACAGTATTCAGTACACACCAAGTGTGTCTGATTTACTTAAAGCTGAATCAATGCATGATCAATCTATCGAGCATAAATAGCAATGTTCGATGGATTTTAGTCGAGGGCAGCAGTCGATCAACATTGGTGCTTTTAATAGTTCCATTGTTGCAAGTGGTCATTCCTGTAGTTTCTTTTGCTATTAAATTTTTTAATAGTGATTGCAACTTAAA
Source organism: Brachionus asplanchnoidis (assembly GCA_025491095.1). Taxonomy (NCBI): domain Eukaryota; kingdom Metazoa; phylum Rotifera; class Eurotatoria; order Ploima; family Brachionidae; genus Brachionus; species Brachionus asplanchnoidis. Next base: position 960,151 of record JAILYF010000051.1, on the reverse strand, counting down.
AGCAAGGGCGGTCGGGCATTAATGATAGGAAATAAACTTCTTTATTTCTTTTTGTTAATAATTCAGGTCCTAACCGAGGAGTCTTGGTCAGATATAATCTGTCAAACCACAATCATGCTTTGAACGGTGTAGAATAATGTATTGTGATCTGAGCGAGTCTAGGGCCGGCCGAAGACTTAATGATCACAGTATTCAGTACACACCAAGTGTGTCTGATTTACTTAAAGCTGAATCAAAGCATGATCAATCTATCGAGCATAAATAGCAATGTTCGATGGATTTTAGTCGAGGGCAGCAGTCGATCAACATTGGTGCTTTTAATAGTTCCATTGTTGCAAGTGGCCATTCCTGTAGTTTCTTTTGCTATTAAATTTTTTAATAGTGATTGCAACTTAAAAGCAAGGGCGGTCGGGCATTAATGATAGGAAATAAACTTCTTTATTTCCTTTTGTTAATAATTCAGGTCCTAACCGAGGAGTCTTGGTCAGTTATAATCTGTCAGACCACAATCATGCTTTGAACGGTGTAGAATAATGTACTGTGATCTGAGCGAGTCCAGGGCCGGCCGATGACTTAATGATCACAGTATTCAGTACACACCAAGTGTGTCTGATTTACTTAAAGCTGAATCAAAGCATGATCAATCTATCGAGCATAAATAGCAATGTTCGATGGATTTTAGTCGAGGGCAGCAGTCGATCAACATTGCTGCTTTTAATAGTTCCATTGTTGCAAGTGGCCATTCCTGTAGTTTCTTTTGCTATTAAATTTTTTAATAGTGATTGCAACTTAAAAGCAAGGGCGGTCGGGCATTAATGATAGGAAATAAACTTCTTTATTTCCTTTTGTTAATAATTCAGGTCCTAACCGAGGAGTCTTGGTCAGATATAATCTGTCAAACCACAATCATGCTTTGAACGGTGTAGAATAATGTATTGTGATCTGAGCGAGTCCAGGGCCGGCCGAAGACTTAATGATCACAGTATTCAGTACACACCAAGTGTGTCTGATTTACTTAAAGCTGAATCAAAGCATGATCAATCTATCGAGCATAAATAGCAATGTTCGATGGATTTTAGTCGAGGGCAGCAGTCGATCAACATTGGTGCTTTTAATAGTTCCATTGTTGCAAGTGGCCATTCCTGTAGTTTCTTTTGCTATTAAATTTTTTAATAGTGATTGCAACTTAAAAGCAAGGGCGGTCGGGCATTAATGATAGGAAATAAACTTCTTTATTTCCTTTTGTTAATAATTCAGGTCCTAACCGAGGAGTCTTGGTCAGTTATAATCTGTCAGACCACAATCATGCTTTGAACGGTGTAGAATAATGTACTGTGATCTGAGCGAGTCCAGGGCCGGCCGATGACTTAATGATCACAGTATTCAGTACACACCAAGTGTGTCTGATTTACTTAAAGCTGAATCAAAGCATGATCAATCTATCGAGCATAAATAGCAATGTTCGATAGTAACTGGTAATTATCAATATGATGAAGGGTATTTCTCCACATTAGATGGGAATTTACTACCTTCTTTTATTTTGAATATTTTAATGGAAGGGGGGCATATCCTACGTATGTCTACACTATTACAATTAATAGTTTTTTTGATAATTTTTAACTGATTTTAAATAAAATTTAAAATTGTTAATTTATTTTTAATGGTAAGGATGTAACTCTCCTTGAAAACCATATTCATGAAATTTGTATTAATTTTTTTTTTAGATTGAAACAGATCTAAAAGAAAAATGAAGCCTTTTGATGCAAACGAAGACGCTGTAGTTATTGAGCTATTTACGCTTCGAAATGATTCTGGTGAGCGAATGAAAGATGCTGATATCGCATCTTTCTTCAGAAGACGTTGTCGTAAATTAGCTTATTCCACTTTGCTGAATCGTTTTAATCGTAAGTATTTTTAATCCCTTATTGTCGTTAACTTATTTGTTTTTAGAATTGGAATCAGAGCGTAACCACCTGTCAAATGAGCCGTTATGTTCCGGTGCCATACTTTCTACAGCTATTCCAGTTGTGCGACAATCTGAACCTGCCCCTCAAGAACCTGCCCCTCAAGAACCTGCCCCTCAAGAATCTGCCGCTCAAGAACCTGAACCTGAGCCGTCTTTAGTTCAAGAGCAATTGGCTGCTGGTGATGGACAAATTGCTGGACCCAGTTCAGAGTCATCTGTTGCTCAAAGAGGAAGAAAGAAGGGAAAGAAGAGTCGAGGTGCCAAAACAACTGCTTATTTACGTTCAGCTAAACGTGAAAAAGACAAGCAACGAACGATCAATCAATCGGTTCAATCGTTGCTTTCCTCTAATACGGATGATATAATGCCGTCTGATAACCATGATGTTTCAACCGGTCCGGATGTTAGTGCAATTGGCATTCTGGACACAGCTTTTGTTGAACCGTATCCGGTCATCGACGGTACTGTGTCAGGAATAAATGTATTCAATTTGGATGAAGAGCCGTTTATTTCAACTGATTCGGTTGTTTCGAAAGGTTGTTCTAATCGATTAGGTTTTGGTAACAACAACCAGAGAATGCCTAATCGTGAAGACAATCTGCAAGCAAAAATAAATGAATTGGCTGCCCAAATTCAAGTGCCTGTTCGCGATGACAATTTATCGGATCCAGTTATTCAACCTGTGTCCGATGATGTGAACTCTGACGATGAGGAAAATGTTGGTACGTTTACTGGACGTAGTTTAAATCGCGGATGGACTGATAAGCATGCGAGAAGCTCTGAACGAAGCCGAAAACAAAACAGTCGTGAGGAAGAGACTGCTGATGTTCGTCAGGCCCGACTTGCTACACAAATTCGGAATAATGATCAGCGTTTGAGCGCTGAATCACCTGCTGCCCATTCCAATCGTCTTGCAAGTCAACGTGTTGCAACATCTTTGAGGCAAGCAAATTTATCACCCGACTCACGTGATCATAGGTTGGTTATTGATCGCGACCGTCATGCTCAGAATCGCCAGGAAGAGTCACCTACGTCCCATAATGAACGTCTTGCTAATCGTCGTGTTGGAAATCAAACAGAAGACGAGAGAGCTGAGCGTTTGCACTTGGTGCACATTAATAACCAAGCCGCTCGCTTTGTATCCAATACCCATAATACATGGAAGAATTCTGATCCTTTCGTTACACAGGTCGATGATCAAGGTGATGGCACTCTTTATTGTCAGTATTGTGGAGCCATTTACTGGATTGGTGAAGTAAATGACAGAGGCGTCTATTCAAAATGTTGCCAAAGTAACAAAATTGAGTTGTCGCCTATTCAACACTATCATCCGGTAATGATTGGTCTTTTGGATCCGCAAAATAGTCGAAATTTTTCGGCTACTTTGCGCAAGGAATTTCTGGACAATATTCGACAGTACAACTCATCGTTGGGAATGGCGTCGGTTAAGGCTAATTTTGATGCTATCAATTTAGACAATATTCGCAATGACCGTAATCGAATGAGCGAAAGTCGAACAAAATTGCCATTTTTGTACAAATGTCATGGTGGTGTTGGATATAAAATTCCGCCGATGTTTAATGGTCCACAAGGCATTGAAAGAATTAGAGCTGCTCAATATCTAATGCTCGATTCTGATCTGTCTGTGTTTGATCATTTGAACGCCAACTGGGAAAATTTTAACGGCGATTTAAATGCGGATTTATTTCGTATGCTGAGACAGATGCTCATGGACGTGAATGTTCTTTATCAGTTTTTTCTGACAAATAAAGAAATTCTCGAGCGTCAAAATATGGAAGAACCGTTGACCGTTCGTCTTTGGCTATCACGTTTGGTTCCTCGAAACACAAATGTGGCAACGGATCGAGCAGGCAACAGACAAGTGGTGGACAATGCTACGAGAGGTGAAGTGGCCGCTGTGTTGTTGAACGATAACGACGGTCTACCCGATGATGGTCATGTTTTATTTGCCCAGGCTCGCGAACAAAACATGCCGCTGATTGAAATTGTTCCTCAACGTCCAAACAATTTCATGAAATACATTAGGTTTCGTGATCCCAATTGCGATCCAATGTGTTTTCCGCTCTTATTTCCGTATGGTGAAGCTGGCTATGATGAGCGGTTATGCCATACAAACGCCGAGACAACTACTAACAAGAGAGTTACCCTGCTTGAATATTATAGATTTTTTATTCATTACAGGGTAAACAATCTTAATTTGATGTTTCACGCATCCAAGTTGTTTCAAGAGTTTGTTGTGTGCTCATGGATCAAAGTTGAGTGGAACAATCTGTATTACCTGCGTAAGAATCAGAAAAAGTTGCGAATTGAGTCTTATGCAGGTATAATGGATCATGTTTCGACCAATTTAAATCCTGGCAATGTTCTTGGAAAGGCCTTTATTTTGCCGGCTACATTTGAAGGTGGTGATCGGGCTATTAGACAAAAGTATTTCGATGCAATGCAAATATCCAATAAATATGGTAAGGCCGATTTGTTCATGACATTTACAGCAAATCCTGGATGGCCTGAGTTGCAACGAATGCTTTTACATGATAAGAGCTATTTGTCCCGTCCTGACATGTGTGCTCGAATCTACGATCTCAAATTCAAAAAGTGGTGGTCTGGCATTACAAAAGAACATAGGCTTGGTGTGGTAAAAGCTTTTGTTGTTGTCAAAGAATTGCAGAAGCGAGGACTACCGCATCATCACTGTCTTATTTGGTTCGAAGATCAAGACAAACCAACAAGTGAAGACCAGTTCGACGACATTATTTGTGCTGAACTACCGGATCCTGCAATTGATCGTGAATTGTACGATTTGGTTAAAACAAAAATGTTGCATGGACCATGCCGTGAAAACAGTGCGTGTATGCAGCAGTTTGGTAATCGGTGCTCCAAAGGCTATCCGAAACCTTATTCGAATGTGACTGTAATTCGTCCGAACCAATACCCGGAGTATCAACGTCGAGAAACAGGCATTACTGCTTTGGTAAATGGAGTCGAGCTTGACAATAGATATGTAATTCCTCATAACCGAAAAATGCTGAAAACATTCAATTGTCATATTAATGTTGAGGCATGTGGTTTATTGAGCACAATGAAGTATCTATTCGACTATGTCTGTAAGGGTAATGATCGGGTGAATGTTCAGTTGCATGCACTGAATAACGTTATGCCGTATGCAAATCGTGGGTTCAATGTTGAAGACCAGAACAGAACTTCGGTGGGTTCTGTTCCCACTACTTCAACAGCTGACTTAAATGGGGATCCAGTTGTTCAAAATGACGACTATGATGTTCAGGTGGATCGCGATGTCAACAATGTCGTTGAAACTAATGAGCCTGCTGATGATCAAAACGATTTGGCGGGCAATGGTGACAATGTTGGTTACGATGAAATCAAATCGTATGAGAGCAAGCGGTATGTGAGTTCAATCGAGGCTTGTGACAAGTTGTTGGGCAACAGGCGATATTTGTTGTCACACACTATAGTCCGGCTCGATTTGTATTTACCTGACGAGCAGCCTGTCATATTCGAAAATGTTCAAGATGCCGCAAGCAGACGACCAAAAAGAACAACGCTTGCTGCATATTTCGAATTGAATGCACGTTCAATTCGGGCAAGACAATATTTCTATATTGAAATACCCGAATATTTCAGATTTATTGAATCAAGTCGCGAATGGCAAGCACGAATCAATGTGAATCAACGCGAAAAAATAATTGGACGCATGTATCACGTTCATCAAAGTAATCGTGAAAAGTTTCATTTGAAGCTTCTGATATTACATATCAGAGGTGCAACGTCCTATGAAATGCTTCGTACTGTGGATGGAGTTGTGTACGGCACATTTGAGGAAGCGGCAAGGGCACTCAATCTGGTTGAGAACAATCAACAGTGGTATGAGTTGTTGGAAGAGGCAGTACGGACCGAACGTCCTCATCGATTACGATATTTGTTTTCTAAAATATTGTACCACAACAATCCAGTGCAGCCAAATGCATTGGAATTGTGGCGCGAATTTCGCGATTCGTTGAGTGATGACTACTTGCCGTTAGATGACGATACCCGTTATGCCAGAGCACTTGGTCACATTAGATTCCTTCTTGCAAGTCATGACAAAACTTTGCAAGATTACAATTTGCCTGAACCTGACGCCAGAGGGCTTGATTGGAATCATCGTGGCATACCCAGTCATATTAATAATATGACTTCAGCCCAGCATGCACTCGAGGTTAATCGATTGATACCAACACTCAATAATCGACAAAAATTAGCATTTGATCGAATTTTGGATGCTGTCAATGACAACAATGTTAATTCGGCCAAATGTTTCTTTTTGGATGGACCTGGTGGAACTGGAAAGACCTACCTTATTAACTTGCTGTACCATAAGATGATGGAACTCAATTATGTTTATGTTCCAACAGCTTTTACTGGTATAGCAGCTGCGCTATTAAAAGGTGGTGGTCAAACGATGCATTCGCGTTTTCGGATTCCAATTCCAACTGATGCCAATTCAACCAGCGGAATTCATGCCCAAAGTGCTCAAGCTCGGACATTACGTGATACCAAGTTATTTGTAATCGACGAGTGTTCAATGATATCTCGAGCAATGCTGGAGTGTATCGACAGGCTGCTGAGAGATTTAATGCAGAAGCCGAGAGTACCCTTTGGCGGTAAAGTGATGTTGCTCACTGGTGACTTTAGACAATGTGCTCCTGTGTCAACTAATGAGAATTTGGAATCCAGTATTCTCATGAGCATTAAAAAGTCCGGTCTTTGGCATCATTTTGAGTCGATGGCTTTGCGGGAAAACTTGCGCGCAGGACCAAACGAGAATCAATTCAAGGAGTGGCTAATGGAAGTTGGCGATGGTAGAAGCCGAATATATGATGGCAACAATTTGGTTCGATTACCAAGTGATGTTATCTGTGTTGGTAATATTGTCGACGAAGTGTTTGGTGTTGGTGAGTTGAATATGGACGCAAATAATCGTCTCAACAACGCTATTTTATGTCCGACAAATGCTGATTCGATGGAAATCAACGAAGTGGTTCTTGAACGACTGCCTTCGGAAAACAGGGAATATCTTGGTGTAACGCAAATATTACACCGAGAGACCGGACTTGTTGATGACAATTCGGAGTTTCCTATTGAGAATGCATTCGCAATGACACCTCAGGGTTTTCCACCGCATGTTCTCAATGTAAAAGTTGGAGCAATTGTCATGATGCAGAAAAATTGGTCGGTTGCCGAGGGCATATGCAATGGCACTAGATTAATTGTTGTCGAATGCAACACCAATTCTATCAAGTGCGTTGTAATGGAAGGCCCCACTCAAGGACTTGAATATCTATATTTCCGAAGTGAGTTTCGGTCAAAAGACGATGAGCCGGGAGTTCGAATCAGACGAATTCAATTTCCATTTCGACTGGCTTTTGCAATGACTATTAACAAGTCGCAAGGCCAAACATTTAATTCGATTGGTCTATTGCTGCGTCGACCTGTTTTTAATCATGGCCAGTTGTATGTGGCTGCATCAAGGGTGCGCAATTTCGGATCATTGCGAGTACTTGTTGATACGCACATGCATGGTACGTTTAGACAAGGACGTCTGCCCGGTTATGTTCCTGATGGCGAAATGTACACCAAGAACATTGTATTTAGAGAGCTTTTGGAATAAACTTTGTGTTTTTTATGTATATATATTTTTTTTTTTCAATAAAAAATTTTAACCTATTCAATTCTTTATTTAATAAAGATAATTAAGGGCTGTTTGTCGCTTTTATTTATACTAAAGGGTATTTGTCCACATTAGATGGGCATTTACTTCCTTTAATCCATTTGACTTGAGTTTTAAAATATTTTAGAATAGAATTAAATTAAATAAAGGAAAAGAGAGTCAATGTTGGGGTCGAGGAGGGCTAGGGAGCACTAAAAATCGCCAGATTTTATTGAAGATTTGCTTTTTGACGATGGCACATTTTGTTTACCATGAAGTGATGATGTTTACCTTGACACATTGATGCTAGTCCCTTAATATAAAATACGCTCTCTGTGTCGATTTGAGTGTCCGAATTTTTTGGACCGACTGGAGCGTCGCACAGACTCGGGCGATGGCGCGTTGGATAGCCAATCAAAAATTAGGGGTAACACCGTTGGCCTTTTTTCCAATTTTTTGCCAAAACCACCTTTTTTTCCAGAAAAATACTTTTGGTCAATTTTCAACTTGCTGCTACTTGCACATTAGGCACATTTTTGGATTCCTCACGCCGAGCTGATTCCGAATCTGTATCCACTTTTTTTTTTCCGGAAATTTTTTCGACCCAAAATGACCAAAATACCATTTTGACACTCGGAGGGTTGCTCGACAAAATGACAGCCCGGGGTCTATTTTTGACCCCCCCAACCAAGTATATTTTTGGATAGAGCAACTCTGTGGGACGACCGAAAAAATAGGACGAGACCTGTGCCGGTCACCGTTCGCCCGCAATTCACCAATTACCAAAATTCCTTACCACCCGTCCCACGCCCACCTTCCAATGCTGACATGGTCAAAAGTAAATTTTTTGGGTTCAAAATGACGAGCTGTTTCCAAAAATATGCCATATTAGCTTCTGGGACCAACTTGGCAAAAGTTATGCCACTTCCATTATTTTTACCACCAATTTTCGGTGGTATTTGCCAAATTGCCATGGACCCCGACCATACTTTTTTTGTTCGGCACACCGTTACGTGCGTCCTGTTTAGACGAACATTTTAAAAATACAAGTCACCCTGAATTATTTTCCCAGCGGAAGTTATTCCCAAAATACTGACCCATTTTTGGTGCAAACTTTTGTTAAGTTTATTTTACAATTTGACCGAAATTGCTTTTGCCCATACATTTCAATGCATATAAGCTTTTCAATGGACTCAATTGAATTAGCCATAGTGAATGGACTTTATCATGGGGGTCTATGGGGAAAATTCTAATTGCATGGAAACCAATGCAAATTTTTTTTAGCTGCATACCATGCATGGTTCCAATGCAAATATTTTTCTGCTATCAAATTTAAAGGGAAATTTTATTTCAATTGACTCATTAGGGAAATTTAATTACTAATATGCTTAATGGTATTTAATGATTACAAGAGCCGCAATGGTTTTAAATTGATTTAAAAATTTCAAAAATTTAAAAAATTTTAAAAATTTTAAAAATTTTTAAAATTTCAAAAAATTTTAAAAATTTCAAAAATTCAAAAATTTAAAAATTTAAAATTTAAAAATTCAAAAATTTAAAAATTCAAAAATTTAAAAATTCAAAAATTTAAAAATTCAAAAATTTAAAAATTCAAAAATTTAAAGATTCAAAAATTCAAAAATTTAAAAATTTAAAAATTTAAAAATTTAAAAATTCAAAAATTCAAAAAATTTAAAAATTTAAAAAATTAAATTAAAAAAAAAAAAATATTTTTTCTGTCCCAAATTTTATAGGGAATCCAAAAATTGAGTCAAAAATATTAAAATTTGCTTAATTTAAAATTTTTTTTTCACATAGGGGATCGATCCCTCAACCTCATGATTAATATTACTACACACTATCCACTGCGCCATCTGAGCTTTTGTTAAATAATTATTTTTTTTATTTATATAATTTCGATTTTCAAAAATTTTAAAAATTAGCCGTTTTGCAAGTTGAAAATGTTGCTTTAAATGTTTTGGTGTCGACAATTCTTAGCCACTTTATGACTTCTGTCATAAGCCGCCTCGAATTAAAAAAAAATTAATTCATTTTATTTGAATGTGTCGACATGCCAGACACCATTAAATTTTAAAAAAACCCAAAAAAAAAAAAAGAGAAAATTTCTCTAATTTTTGCGGTGTCGTTGATGCCAAAAAACTTAATTATTTCTATCCTAAGCCGCCTTAAAAAAAAATAAAAGATTATTTGCTTTTATCTAAAAAAAAAAAACAGTTATAATTTTTTTTATATAGGGGATCGATCCCTCAACCTCATGATTAGTATTACTACACACTATCCACTGCGCCATCTGAGCTTTTGTTAAATAATTATTATTTTTATTTATATAATTTTGATTTTCAAAAGTTTTAAAAATTAGCCGCTTTTGCAAGTTGAAAATGTTGCTTTAAATGTTTTGGTGTCGACAATGCTTAGCAACTTTATGACTATGTCATAAGCCGCCTAGAATTAAAATAAAAATTAATTGATTTTATTTGTATGGGTCGACAATGCCAGACACCATTAAATTTTAAAAAAACCCACAAAAATAAAAAAAAAAAAATTCTCTAATTTTTGCGGTGTCGTTGATGCCAAAAAACCTTAATTAATTCGATCCTAAGCAGCCTAAAAAAAAAAAAAAAAATTTTATGCGTTTATTTTAATGTTTCGACAATGCCAGACAACATTTTATCTATAAAAAACCCTTAAATAAAAAATAAAAAAAAAATTTCTGTAATTTTGCGGTGTCATCTATGCCAACAAATTTGAAACTCTATAATATGCCCCCCAAACCATAAAAAAAATGCAATTTATTCGGGGATGCATCACCCCGCTTTTTAAAACTAATAATTTTTTTTTTTTTTTTTTTCAAAAATAGAGCTATAGCTCATTTCGCCATACATATAAGGGATAAAAAAAAAAGCTGAAATAAAGTTAAATATAGCGGGGATCGAACCCTCTACCACTGGATCGGATGAACATCGCGATAATCACTAAAAAGCTGAATTTTTTAATAGTGGGGATTGAACCCTCTACCTCTGGATTGGATGATCATCGCGATAACCACTGCGCTATACCTAATCATTCAAGTATGAATAGCGATGCTTGATAGAATCTGGTGGCTGGGGCCTAACCGAGTAGTCTTGGTCAGAAATAATCTGATAAATAATTTTTATGCTTTGAACGGTGTAGAATAATGTACTGTGATCTGAGCGAGTCCAGGGCCGGCCGAAGACTTAATGATCACAGTATTCAGTACACACCAAGTGTGTCTGATTTACTTAAAGCTGAATCAAAGCATGATCAATCTATCGAGCATAAATAGCAATGTTCGATGGATTTTAGTCGAGGGCAGCAGTCGATCAACATTGGTGCTTTTAATAGTTCCATTGTTGCAAGTGGCCTTTCCTGTAGTTTCTTTTGCTATTAAATTTTTTAATAGTGATTGCAACTTAAAAGCAAGGGCGGTCGGGCATTAATGATAGGAAATAAACTTCTTTTTTTCCTTTTGTTAATAATTCAGGTCCTAACCGAGAAGTCTTGGTCAGATATAATCTGACAAACCACAATCATGCTTTGAACGGTGTAGAATAATGTACTGTGATCTGAGCGAGTCCAGGGCCGGCCGAAGACTTAATGATCACAGTATTCAGTACACACCAAGTGTGTCTGATTTACTTAAAGCTGAATCAAAGCATGATCAATCTATCGAGCATAAATAGCAATGTTCGATGGATTTTAGTCGAGGGCAGCAGTCGATCAACATTGGTGCTTTTAATAGTTCCATTGTTGCAAGTGGCCTTTCCTGTAGTTTCTTTTGCTATTAAATTTTTTAATAGTGATTGCAACTTAAAAGCAAGGGCGGTCGGGCATTAATGATAGGAAATAAACTTCTTTATTTCCTTTTGTTAATAATTCAGGTCCTAACCGAGAAGTCTTGGTCAGATATAATCTGACAAACCACAATCATGCTTTGAAAGGTGTAGAATAATGTACTGTGATCTGAGCGAGTCCAGGGCCGGCCGAAGACTTAATGATCACAGTATTCAGTACACACCAAGTGTGTCTGATTTACTTAAAGCTGAATCAAAGCATGATCAATCTATCGAGCATAAATAGCTATGTTCAATAGCTACTGGTAATCATTCAATATGATGAAGGGTATTTCTCCACATTAGATGGGAATTTACTACCTTCTTTTATTTTGAATATTTTAATAGAAGGGGGGGCATATCCTACGTATGTCTACACTATTACAATTAATAGTTTTTTTGATAATTTTTAACAGTTTTTAAATAAAATTTTAAATTGTTAATTTATTTTTAATGGTAAGGATGTAACTCTCCTTGAAATCCATATTCATGAAATTTGTATTAAATTTTTTTTTAGATTGAAACAGTTCTAAAAGAAAAATGAAGCCATTTGATGCAAACGAAGACGCTGTAATTATTGAGCTATTTACGATTCGAAATGATTCTGGTGAGCGAATGAAAGATGCTGATATCGCATCTTTCTTCAGAAGACGTTGTCGTAAAATAGCTTATTCCACCTTGCTGAACAGATTTAATCGTAAGTATTTTTAATCCCTTTTTGCCGTTTACAAATTTGTTTTTAGAATTGGATTCAGACCGTAACCACCGGTTAAATGAGCCCTTATGTTCTGGAGACTTACAGTCTTCAGCCATTCGAGTTGTGCGACCATCTGAACCTGCCCCTCAAGAACCTGCCCCTCAAGAATCTGCCGCTCAAGAATCTGCCTTTCAAGAACCTGAACCTGAGCCGTCTTTAGTTCAAGAGCAATTGGCTGCTGGTGATGGACAAATTGCTGGACCCAGTTCAGAGTCATCTGTTGCTCAAAGAGGAAGAAAGAAGGGAAAGAAGAGTCGAGGTGCCAAAACAACTGCTTATTTACGTTCAGCTAAACGTGAAAAAGACAAGCAACGAGTGATCAATCAATCGGTTCAATCGTTGCTTTCCTCTAATACGGATGATATAATGCCGTCTGATAACCAAGCTGTTTCAACCGGTCTGGATGTTAGTGCAATTGGCATTCTGGACACAGCTTTTGTTGAACCGTATCCGGTTACTGATGTTACTGTGTTAGGAGTAAACGAATCGAATTTGAATGAAGAGCTGTTTATTTCAACTGATTCGGTTGTATCCAAAGGTTGTTCTAATCGGTTTGGCTTTGCTAAAAACAATCAACGAATGCCTAATCGAGAAGACAATCTACAAGCAGAAGTAAATGAATTGGCAGCCCAAATACAAGTGCCTGTTCGGGAAGTCAATTTATCGGATCCAGTTATTCAACCTGTGACTGATAATAACTCTGACGATGAAGAAAATGCTGGTACGTTTACTGGACGCAATTCTAATCGTGGTTGGAGAGTTGATCATGCGAGAAAGTCCGAACGTATCCGTGATCAAGCAAGAAGACAAAATGAGCCAGTTGTTGTTCGCGAGTCCCGACTTGCTTCACAAACGCAAAGAAATGATCAGCGTTTGCGCGCTGAATCACCTGCAGCCCATTCCAATCGTCTTGCAAGTCAACGTGTTGCAACATCTGTGAGGCAAGCAAATTTCTCACCTGAGACTTTGGTTCAGAGGCGTACCACGGAACGCAATAGAATTGCTCAGAATCGCCAGGAAGAGTCACCCACGTCTCATAATGAACGTCTTGCTAATCGTCGTGTTGGAAATCAAACAGAAGACGAGAGAGCTGAGCGTTTGCACTTGGTGCACATTAATAACCAAGCTGCTCGCTTTGTATCCAATACCCATAATACATGGAAGAATTCGGACCCTTTCGTTGCTCTGGTCGATGATCAGGGCAATGGCACTCTTTTCTGTGAGTATTGTGGAGCCATTTACTGGATTGGTGAAGCTAATGATAGGGGCGTGTATTCAAAATGTTGCCAAAGAAACAAAATTGAGTTGTCGCCTATTCAACACTATCATCCGGTAATGATTGGTCTATTGGATCCGCAAAATAGTCGAAATTTTTCGGCTACTTTGCGCAAGGAATTTCTGGACAATATTCGACAGTACAACTCATCGTTGGGAATGGCGTCGGTCAAGGCTAATTTTGATGCTATCAATTTAGATAATATTCGCAATGACCGTAATCGTATAAGCGAAAGTCGAACAAGATTGCCATTTTTGTACAAATGTCATGGTGGTGTTGGATATAAAATTCCGCCGATGTTTAATGGTCCACAAGGCATTGAAAGAATTAGAGCTGCTCAATATCTAATGCTCGATTCTGATCTGTCTGTGTTTGATCATATGAACGCCAACTGGGAAAATTTTAACGGCGATTTAAATGCGGATCTATTTCGTATGCTGAGACAGATGCTCATGGACGTGAATGTTCTTTATCAGTTTTTTCTGACAAATAAAGAAATTCTCGAGCGACAAAATATGGAAGAACCGTTGACCGTTCGTCTTTGGCTATCACGTTTGGTTCCTCGAAACACAAATGTGGCAACGGATCGAGCAGGCAACAGACAAGTGGTGGACAATGCTACGAGAGGTGAAGTGGCCGCTGTGTTGTTAAACGATAACGACGGTCTACCCGATGATGGTCATGTTTTATTTGCCCAGGCTCGCGAACAAAACATGCCGCTGATTGAAATTGTTCCTCAACGTCCAAACAATTTCATGAAATACATTAGGTTTCGTGATCCCAATTGCGATCCAATGTGTTTTCCGCTCTTATTTCCGTATGGTGAAGCTGGCTATGATGAGCGGTTATGCCATACAAACGCCGAGACAACTACTAACAAGAGAGTTACCCTGCTTGAATATTATAGATTTTTTATTCATTACAGGGTAAACAATCTTAATTTGATGTTTCACGCATCCAAGTTGTTTCAAGAGTTTGTTGTGTGCTCATGGATCAAAGTTGAGTGGAACAATCTGTATTACCTGCGTAAGAATCAGAAAAAGTTGCGAATTGAGTCTTATGCAGGTATAATGGATCATGTTTCGACCAATTTAAATCCTGGCAATGTTCTTGGAAAGGCCTTTATTTTGCCGGCTACATTTGAAGGTGGTGATCGGGCTATTAGACAAAAGTATTTCGATGCAATGCAAATATCCAATAAATATGGTAAGGCCGATTTGTTCATGACATTTACAGCAAATCCTGGATGGCCTGAGTTGCAACGAATGCTTTTACATGATAAGAGCTATTTGTCCCGTCCTGACATGTGTGCTCGAATCTACGATCTCAAATTCAAAAAGTGGTGGTCTGGCATTACAAAAGAACATAGGCTTGGTGTGGTAAAAGCTTTTGTTGTTGTCAAAGAATTGCAGAAGCGAGGACTACCGCATCATCACTGTCTTATTTGGTTCGAAGATCAAGACAAACCATCAAGTGAAGACCAGTTCGACGACATTATTTGTGCTGAACTACCGGATCCTGCAATTGATCGTGAATTGTACGATTTGGTTAAAACAAAAATGTTGCATGGACCATGCCGTGAAAACAGTGCGTGTATGCAGCAGTTTGGTAATCGGTGCTCCAAAGGCTATCCGAAACCTTATTCGAATGTGACTGTAATTCGTCCGAACCAATACCCGGAGTATCAACGTGGAGAAACAGGCATTACTGCTTTGGTAAATGGAGTCGAGCTTGACAATAGATATGTAATTCCTTATAACCGAAAAATGCTGAAAACATTCAATTGTCATATAAATGTTGAGGCATGTGGTTTATTGAGCACAATGAAGTATCTATTCGACTATGTCTGTAAGGGTAATGATCGGGTGAATGTTCAGTTGCATGCACTGAATAACGTTATGCCGTATGCAAATCGTGGGTTCAATGTTGAAGACCAGAACAGAACTACGGTGGGTTCTGTTCCCACTACTTCAACAGCTGACTTAAATGGGGATCCTGTTGTTCAAAATGACGACTATGATGTTCAGGTGGATCGCGATGTCGACAACGTCGTTGAAACTAATGAGCCTGCTGATGATCAAAACGATTTGGCGGGCAATGGTGACAATGTTGGTTACGATGAAATCAAATCGTATGAGAGCAAGCGGTATGTGAGTTCAATCGAGGCTTGTGACAAGTTGTTGGGCAACAGGCGATATTTGTTGTCACACACTATAGTCCGGCTCGATTTGTATTTACCTGACGAGCAGCCTGTCATATTCGAAAATGTTCAAGATGCCGCAAGCAGACGACCAAAAAGAACAACGCTTGCTGCATATTTCGAATTGAATGCACGTTCTATTCGGGCAAGACAATATTTCTATATTGAAATACCCGAATATTTCAGATTTATTGAATCAAGTCGCGAATGGCAAGCACGAATCAATGTGAATCAACGCGAAAAAATAATTGGTCGCATGTATCACGTTCATCAAAGTAATCGTGAAAAGTTTCATTTGAAGCTTCTGATATTACATATCAGAGGTGCAACGTCCTATGAAATGCTTCGTACTGTGGATGGAGTTGTGTACGGCACATTTGAGGAAGCGGCAAGGGCACTCAATCTGGTTGAGAACAATCAACAGTGGTATGAGTTGCTGGAAGAGGCAGTACGGACCGAACGTCCTCATCGATTACGATATTTGTTTTCCAAAATATTGTACCACAACAATCCAGTGCGGCCAAATGCATTGGAATTGTGGCTCGAATTTCGCGATTCGTTGAGTGATGACTACTTGCCGTTAGATGACGATACCCGTTATGCCAGAGCACTTGGTCACATTAGATTTCTTCTTGCAAGTCATGACAAAACTTTGCAAGATTACAATTTGCCTGAACCTGACGCCAGAGGGCTTGATTGGAATCATCGTGGCATACCCAGTCATATTAATAATATGACTGCTGCACAGCATGCACTCGAGGTTAATCGATTATTGCCAACACTCAATAATCGACAACAATTAGCATTTGATCGAATTTTGAACGCTGTCAATGACAACAATGTTTATTCGGCCAAATGTTTCTTTTTGGACGGACCTGGTGGAACTGGAAAGACCAACCTTATTAACTTGCTGTACCATAAGATGATGGAACTCAATTATGTTTATGTTCCAACAGCTTTTACTGGTATAGCAGCTGCGCTATTAAAAGGTGGTGGTCAAACGATGCATTCGCGTTTTCGGATTCCAATTCCAACTGATGCCAATTCAACCAGCGGAATTCATGCCCAAAGTGCTCAAGCTCGGACATTACGTGATACCAAGTTATTTGTAATCGACGAGTGTTCAATGATATCTCGAGCAATGCTGGAGTGTATCGACAGGCTGCTGAGAGATTTAATGCAGAAGCCGAGAGTACCCTTTGGCGGTAAAGTGATGTTGCTCACTGGTGACTTTAGACAATGTGCTCCTGTGTCAACTAATGAGAATCTGGAATCCAGTATTCTCATGAGCATCAAAAAGTCCGGTCTGTGGCATCATTTTGAGTCGATGGCTTTGCGGGAAAACTTGCGCGCAGGACCAAACGAGAATCAATTCAAGGAGTGGCTAATGGAAGTTGGCGATGGTAGAAGCCGAATATATGATGGCAACAATTTGGTTCGATTACCAAGTGATGTTATCTGTTTTGGTAATATTGTCGACGAAGTGTTTGGTGTTGGTGAGTTGAATATGGACGCAAATAATCGTCTCAACAACGCTATTTTATGTCCGACCAATGCTGACTCGATGGAAATCAATGAAGTGGTTCTTGAACGACTGCCTTCGGAAAATAGGGAATATCTTGGTTTAACGCAAATATTACACCGAGAGACCGGACTTGTTGATGACAATTCGGAGTTTCCTATTGAGAATGCATTCGCAATGACACCTCAGGGTTTTCCACCGCATGTTCTCAATGTAAAAGTTGGAGCAATTGTCATGATGCAGAAAAATTGGTCGGTTGCCGAGGGCATATGCAATGGCACTAGATTAATTGTTGTCGAATGCAACACCAATTCTATCAAGTGCGTTGTAATGGAAGGCCCCACTCAAGGACTTGAATATCTTTATTTCCGAAGTGAGTTTCGGTCAAAAGACGATGAGCCGGGAGTTCGAATCAGACGAATTCAATTTCCATTTCGACTGGCTTTTGCAATGACTATTAACAAGTCGCAAGGCCAAACATTTAATTCGATTGGTCTATTGCTGCGTCGACCTGTTTTTAATCATGGCCAGTTGTATGTGGCTGCATCAAGGGTGCGCAATTTCGGATCATTACGAGTACTTGTTGATACGCACATGCATGGTACGTTTAGACAAGGACGTCTGCCCGGTTATGTTCCTGATGGCGAAATGTACACCAAGAACATTGTATTTAGAGAGCTTTTGGAATAAACTTTGTGTTTTTATGTATATATATTTTTTTTTTCAATAAAAAATTTTAACCTATTCAATTCTTTTATTTAATAAGGATAATTAAGGGCTGTTTGTCACTTTCATTTATACTAAAGGGTATTTGTCCACATTAGATGGGCATTTACTTCCTTTAATCAATTTACTTGAGTTTCAAAATATTTTAGAATTGAATTAAATTAAAATAAAGGAAAAGAGAGTCAATGTTGGGGTCGAGGAGGGCTAGGGAGCACTAAAAATCGCCAGATTTTATTGAAAAATTGGCTTTTTGACGATGGCACATTTGACGATGGCACATTTGACGATGGCACATTTGACGATGACACATTGATGCTAGTCCCTTAATATAAAATACGCATTTGTTGATTTGAGTGTACGGATTTTTCCCGCATCCACGAACGTCGCACAGACTCGAGCGATGGCGCGTTGGATAGCCAATCAAAAATTAGGGGTAACACCATGGCCCTTTTTTTCATTTTTGTCCCAGAACCACCTTTTTTTCCAGAAATATACTTTTGACCAATTTTCAACTTGGTCCTACTTGCCCATTAGGCACATTTTTAGATTCCTCACGCCGAGCTCATTCCGAATCTGTATCCACTTTTTTTTTCCGGAAATTTTTTCGACCCAAAATGACCAAAATACCATTTTGACACTCGGAGGGTTGCTCGACAAAATGACAGCCCGGGGTCTATTTTTGACCCCCCCAACCAAGTATATTTTTGGATAGAGCAACTCTGTGGGACGACCGAAAAAATAGGACGAGACCTGAGCCGGTCACCGTTCGCCCGCAATTCACCAATTACCAAAATTCCTTACCACCCGTCCCACGCCCACCTTCTTTTGCTCACATGGTTCAAAGTAAATTTTTTGGGTTCAAAATGACGAGCAGATTCCAAAAATATGCCATATTAGCTTCTGGGACCAAGTTGGCAAAAGTTATGCAACTTCCATTATTTTTACCACCAATTTTCGATGGTATTTGCCAAATTGCCATGGACCCCGACCATACTTTTTTTTGTTCGGCACACCGTTACGTGCGTCTTGATGAGACGAACGTTTTAAAAATTCAAGTCACTCTGAATTATTTTCCCAGCGGAAGTTATTCCAAAAATACTGACCCATTTTTGGTGCAAACTTTTGTTAAGTTTATTTTACAATTCGACCGAAATTGCTTTTGCCCATACATTTCAATGCATATAATCATTTTCAATGGACTCAATTGAATTAGCCATAGTAAGCATGGTGAATGGACTTTTTCATGGGGGTCTATGGGGGAAATTTCTAATTGCATGGTGGTCAATGCAAATTTTTTTTTGCTGCATACCATCCATGGTACCAATGCAAATATTTTTTTGCTATCAAATTAAATGGTAATTTTTTTTCATTGGAGTAAATGGGTAATAATTAATTAATTTTAAGTTTAATGTTGTTTAATGATTACAAGAGCCGCAATGGTTTTAAATTTATTTAAAAATTTCAAAAATTTCAAAAATTTTAAAAATTTTAAAAATTTTAAAAATTTAAAATTTTAAAATTTTAAAAACTTAAAATTTAAAAATTCAAAAATTTAAAAATTCAAAAATTTAAAAATTCAAAAATTCAAAAATTCAAAAATTTAAAAATTCAAAAATTTAAAAATTCAAAAATTTAAAAATTCAAAAATTTCAAATTTCAAAAATTTAAAAATCAAAAATTTCAAAAATTTAAAAATTTCAAATTTCAAAAATTTAAAAATCAAAATTTTAAAAATTTCCAAATATTTTTCTGAGTAAAATTTTATGAGGAATTCAAAAATTGAGTCAAAAATTTAAAAATTTGCTTTATTAAAACGATATAATTTTTAATTCAAAATGGAAAAAAATCATGAAAAATTCTGAAAAAATTATTCGACTAAGAAAATTTTTTTCGCATATTTTTTGTATATTTATTAATTAATTTTATTTGTATGGACCCTAAAAAATGGGTAAAAATGCTAAAATATTTTTTCCAGATTTTTGAATATTTTGATGAGTATTTTAGTGTAACTGGACCCTAAAAAATGTAAAAAAAATCATGACAATTTTGAAAAATTACTGAGATAGAGAAGAAATTTTTATGTATTTTTAAATATCTAAATGGTCATTTTAATGTAATTAGACTCTAAAAAATGGGAAAAAATTATGAAAAATTTTGAAAAATTATTGGGGCTTTGAAAAATTTATTTTTTAAATATTTTTTAAGGAATTTAAATGTTTGGAGTCTAACAAATTTATTAAAATCATGAAATATTTTTCTTAATTTTATGGAATATTCTAATGATTATTTAAATGTATTTGGAGACAAAAAAATAGATAAAATTCCAGAAAAAATTATTTTTAATAGAATTATAACTTGAAATAGTAATCATTAAATTATCTTAGTGAGCCCTGCGAATTGCCTATTTCACTGGTGCTTTTAGTGAAATTAATAATAACATTGCGATAAATACAAATTAATCTATTTGTTGGATCAAATAAATGGTATCAATCCGATTAATGTATAAAATAAATTGAATGAAAAATTTAATAAAATTCGGATCTTTGGGGAAATATTTAATTGTATCTGTTCAAATGCTGTTAAATTCTTTCAAATGCCGCTATGTTTTTTTAAGGCTTTGAAATTTTAAATTATATTTAAATTTAAAAATTTTAAAAAAATTTGAGACTATTTTCCTGAGTAAAATTTTATGAGGAATTCAAAAATAGAGTCAAAAAAAAATGTGCTTAATTAAGTGTGATTAAATTGGGTAGAGGGTCAATAAGGGGTACACAAAGGGCTAGGGAGCACTAAAAATCGCCAGATTTTATCGAAAATTCGCTTTTTGACGATGGCACATTTTGTTTACCATGAAAGGATGATGTTTACCTTGACACATTGATGCTAGTCCCTTAATATAAAATACGCTCTCTGTGTCGATTTGAGTGTCCGATTTTTTTGGACCGACTCGAACGTCGCACAGGCTCGGTTGATGGCGCGTTGGATAGCCAATCAAAAATTAGGGGTAACACCGTTGGCCTTTTTTCCAATTTTTTGCCAAAACCACCTTTTTTTTCCAGAAATAAACTTTTGGCAAAATTTCAAAAAGGTGTTCTTTGGACTTTTTATACATTTTTGGATTCCTCACGCCGAGCTGATTCCGAATCTGTATCCACTTTTTCAAAAATAAAAATTTTTCGACCCAAAATGACCAAAATACCATTTTGACACTCGGAGGGTTGCTCGACGAAATGACAGCCCGGGGTCTATTTTTGACCCCCCCAACCAAGTATATTTTTGGATAGAGCAACTCTGTGGGACGACCGAAAAAATAGGACGAGACCTGTGCCGGTCACCGTTCGCCCGCAATTCACCAATTACCAAAATTCCTTACCACCCGTCCCACGCCCACCTCCTTTTGCTCACATGGTCAAAAGTAAATTTTTTGGGTTCAAAATGACGAGCTGATTCCAAAAATATGCCATAGAAGATTCTGGGACCAACTTGGCATTAGTTATGCCACTTCCATTATTTTTACCACCAATTTTCGGTGGTATTTGCCAAATTGCCATGGACCCCGACCATACTTTTTTTTGTTCGGCACACCGTTACGTGCGTCTTGATGAGACGAACATTTTAAAAATTCAAGGTACTCTGAATTATTTTCCCAGCGGAAGTTATTCCCAAAATACTGACCAATTTTTGGTGCAAACTTTTGTTAAGTTTATTTTACAATTTGACCGAAATTGCTTTTGCCCATACATTTCAATGCATATAAGCTTTTCAATGGACTCAATTGAATTAGCCATAGTTAGCATGGTGAATGGACATTTTCATGGTGGTCAATGGAGGAAATTTCAAATTGCATGGTGGTCAATGCAAATTTTTTTTTGCTGCATACCATGCATGGTAACAATTCAAATTTTTTTTTGCTATCAAATATAATGGTTATTTATTTTTCATTGGGGTCAATGGGGAAAAATTAATTATTATTAAGTTTGATAGCATTTAATGTTTACAAGTGCCGCAATGGTTTTCAATGTGTTTTAAAATTTCAAAAATTTTAAAAATTTTTAAAAATTTAAAAATTTAAAATTTAAAATTCAAAAATTTAAAAATTCAAAAATTTAAAAATTCAAAAATTCAAAAATTTAAAAATTCAAAATTTCAAAAATAAAAAAATTCTAAAATTTAAAAATTCAAAAATTTTAAAATTCAAAAATTCAAAAATATAAAAATTTAAAATTTAAAAAATTTAAAAATCAAAAATTTAAAAATTTCCAAATATTTTTCTGAGTTAAATTTTATGAGGAATTCAAAAATTGAGTCAAAAATTAAAAAATTTGCTTTATTAAAACGATATATTTTCTAATTCAGAATTGAAAAATATCATGAAAAATTCTGAAAAAATTATTTGACTAAGAAAAACTTTTTTGCATATTTTTTGTATATTTATTAATTAATTTTATCTGTTTGGACCCTAAAAAATGGGTAAAAATGCTTAGAAATATTTTTTCCAGATTTTTGAATATTTTGATGAGTATTTTAGTGTAACTGGACCCTAAAAAATGTAAAAAAAATCATGAAAATTTTGAAAAAATTACTGAGACAGTGTAGAAATTTTTATGTATTTTTACATATCTAAATAGGCATTTTAATGTAATTGGACTCTAAAAAATGGAAAATTTTGAAATATTATTGGGGCTTTGAAAAATTTAATTTTTAATTATTTTTTTAAAGGAATTTAAATGTTTGGAGTCTAACAAATTTATAAAAATCAATAAATAATTTTCTTAGTTATATGGAATATTCTAATGATTATTTAAATGTATTTGGAGACAAAAAAATTAGATAAAAATCCAGAAAAAATTATTTTTAATATAAATATAACTTGAAATAGTTATCATTAAATTTTCTAAGTGAACCCTGAGAGTTGGCTATTTCGTGGGTGCTATTTGTGAAAATAATAATTACATCGCGATAAAATTAATTTTTTTGTTGGATCAAATACATGGTTTCAATGCAATTAATTGCATTTGCCGTTTTTTTTTAATATTAAATTTAAAAAAATTCGGATCTTTGGGTAAATATTTAATTGTATTGGTTCAAATGCTTTTAAATTCTTTCAAATGCAGCAATAGTTTTATTAGGGCTTTGAAATGTTAAATTATTTAAATAATTTTAAAATTTAAAAATTTATTAAATAATATTAAAATAATAATAATAATAATAATTATAATAAATTATTTTAAATGAGACTTTTTTCCTGAGTAAAATTTTATGAGGATTTCAAAAATTGAGTCAAATAAATAGATATGTGCTTAATTAAGTAAATTGTGTGATTAAATGGGGGAGAGGGTCAAGAGGGGGTACACAAGGGGCTAGGGAGCACTAAAAATCGCCAGATTTTATTGAAAAAAGGGTTTTTGACGATGGCACATTGTGTTTACCGTTATACGATGATGCTAGTCCCTTAATATAAAATACGCTCTCTGTGTCGATTTGAGTGTCCGAATTTTTTGGACCGACTGGAGCGTCGCACAGACTCGGGCGATGGCGCGTTGGATAGCCAATCAAAAATTAGGGGTAACACCGTTGGCCTTTTTTCCAATTTTTTGCCAAAACCACCTTTTTTTCCAGAAATAAACTTTTGGCAAAATTTCAAAAAGGTGTTCTTTGGACTTTTTATACATTTTTGGATTCCTCACGCCGAGCTGATTCCGAATCTGTATCCACTTTTTCAAAAATAAAAATTTTTCGACCCAAAATGACCAAAATACCATTTTGACACTCGGAGGGTTGCTCGACGAAATGACAGCCCGGGGTCTATTTTTGACCCCCCCAACCAAGTATATTTTTGGATAGAGCAACTCTGTGGGACGACCGAAAAAATAGGACGAGACCTGTGCCAGTCACCGTTCGCCCGCAATTCACCAATTACCAAAATTCCTTACCACCCGTCCCACGCCCACCTCCTTTTGCTCACATGGTCAAAAGTAAATTTTTTGGGTTCAAAATGACGAGCTGATTCCAAAAATATGCCATAGAAGATTCTGGGACCAACTTGGCATTAGTTATGCCACTTCCATTATTTTTACCACCAATTTTCGGTGGTATTTGCCAAATTGCCATGGACCCCGACCATACTTTTTTTGTTCGGCACACCGTTACGTGCGTCTTGATGAGACGAACATTTTAAAAATTCAAGGTACTCTGAATTATTTTCCCAGCGGAAGTTATTCCCAAAATACTGACCCATTTTTGGTGCAAACTTTTGTTAAGTTTATTTTACAATTCGACCAAAATTGCTTTTGCCCATACATTTCAATGCATATAAGCTTATTCAATGGACTCAATTGATTTACCCATAGTGAATGGTCTTTTTCATGGGGGTCTATGGGGAAAATTTCTAATTGCATGGAAACCAATGCAAATTTTTTTTTGCTGCATACCATGCATGGTTCCAATGCAAATATTTTTTTGCTATCAAATTAATTGGTAATTCTTTTTTCCTTGGGGTAAATGGGTTATAATTAATTATTATTAAGTTAAATGTTTTCAAATGATTATAAGTGTAGCTATGGTTTTGAATGGGTTTTAAAATTTCAAAAATTTTAAAAATTTCAAAAAATTTCAAAAATTTAAAAATTCAAAAATTTAAAAATTCAAAAATTCAAAAATTTCAAAATTCAAAAATTTAAAAATTCAAAAATTTAAAAATTCAAAAATTTAAAAATTCAAAAATTCAAAAATTTAAAAATTCAAAAATTCAAAAATTTCAAAATTCAAAAATTTAAAAATTCAAAAATTTAAAAATTCAAAAATTTAAAAATTCAAAAATTTAAAAATTCAAAAATTTAAAACTTCAAAAATTTAAAAATTCAAAATTTTAAAAATTCAAAAATTTAAAAATTCAAAAATTTAAAAATTCAAAAATTCAAAAATTTAAAAATACAAAAATTTTAAAAATCAAAATTTTAAAAATTTCCAAATATTTTCGGAGTAAAATTTTATAAGGATTTCAAAATTTGAGTCAAAAATTTAAAAATTTGCTTTATTAAAAAAATATAATTTTTTATTCAAAATGGAAAAAAAATCATGAAAAATTCTGAAAAAATTATTTGACTTTGGAAATTTTTCGCTAATTTTTCGTTTATTTATTAATTAATTTTATTTGTTTGGACCCTATAAAATGGGAAAAATCCTTAAAAATTCTGATTTAGGTTATTTACTTAGAAATATTTTTTCGAGATATTTGAATATTTTGATGAGTAATTTATTGTAATGTGACCCTAAAAATGTAAAAAAATCATGAAAATTTTGAAAAAATTACTGAGACAAAGAAGAAATTTTGCATCTTTTTAATATCTAAATATACATTTTAATGTAATTGGACTCTAAAATATGGGAAAAAATTATGAAAAATTATTGGGACTTAGAAAATTTAAATCATTAAATATTTTTTAAGGAATTTTAATGTTTGGAGTCTAACAAATTTACAAAAATCAAGGAAAATTTTTCTTAGTTTTATGGAATATTCAAATGCCTATTTAAATGTATTTGGAGCCAAAAAAATAGATAAAATTCCAGAAAAAATTATTTTAAATAGAAATATAACTTGAAATAGAAATCATTAAATTATCTTAGTCAGCCCTGCGAATTGGCTATTTAATGTGTGCTATTTGTGAAATTAATAATAACATTGCGAAAAATGCAAATTAATTAATTTGTTGGATCAAATACATGGTATCAATGTAATTAATTGCATTTGCCGTTTTATTTAATATTAAATTTAATAAAATTCGGATCTTTGGGTATATATTTAATTAAATGTTTGGAGTCTAACAAATTTATAAAAATCATAAAATATTTTTCTTAATTTTATGGAATATTATAATGATTATTTAAATGTATTTGGAGCCAAAAAAATAGATAAAAATCCAGAAAAAATTATTTTTAATAGAAATATAACTTGAAATAGTTATCATTAAATTATCTTAGTGAGCCCTGCGAATTGCCTATTTCTCGGGTGCTATTTGTGAAATTAATAATAACATTGCGACAAATACAAATTAATTTTTTTGTTGGATCAAATACATGGTATCAATGAAATTAATTGCATTTATTGTTTTTTTTAATGAAAAATTTAATAAAATTCGGATCTTTGTGTAAATATTTAATTGAATTTGTTCAAATGCTTTTAAATTCATTCAAATGCCGCAATGGTTTTTTTAAGTCTTTGAAATTTTAAATTATTTATATAAATTAATTTATTAATTAATTAAATAATATTAAATAATAATAAAAATAAAAAAAAATATTTTAATTTGAGACTATTTTCCTGAGTAGAATTTAAGAGGATTTCAAAATTTGAGTCAAAAAAAAAATGTGCTTAATTAAGTGTGATTAGATGGGGGAGAGGGTCAAGAAGGGGTACACAAAGGGCTAGGGAGCACTAAAAATCGCCAGATTTTATCGAAAATTTGCTTTTTGACGATGGCACATTTTGTTTACCATGAAAGGATGATGTTTACCTTGACACATTGATGCTAGTCCCTTAATATAAAATACGCTCTCTGTGTCGATTTGAGTGTCCGAATTTTTTGGACCGACTGGAGCGTCGCACAGACTCGGGCGATGGCGCGTTGGATAGCCAATCAAAAATTAGGGGTAACACCGTTGGCCTTTTTTTCCAATTTTTTGCCAAAACCACCTTTTTTTCCAGAAATAAACTTTTGGCAAAATTTCAAAAAGGTGTTCTTTGGACTTTTTATACATTTTTGGATTCCTCACGCCGAGCTGATTCCGAATCTGTATCCACTTTTTCAAAAATAAAAATTTTTCGACCCAAAATGACCAAAATACCATTTTGACACTCGGAGGGTTGCTCGACGAAATGACAGCCCGGGGTCTATTTTTGACCCCCCCAACCAAGTATATTTTTGGATAGAGCAACTCTGTGGGACGACCGAAAAAATAGGACGAGACCTGTGCCAGTCACCGTTCGCCCGCAATTCACCAATTACCAAAATTCCTTACCACCCGTCCCACGCCCACCTCCTTTTGCTGACATGGTTCAAAGTAAATTTTTTGGGTACAAAATGACGAGCTGATTCCAAAAATATGCCATAGAAGATTCTGGGACCAAATTGGCAAAAGTTATGCCACTTCCATTATTTTTACCACCAATTTTCGGTGGTATTTGCCAAATTGCCATGGACCCCGACCATACTTTTTTTTGTTCGGCACACCGTTGCGTGCGTCCTGATGAGACGAACATTTTAAAAATTCAAGGTACTCTGAATTATTTTCCCAGCGGAAGTTATTCCCAAAATACTGACCCATTTTTGGTGCAAACTTTTGTTAAGTTTATTTTACAATTCGACCGAAATTGCTTTTGCCCATACATTTCAATGCATATAAGCTTTTCAATGGACTCAATTGAATTAGCCATAGTTAGCATGGTGAATGGACATTTTCATGGTGGTCAATGGAGGAAATTTCAAATTGCATGGTGGTCAATGCAAATTTTTTTTTGCTGCATTTCATGCATGGTACCAATGCAAATATTTTTTTGCTATCAAATTAAATGGTAATTTATTTTTCATTGGGGAAAATGGGGAAAAATTAATTATTATTAAGTTTGATGGTATTTAATTTTAACAAGTGCCCCAATGGTTTTAAATAGGTTTTAAAATTTCAAAAATTTCAAAAATTTTAAATATTTAAAAAAATTTAAAAATTTAAAATTTTAAAATTTAAAAATTTAAAATTCAAAAATTTAAAAATTCAAAATTTAAAAATTCAAAAATTTAAAAATTCAAAATTTAAAAATTCAAAAATTTAAAAATTCAAAAATTTAAAAATTCAAAAATTTAAAAATTCAAAAATTTTAATATTCAAAAATTCAAAAATTCAAAAATTCAAAAATTCAAAAATTTAAAATTCAAAAATTTAAAAATTCAATAATTCAAAAATTCAAAAATTTAAAAATTCAAAAATTTAAAAATCTAAAATTTTAAATATTTCCAAATATTATTCTGAGTGAAATTTTATAAGGATTTCAAAAATTAAGTCAAAAATTTAAAAATATGCTATATTTAAAAGATTTAATTTTTCAAAATGGAAAAAAATCATGAAAAATTCTGAAAAAATTATTTGACTTAGAAAAATTTTTCGCAAATTTTTTGTATATTTATTAATTAATCATATTTGTTTGGACCATAAAAAATGGGTAAAAATGCTTAAAAATATTTTTTCCAGATTTTTGAATATCTTGATGAGTATTTTTGTGTAATTGGACCCTAAAAATTGTAAAAAAAATCATGAAAAATTCTGAAAAAATTACTGAGACAGAGAAGAAATTATTGTATCTTTTTAAGTATTTAAATGGACATTTTAATGTAATTGGACACAAAAAAATGGGAAAAAGTTATGAAAAATTTTGAAAAAATTATTTGGTCTTATTAAAATTTAATTTTTAAATATTTTTTAAGGAATTTAAATGTTTGGAGTCTAACAAATTTATTAAAATCATGAAATATTTTTCTTAGTTTTATGGAATATTCTAAGCATATTTTAATGTATTTGGAGCAAAAAAAAAGATTAAATTCCAGTAAAAATTATTTTTAATAGAAATATAACTTGAAATAGTTATCATTAAATTATCTTAGTGAGCCCTGCGAATTGCCTATTTCTCGGTTGCTATTTGTGAAATTAATAATAACATTGCGATAAATACAAATTAATTTTTTTGTTGGATCAAATACATGGTATCAATCCTATTAATTGTATAAAATAAATAGAATGAAAAATTTAATAAAATTCGGATCTATGGGTAAATATTTAATTGTATCTGTTCAAATGCTTTTAAATTCTTTCAAATGCCGCAATGGATTTATTAAGGCTTTGAAATTTTAAATTATATTTAAATTTAAAAATTTTAAAAAAATTTGAGACTTTTTTCCTGAGTAGAATTTTAAGAGGATTTCAAAATTTGAGTCAAACAAATAAAAATGTGCTTAATTAAGTGTGATTAGATGGGGGAGAGGGTCATGAAGGGGTACACAAAGGGCTAGGGAGCACTAAAAATCGCCAGATTTTATCGAAAATTTGCTTTTTGACGATGGCACATTTTGTTTACCATGAAAGGATGATGTTTATCCCTTAATATAAAATACGCTCTCTGTGTCGATTTGAGTGTCCGAATTTTTTGGACCGACTGGAGCGTCGCACAGACTCGGGCGATGGCGCGTTGGATAGCCAATCAAAAATTAGGGGTAACACCGTTGGCCTTTTTTCCAATTTTTTGCCAAAACCACCTTTTTTTCCAGAAATAAACTTTTGGCAAAATTTCAAAAAGGTGTTCTTTGGACTTTTTATACATTTTTGGATTCCTCACGCCGAGCTGATTCCGAATCTGTATCCACTTTTTTTTCCGGAAATTTTTTCGACCCAAAATGACCAAAATACCATTTTGACACTCGGAGGGTTGCTCGACGAAATGACAGCCCGGGGTCTATTTTTGACCCCCCCAACCAAGTATATTTTTGGATAGAGCAACTCTGTGGGACGACCGAAAAAATAGGACGAGACCTGTGCCAGTCACCGTTCGCCCGCAATTCACCAATTACCAAAATTCCTTACCACCCGTCCCACGCCCACCTCCTTTTGCTCACATGGTCAAAAGTAAATTATTTGGGTTCAAAATGACGAGCTGATTCCAAAAATATGCCATAGAAGATTCTGGGACCAACTTGGCATTAGTTATGCAACTTCCATTATTTTTTCCACCAATTTTCGGTGGTATTTGCCAAATTGCCATGGACCCCGACCATACTTTTTTTTGTTCGGCACACCGTTACGTGCGTCTTGAAGAGACGAACATTTTAAAAATTCAAGTCACCCTGAATTATTTTCCTAGCGGAAGTTATTCCTAAAATACTGACCAATTTTTGGTGCAAACTTTTGTTAAGTTTATTTTACAATTTGACCGAAATTGCTTTTGCCCATACATTTCAATGCATATAAGCTTTTTCAATGGACTCAATTGATTTAGCCATAGTAAGCATGGTGAATGGACTTTTTCATGGGGGTCTATGGGGGAAATTTTAAATTGCATGGAGACCATTGCAAATTTTTTCTTGCTATATACCATGCATGGTACCATTGCAAATTTTTTTTTGCTGCATACCATGCATGGTAACAATTCAAATTTTTTTTTGCTATCAAATATAATGGTTATTTATTTTTCATTGGGGTCAATGGGGAAAAATTAATTATTATTAAGTTTGATAGCATTTAATGTTTACAAGTGCCGCAATGGTTTTCAATGTGTTTTAAAATTTCAAAAATTTCAAAAAAATTAAAAATTTAAAAATTTAAAATTTAAAATTCAAAAATTTAAAAATTCAAAAATTTAAAAATTCAAAAATTCAAAAATTTAAAAATTCAAAATTTCAAAAATAAAAAAAATTCTAAAATTTAAAAATTCAAAAATTTAAAAATTCAAAAATTCAAAAATATAAAAATTTAAAATTTAAAAAATTTAAAAATCAAAAATTTAAAAATTTCCAAATATTTTTCTGAGTTAAATTTTATGAGGAATTCAAAAATTGAGTCAAAAATTAAAAAATTTGCTTTATTAAAACGATATATTTTCTAATTCAGAATTGAAAAATATCATGAAAAATTCTGAAAAAATTATTTGACTAAGAAAAATTTTTTTGCATATTTTTTGTATATTTATTAATTAATTTTATCTGTTTGGACCCTAAAAAATGGGTAAAAATGCTTAGAAATATTTTTTCCAGATTTTTGAATATTTTGATGAGTATTTTAGTGTAACTGGACCTTAAAAAATGTAAAAAAAATCATGAAAATTTTGAAAAAATTACTGAGACAGAGTAGAAATTTTTATGTATTTTTAAATATCTAAATAGGCATTTTAATGTAATTGGACTCTAAAAAATGGAAAATTTTGAAATATTATTGGGGCTTAGAAAAATTTAATTTCTAAATAATTTTTAAGGAATTTAAATGTTTGGAGTTAAACGAATTTATAAAAATCATGAAATATTTTTCTTAATTTTATGGAATATTCTAATGATTATTTAAATGTATTTAGAGACAAAAAAAATAGATAAAAATCCAGAAAAAATTATTTCTAAAAGAAATATAACTTGAAATAGTTATCATTAAATTATCTTAGTGAGCCCTGAGAATTGGCTATTTCACGGGTGCTTTTTGTGAAATTAATAATAAAATTGCGATAAATACAAATTAATTTTTTTGTTGGATCAAATTCATGCTTTCAATCCGATTAATTGTATAAAATAAATTGAATGAAAAATTTAATAAAATTCGGATCTTTGGGTTAATATTTAATTGTTAATATTTAATAATTTATTTTTTAAAGAATTTAAATGTTTGGAGTCTAACAAATTTATAAAAATCATGAGAAATTTTTTTAAGCTTATGGACTATTCTAATGCCTGTTTTAATGTATTTGGAGCCAAAAAAATAAATAAAAATCCGGAAAAAATTATTTTTAATAGAAATATAACTTGAAATAGTTATCATTAAATTATCTTAGTGAGCCCTGAGAATTGGCTATTTAATGGGTGCTATTTGTGAAATTAATAATAACATTGCGACAAATACAAATTAATTTTTTTGTTGGATCAAATACATGGTATCAATGAAATTAATTGCATTTATTGTTTTTTTTAATGAAAAATTTAATAAAATTCGGATCTTTGTGTAAATATTTAATTGAATTTGTTCAAATGCTTTTAAATTCATTCAAATGCCGCAATGGTTTTTTTAAGTCTTTGAAATTTTAAATTATTTATATAAATTAATTTATTAATTAATTAAATAATATTAAATAATAATAAAAATAAAAAAAATATTTTAATTTGAGACTATTTTCCTGAGTAGAATTTAAGAGGATTTCAAAATTTGAGTCAAATAAATAAAAATGTGCTTATTTAAGTGTGATTAGATGGGGGAGAGGGTCAAGAAGGGGTACACAAAGGGCTAGGGAGCACTAAAAATCGCCAGATTTTATCGAAAATTTGCTTTTTGACGATGGCACATTTTGTTTACCATGAAAGGATGATGTTTACCTTGACACATTGATGCTAGTCCCTTAATATAAAATACGCTCTCTGTGTCGATTTGAGTGTCCGAATTTTTTGGACCGACTGGAGCGTCGCACAGACTCGGGCGATGGCGCGTTGGATAGCCAATCAAAAATTAGAGGTAACACCGTTGGCCTTTTTTCCAATTTTTTGCCAAAACCACCTTTTTTTTCCAGAAATAAACTTTTGGCAAAATTTCAAAAAGGTGTTCTTTGGACTTTTTATACATTTTTGGATTCCTCACGCCGAGCTGATTCCGAATCTGTATCCACTTTTTCAAAAATAAAAATTTTTCGACCCAAAATGACCAAAATACCATTTTGACACTCGGAGGGTTGCTCGACGAAATGACAGCCCGGGGTCTATTTTTGACCCCCCCCAACCAAGTATATTTTTGGATAGAGCAACTCTGTGGGACGACCGAAAAAATAGGACGAGACCTGTGCCAGTCACCGTTCGCCCGCAATTCACCAATTACCAAATTCCTTACCACCCGTCCCACGCCCACCTCCTTTTGCTCACATGGTCAAAAGTAAATTATTTGGGTTCAAAATGACGAGCTGATTCCAAAAATATGCCATAGAAGATTCTGGGACCAACTTGGCATTAGTTATGCAACTTCCATTATTTTTTCCACCAATTTTCGGTGGTATTTGCCAAATTGCCATGGACCCCGACCATACTTTTTTTTGTTCGGCACACCGTTACGTGCGTCTTGAAGAGACGAACATTTTAAAAATTCAAGTCACCCTGAATTATTTTCCTAGCGGAAGTTATTCCTAAAATACTGACCAATTTTTGGTGCAAACTTTTGTTAAGTTTATTTTACAATTTGACCGAAATTGCTTTTGCCCATACATTTCAATGCATATAAGCTTTTCAATGGACTCAATTGATTAAGCCATAGTAAGCATGGTGAATGGACTTTTTCATAGGGGTCTATGGGGGAAATTTCAAATTGCATGGTGGTCAATGCAAATTTTTTTTTGCTGCATACCATCCATGGTACCAATGCAAATATTTTTTTTTACCATCAAGCTAATGGGAAATATTATTTCATTAGGGTAAATGGGGGAAATTTTATATATTATTAAGCTTAATGGTATTTAATGAATACAAGTGTTTTGATTACAGCATGTTTTGAATGGGTTTTAAAATTTCAAAAATTTGAAAATAAAAAAAAATTAAAAAATTTAAAATTTTAAAAATTTAAAAATTTAAAAATTTAAAATTTAAAAATTCAAAATTCAAAAATTTAAAAATTCAAAAATTTAAAAATTCAAAAATTTAAAAATTCAAAAATTCAAAATTTAAAAATTCGAAAATTTAAAAATTCAAAAATTTAAAATTTAAAAATTCAAAAATTTAAAAATTCAAAATTTAAAAATTCAAAAATTCAAAAAATTTAATAATTTAAAAATTCAAAAATTCAAAAAATTTAAAATTTTAAAAATTTAAAAAATTAAATTAAAAAAAAAAAATATTTTTTCTGTCCCAAATTTTATAGGGAATCCAAAAATTGACTCAAAAAAATTAAAATTTGCTTAATTTAAAATTATTTTTTACATAGGGGATCGATCCCTCAACCTCATGATTAGTATTACTACACACTATCCACTGCGCCATCTGAGCTTTAGTTAAATAATTATTATTTTTATTTATATAATTTTGATTTTCAAAAGTTTTAAAAATTAGCCGCTTTTGCAAGTTGAAAATGTTGCTTTAAATGTTTTGGTGTCGACAATTCTTAGCAACTTTATGACTTCTGTCATAAGCCGCCTCGAATTAAAAAAAATTAATTCATTTTATTTGAATGTGTCGACATGCCAGACACCATTAAATTTTTAAAAAACCCAAAAAAAAATAAAGAAAAAATTTCTCTAATTTTTGCGGTGTCGTTGATGCCAAAAAACTTAATTATTTCTATCCTAAGCCGCCTAAAAAAAATAAAAAATTATTTGCTTTTATTTAAAAAAAAAAAACAGTTATAATTTTTTTTTTATATAGGGGATCGATCCCTCAACCTCATGATTAGTATTACTACACACTATCCACTGCGCCATCTGAGCTTTTGTTAAATAATTATTATTTTTATTTATATAATTTTGATTTTCAAAAGTTTTAAAAATTAGCCGCTTTTGCAAGTTGAAAATGTTGCTTTAAATGTTTTGGTGTCGACAATTCTTAGCAACTTTATGACTTCTGTCATAAGCCGCTTCGAATTAAAAAAAAATTAATTCATTTTATTTGAATGTGTCGACATGCCAGACACCATTAAATTTTTAAAAAACCCAAAAAAAAATAAAGAAAAAATTTCTCTAATTTTTGCGGTGTCGTTGATGCCAAAAAACTTAATTATTTCTATCCTAAGCCGCCTAAAAAAAATAAAAAATTATTTGCTTTTATTTAAAAAAAAAAAACAGTTATAATTTTTTTTTTATATAGGGGATCGATCCCTCAACCTCATGATTAGTATTACTACACACTATCCACTGCGCCATCTGAGCTTTTGTTAAATAATTATTATTTTTATTTATATAATTTTGATTTTCAAAAGTTTTAAAAATTAGCCGCTTTTGCAAGTTGAAAATGTTGCTTTAAATGTTTTGGTGTCGACAATTCTTAGCAACTTTATGACTTCTGTCATAAGCCGCTTCGAATTAAAAAAAAATTAATTCATTTTATTTGAATGTGTCGACATGCCAGACACCATTAAATTTTAAAAAAACCCAAAAAAAAAAAAGAAAAAATTTCTCTAATTTTTGCGGTGTCGTTGATGCCAAAAAACCTAATTATTTCTATCCTAAGCCGCTTAAAAAAAAATAAAAAATTATTTGCTTTTATTTAGAAAAAAAAAAACAGTTATAATTTTTTTTTATATAGGGGATCGATCCCTCAACCTCATGATTAGTATTACTACACACAATCCACTGCGCCATCTGAGCTTTTGTTAAATAATTATTATTTTTATTTATATAATTTTGATTTTCAAAAGTTTTAAAAATTAGCCGCTTTTGCAAGTTGAAAATGTTGCTTTAAATGTTTTGGTGTCGACAATGCTTAGCAACTTTATGACTATGTCATAAGCCGCCTAGAATTAAAATAAAAATTAATTGATTTTATTTGAATGGGTCGACAATGCCAGACACCATTAAATTTTAAAAAAACCCACAAAAATAAAAAAAAAAAAATTCTCTAATTTTTGCGGTGTCGTTGATGCCAAAAAACCTTAATTAATTCGATCCTAAGCAGCCTAAAAAAAAAAAAAAAATTTTATGCGTTTATTTTAATGTTTCGACAATGCCAGACAACATTTTATCTATAAAAAACCCTTAAATAAAAAATAAAAAAAAAATTTCTGTAATTTTGCGGTGTCATCTATGCCAACAAATTTTAATCTCTATAATATGCCCCCCAAACCATAAAAAAAATGCAATTTATTCGGGGATGCATCACCCCGCTTTTTAAAACTAATAATTTTTTTTTTTTTTTTTTTCAAAAATAGAGCTATAGCTCATTTCGCCATACATATAAGGGATAAAAAAAAGCTGAAATTAAATTAAATATAGCGGGGATCGAACCCTCTACCACTGGATTGGAATATCATCGCGATAACCACTGCGCTATACCTAATTATTCAAGTAAAAATAGGTATGCTTGATAGAATCTGGTGGCTGGGGCCTAACCGAGTAGTCTTGGTCAGAAATAATCTGATAAATAATTTTTATGATTTGAACGGTGTAGAATAATGTATTGTGATCTGAGCGAGTCCAGGGCCGGCCGAAGACTTAATGATCACAGTATTCAGTACACACCAAGTGTGTCTGATTTACTTAAAGCTGAATCAAAGCATGATCAATCTATCGAGCATAAATAGCAATGTTCGATGGATTTTAGTCGAGGGCAGCAGTCGATCAACATTGGTGCTTTTAATAGTTCCATTGTTGCAAGTGGCCATTCCTGTAGTTTCTTTTGCTATTAAATTTTTTAATAGTGATTGCAACTTAAAGCAAGGGCGGTCGGGCATTAATGATAGGAAATAAACTTCTTTATTTCCTTTTGTTAATAATTCAGGTCCTAACCGAGGAGTCTTGGTCAGATATAATCTGTCAAACCACAATCATGCTTGAACGGTGTAGAATAATGTATTGTGATCTGAGCGAGTCCAGGGCCGGCCGAAGACTTAATGATCACAGTATTCAGTACACACCAAGTGTGTCTGATTTACTTAAAGCTGAATCAAAGCATGATCAATCTATCGAGCATAAATAGCAATGTTCGATGGATTTTAGTCGAGGGCAGCAGTCGATCAACATTGGTGCTTTTAATAGTTCCATTGTGCAAGTGGCCATTCCTGTAGTTTCTTTTGCTATTAAATTTTTTAATAGTGATTGCAACTTAAAAGCAAGGGCGGTCGGGCATTAATGATAGGAAATACACTTCTTTATTTCCTTTTGTTAAATTCAGGTCCTAACCGAGGAGTCTTGGTCAGATATAATCTGTCAAACCACAATCATGCTTTGAACGGTGTAGAATAATGTATTGTGATCTGAGCGAGTCCAGGGCCGGCCGAAGACTTAATGATCACAGTATTCAGTACACACCAAGTGTGTCTGATTTACTTAAAGCTGAATCAAAGCATGATCAATCTATCGAGCATAAATAGCAATGTTCGATGGATTTTAGTCGAGGGCAGCAGTCGATCAACATTGGTGCTTTTAATAGTTCCATTGTTGCAAGTGGCCATTCCTGTAGTTTCTTTTGCTATTAAATTTTTTAATAGTGATTGCAACTTAAAAGCAAGGGCGGTCGGGCATTAATGATAGGAAATAAACTTCTTATTTCCTTTTGTTAATAATTCAGGTCCTAACCGAGGAGTCTTGGTCAGATATAATCTGTCAAACCACAATCATGCTTTGAACGGTGTAGAATAATGTATTGTGATCTGAGCGAGTCCAGGGCCGGCCGAAGACTTAATGATCACAGTATTCAGTACACACCAAGTGTGTCTGATTTACTTAAAGCTGAATCAAAGCATGATCAATCTATCGAGCATAAATAGCAATGTTCGATGGATTTTAGTCGAGGGCAGCAGTCGATCAACATTGGTGCTTTTAATAGTTCCATTGTTGCAAGTGGCCATTCCTGTAGTTTCTTTTGCTATTAAATTTTTTAATAGTGATTGCAACTTAAAAGCAAGGGCGGTCGGGCATTAATGATAGGAAATAAACTTCTTTATTTCCTTTTGTTAATAATTCAGGTCCTAACCGAGGAGTCTTGGTCAGATATAATCTGTCAAACCACAATCATGCTTTGAACGGTGTAGAATAATGTATTGTGATCTGAGCGAGTCCAGGGCCGGCCGAAGACTTAATGATCACAGTATTCAGTACACACCAAGTGTGTCTGATTTACTTAAAGCTGAATCAAAGCATGATCAATCTATCGAGCATAAATAGCAATGTTCGATGGATTTTAGTCGAGGGCAGCAGTCGATCAACATTGGTGCTTTTAATAGTTCCATTGTTGCAAGTGGTCATTCCTGTAGTTTCTTTTGCTATTAAATTTTTTAATAGTGATTGCAACTTAAAAGCAAGGGCGGTCGGGCATTAATGATAGGAAATAAACTTCTTTATTTCCTTTTGTTAATAATTCAGGTCCTAACCGAGGAGTCTTGGTCAGATATAATCTGTCAAACCACAATCATGCTTTGAACGGTGTAGAATAATGTACTGTGATCTGAGCGAGTCCAGGGCCGGCCGAAGACTTAATGATCACAGTATTCAGTACACACCAAGTGTGTCTGATTTACTTAAAGCTGTATCAAAGCATGATCAATCTTTCGAGCATAAATAGCAATGTTCGATGGATTTTAGTCGAGGGCAGCAGTCGATCAACATTGCTGCTTTTAATAGTTCCATTGTTGCAAGTGGCCATTCCTGTAGTTTCTTTTGCTATTAAATTTTTTAATAGTGATTGCAACTTAAAAGCAAGGGCGGTCGGGCATTAATGATAGGAAATAAACTTCTTTATTTCCTTTTGTTAATAATTCAGGTCCTAACCGAGGAGTCTTGGTCAGATATAATCTGTCAAACCACAATCATGCTTTGAACGGTGTAGAATAATGTATTGTGATCTGAGCGAGTCCAGGGCCGGCCGAAGACTTAATGATCACAGTATTCAGTACACACCAAGTGTGTCTGATTTACTTAAAGCTGAATCAAAGCATGATCAATCTATCGAGCATAAATAGCAATGTTCGATGGATTTTAGTCGAGGGCAGCAGTCGATCAACATTGGTGCTTTTAATAGTTCCATTGTTGCAAGTGGCCATTCCTGTAGTTTCTTTTGCTATTAAATTTTTTAATAGTGATTGCAACTTAAAAGCAAGGGCGGTCGGGCATTAATGATAGGAAATAAACTTCTTTATTTCCTTTGTTAATAATTCAGGTCCTAACCGAGGAGTCTTGGTCAGATATAATCTGTCAAACCACAATCATGCTTTGAACGGTGTAGAATAATGTATTGTGATCTGAGCGAGTCCAGGGCCGGCCGATGACTTAATGATCACAGTATTCAGTACACACCAAGTGTGTCTGATTTACTTAAAGCTGAATCAAAGCATGATCAATCTATCGAGCATAAATAGCAATGTTCGATAGTAACTGGTAATTATCAATATGATGAAGGGTATTTCTCCACATTAGATGGGAATTTACTACCTTCTTTTATTTTGAATATTTTAATGGAAGGGGGGCATATCCTACGTATGTCTACACTATTACAATTAATAGTTTTTTTGATAATTTTTAACTGATTTTAAATAAAATTTAAAATTGTTAATTTATTTTTAATGGTAAGGATGTAACTCTCCTTGAAAACCATATTCATGAAATTTGTATTAATTTTTTTTTTAGATTGAAACAGATCTAAAAGAAAAATGAAGCCTTTTGATGCAAACGAAGACGCTGTAGTTATTGAGCTATTTACGCTTCGAAATGATTCTGGTGAGCGAATGAAAGATGCTGATATCGCATCTTTCTTCAGAAGACGTTGTCGTAAATTAGCTTATTCCACTTTGCTGAATCGTTTTAATCGTAAGTATTTTTAATCCCTTATTGTCGTTAACTTATTTGTTTTTAGAATTGGAATCAGAGCGTAACCACCTGTCAAATGAGCCGTTATGTTCCGGTGCCATACTTTCTACAGCTATTCCAGTTGTGCGACAATCTGAACCTGCCCCTCAAGAATCTGCCGGTCAAGAACCTGAACCTGAGCCGTCTTTAGTTCAAGAGCAATTGGCTGCTGGTGATGGACAAATTGCTGGACCCAGTTCAGAGTCATCTGTTGCTCAAAGAGGAAGAAAGAAGGGAAAGAAGAGTCGAGGTGCCAAAACAACTGCTTATTTACGTTCAGCTAAACGTGAAAAAGACAAGCAACGTACGATCAATCAATCGGTTCAATCGTTGCTTTCCTCTAATACGGATGATATAATGCCGTCTGATAACCATGATGTTTCAACCGGTCCGGATGTTAGTGCAATTGGCATTCTGGACACAGCTTTTGTTGAACCGTATCCGGTCATCGACGGTACTGTGTCAGGAATAAATGTATTCAATTTGGATGAAGAGCCGTTTATTTCAACTGATTCGGTTGTTTCGAAAGGTTGTTCTAATCGATTAGGTTTTGGTAACAACAACCAGAGAATGCCTAATCGTGAAGACAATCTGCAAGCAAAAATAAATGAATTGGCTGCCCAAATTCAAGTGCCTGTTCGCGATGACAATTTATCGGATCCAGTTATTCAACCTGTGTCCGATGATGTGAACTCTGACGATGAGGAAAATGTTGGTACGTTTACTGGACGTAGTTTAAATCGCGGATGGACTGATAAGCATGCGAGAAGCTCTGAACGAAGCCGAAAACAAAACAGTCGTGAGGAAGAGACTGCTGATGTTCGTCAGGCCCGACTTGCTACACAAATTCGGAATAATGATCAGCGTTTGAGCGCTGAATCACCTGCTGCCCATTCCAATCGTCTTGCAAGTCAACGTGTTGCAACATCTTTGAGGCAAGCAAATTTATCACCCGACTCACGTGATCATAGGTTGGTTATTGATCGCGACCGTCATGCTCAGAATCGCCAGGAAGAGTCACCTACGTCCCATAATGAACGTCTTGCTAATCGTCGTGTTGGAAATCAAACAGAAGACGAGAGAGCTGAGCGTTTGCACTTGGTGCACATTAATAACCAAGCCGCTCGCTTTGTATCCAATACCCATAATACATGGAAGAATTCTGATCCTTTCGTTGCACAGGTCGATGATCAAGGTGATGGCACTCTTTATTGTCAGTATTGTGGAGCCATTTACTGGATTGGTGAAGTAAATGACAGAGGCGTCTATTCAAAATGTTGCCAAAGTAACAAAATTGAGTTGTCGCCTATTCAACACTATCATCCGGTAATGATTGGTCTTTTGGATCCGCAAAATAGTCGAAATTTTTCGGCTACTTTGCGCAAGGAATTTCTGGACAATATTCGACAGTACAACTCATCGTTGGGAATGGCGTCGGTTAAGGCTAATTTTGATGCTATCAATTTAGACAATATTCGCAATGACCGTAATCGAATGAGCGAAAGTCGAACAAAATTGCCATTTTTGTACAAATGTCATGGTGGTGTTGGATATAAAATTCCGCCGATGTTTAATGGTCCACAAGGCATTGAAAGAATTAGAGCTGCTCAATATCTAATGCTCGATTCTGATCTGTCTGTGTTTGATCATATGAACGCCAACTGGGAAAATTTTAACGGCGATTTAAATGCGGATTTATTTCGTATGCTGAGACAGATGCTCATGGACGTGAATGTTCTTTATCAGTTTTTTCTGACAAATAAAGAAATTCTCGAGCGTCAAAATATGGAAGAACCGTTGACCGTTCGTCTTTGGCTATCACGTTTGGTTCCTCGAAACACAAATGTGGCAACGGATCGAGCAGGCAACAGACAAGTGGTGGACAATGCTACGAGAGGTGAAGTGGCCGCTGTGTTGTTAAACGATAACGACGGTCTACCCGATGATGGTCATGTTTTATTTGCCCAGGCTCGCGAACAAAACATGCCGCTGATTGAAATTGTTCCTCAACGTCCAAACAATTTCATGAAATACATTAGGTTTCGTGATCCCAATTGCGATCCAATGTGTTTTCCGCTCTTATTTCCGTATGGTGAAGCTGGCTATGATGAGCGGTTATGCCATACAAACGCCGAGACAACTACTAACAGGAGAGTTACCCTGCTTGAATATTATAGATTTTTTATTCATTACAGGGTAAACAATCTTAATTTGATGTTTCACGCATCCAAGTTGTTTCAAGAGTTTGTTGTGTGCTCATGGATCAAAGTTGAGTGGAACAATCTGTATTACCTGCGTAAGAATCAGAAAAAGTTGCGAATTGAGTCCTATGCAGGTATAATGGATCATGTTTCGACCAATTTAAATCCTGGCAATGTTCTTGGAAAGGCCTTTATTTTGCCGGCTACATTTGAAGGTGGTGATCGGGCTATTAGACAAAAGTATTTCGATGCAATGCAAATATCCAATAAATATGGTAAGGCCGATTTGTTCATGACATTTACAGCAAATCCTGGATGGCCTGAGTTGCAACGAATGCTTTTACATGATAAGAGCTATTTGTCCCGTCCTGACATGTGTGCTCGAATCTACGATCTCAAATTCAAAAAGTGGTGGTCTGGCATTACAAAGAACATAGGCTTGGTGTGGTAAAAGCTTTTGTTGTTGTCAAAGAATTGCAGAAGCGAGGACTACCGCATCATCACTGTCTTATTTGGTTCGAAGATCAAGACAAACCAACAAGTGAAGACCAGTTCGACGACATTATTTGTGCTGAACTACCGGATCCTGCAATTGATCGTGAATTGTACGATTTGGTTAAAACAAAAATGTTGCATGGACCATGCCGTGAAAACAGTGCGTGTATGCAGCAGTTTGGTAATCGGTGCTCCAAAGGCTATCCGAAACCTTATTCGAATGTGACTGTAATTCGTCCGAACCAATACCCGGAGTAT
This sequence comes from Brachionus asplanchnoidis, assembly GCA_025491095.1. Lineage (NCBI taxonomy): Eukaryota > Metazoa > Rotifera > Eurotatoria > Ploima > Brachionidae > Brachionus > Brachionus asplanchnoidis. The sequence goes on along the minus strand of JAILYF010000051.1, from coordinate 917,891 downwards.
CAACGTCGAGAAACAGGCATTACTGCTTTGGTAAATGGAGTCGAGCTTGACAATAGATATGTAATTCCTCATAACCGAAAAATGCTGAAAACATTCAATTGTCATATTAATGTTGAGGCATGTGGTTTATTGAGCACAATGAAGTATCTATTCGACTATGTCTGTAAGGGTAATGATCGGGTGAATGTTCAGTTGCATGCACTGAATAACGTTATGCCGTATGCAAATCGTGGGTTCAATGTTGAAGACCAGAACAGAACTTCGGTGGGTTCTGTTCCCACTACTTCAACAGCTGACTTAAATGGGGATCCAGTTGTTCAAAATGACGACTATGATGTTCAGGTGGATCGCGATGTCAACAATGTCGTTGAAACTAATGAGCCTGCTGATGATCAAAACGATTTGGCGGGCAATGGTGACAATGTTGGTTACGATGAAATCAAATCGTATGAGAGCAAGCGGTATGTGAGTTCAATCGAGGCTTGTGACAAGTTGTTGGGCAACAGGCGATATTTGTTGTCACACACTATAGTCCGGCTCGATTTGTATTTACCTGACGAGCAGCCTGTCATATTCGAAAATGTTCAAGATGCCGCAAGCAGACGACCAAAAAGAACAACGCTTGCTGCATATTTCGAATTGAATGCACGTTCAATTCGGGCAAGACAATATTTCTATATTGAAATACCCGAATATTTCAGATTTATTGAATCAAGTCGCGAATGGCAAGCACGAATCAATGTGAATCAACGCGAAAAAATAATTGGACGCATGTATCACGTTCATCAAAGTAATCGTGAAAAGTTTCATTTGAAGCTTCTGATATTACATATCAGAGGTGCAACGTCCTATGAAATGCTTCGTACTGTGGATGGAGTTGTGTACGGCACATTTGAGGAAGCGGCAAGGGCACTCAATCTGGTTGAGAACAATCAACAGTGGTATGAGTTGTTGGAAGAGGCAGTACGGACCGAACGTCCTCATCGATTACGATATTTGTTTTCTAAAATATTGTACCACAACAATCCAGTGCAGCCAAATGCATTGGAATTGTGGCGCGAATTTCGCGATTCGTTGAGTGATGACTACTTGCCGTTAGATGACGATACCCGTTATGCCAGAGCACTTGGTCACATTAGATTCCTTCTTGCAAGTCATGACAAAACTTTGCAAGATTACAATTTGCCTGAACCTGACGCCAGAGGGCTTGATTGGAATCATCGTGGCATACCCAGTCATATTAATAATATGACTTCAGCCCAGCATGCACTCGAGGTTAATCGATTGATACCAACACTCAATAATCGACAAAAATTAGCATTTGATCGAATTTTGGATGCTGTCAATGACAACAATGTTAATTCGGCCAAATGTTTCTTTTGGATGGACCTGGTGGAACTGGAAAGACCTACCTTATTAACTTGCTGTACCATAAGATGATGGAACTCAATTATGTTTATGTTCCAACAGCTTTTACTGGTATAGCAGCTGCGCTATTAAAAGGTGGTGGTCAAACGATGCATTCGCGTTTTCGGATTCCAATTCCAACTGATGCCAATTCAACCAGCGGAATTCATGCCCAAAGTGCTCAAGCTCGGACATTACGTGATACCAAGTTATTTGTAATCGACGAGTGTTCAATGATATCTCGAGCAATGCTGGAGTGTATCGACAGGCTGCTGAGAGATTTAATGCAGAAGCCGAGAGTACCCTTTGGCGGTAAAGTGATGTTGCTCACTGGTGACTTTAGACAATGTGCTCCTGTGTCAACTAATGAGAATTTGGAATCCAGTATTCTCATGAGCATTAAAAAGTCCGGTCTTTGGCATCATTTTGAGTCGATGGCTTTGCGGGAAAACTTGCGCGCAGGACCAAACGAGAATCAATTCAAGGAGTGGCTAATGGAAGTTGGCGATGGTAGAAGCCGAATATATGATGGCAACAATTTGGTTCGATTACCAAGTGATGTTATCTGTGTTGGTAATATTGTCGACGAAGTGTTTGGTGTTGGTGAGTTGAATATGGACGCAAATAATCGTCTCAACAACGCTATTTTATGTCCGACAAATGCTGATTCGATGGAAATCAACGAAGTGGTTCTTGAACGACTGCCTTCGGAAAACAGGGAATATCTTGGTGTAACGCAAATATTACACCGAGAGACCGGACTTGTTGATGACAATTCGGAGTTTCCTATTGAGAATGCATTCGCAATGACACCTCAGGGTTTTCCACCGCATGTTCTCAATGTAAAAGTTGGAGCAATTGTCATGATGCAGAAAAATTGGTCGGTTGCCGAGGGCATATGCAATGGCACTAGATTAATTGTTGTCGAATGCAACACCAATTCTATCAAGTGCGTTGTAATGGAAGGCCCCACTCAAGGACTTGAATATCTATATTTCCGAAGTGAGTTTCGGTCAAAAGACGATGAGCCGGGAGTTCGAATCAGACGAATTCAATTTCCATTTCGACTGGCTTTTGCAATGACTATTAACAAGTCGCAAGGCCAAACATTTAATTCGATTGGTCTATTGCTGCGTCGACCTGTTTTTAATCATGGCCAGTTGTATGTGGCTGCATCAAGGGTGCGCAATTTCGGATCATTGCGAGTACTTGTTGATACGCACATGCATGGTACGTTTAGACAAGGACGTCTGCCCGGTTATGTTCCTGATGGCGAAATGTACACCAAGAACATTGTATTTAGAGAGCTTTTGGAATAAACTTTGTGTTTTTTATGTATATATATTTTTTTTTTTTCAATAAAAAATTTTAACCTATTCAATTCTTTTATTTAATAAAGATAATTAAGGGCTGTTTGTCGCTTTTATTTATACTAAAGGGTATTTGTCCACATTAGATGGGCATTTACTTCCTTTAATCCATTTGACTTGAGTTTTAAAATATTTTAGAATAGAATTAAATTAAATAAAGGAAAAGAGAGTCAATGTTGGGGTCGAGGAGGGCTAGGGAGCACTAAAAATCGCCAGATTTTATCGAAAATTCGCTTTTTGACGATGGCACATTTTGTTTACCATGAAAGGATGATGTTTACCTTGACACATTGATGCTAGTCCCTTAATATAAAATACGCTCTCTGTGTTGATTTGAATGCCCGAATTTTTTGGACCGACTCGAACGTCGCACAGACTCGGGCGATGGCGCGTTGGATAGCCAATCAAAAATTAGGACTCACACCGTTGGCCTTTTTTCCAATTTTTTGCCAAAACCACCTTTTTTTCCAGAAAAAATACTTTTGGTCAATTTTCAACTTGCTGCTACTTGCACATTAGGCACATTTTTGGATTCCTCACGCCGAGCTCATTCCGAATGTGTATCCACTTTTTTTTTCCGGAAATTTTTTCGACCCAAAATGACCAAAATACCATTTTGACACTCGGAGGGTTGCTCGACGAAATGACAGCCCGGGGTCTATTTTTGACCCCCCCCAACCAAGTATATTTTTGGATAGAACAACTCTGTGGGACGACCGAAAAAATAGGACGAGACCTGTGCCGGTCACCGTTCGCCCGCAATTCACCAATTACCAAAATTCCTTACCACCCGTCCCACGCCCACCTCCTTTTGCTCACATGGTTCAAAGTAAATTTTTTGGGTTCAAAATGACAAGCTGATTCCAAAAATATGCCATAGAAGATTCTGGGACCAACTTGGCATTAGTTATGCAACTTCCATTATTTTTACCACCAATTTTCGGTGGTATTTGCCAAATTGCCATGGACCCCGACCATACTTTTTTTTGTTCGGCACACCGTTACGTGCGTCCTGATGAGACAAACATTTTAAAAATTCAAGTCACCCTGAATTATTTTCCCAGCGGAAGTTATTCCAAAAATACTGACCCTTTTTTGGTGCAAACTTTTGTTAAGTTTATTTTACAATTCGACCGAAATTGCTTTTGCCCATACATTTCAATGCATATAAGCTTATTCAATGGACTCAATTGATTTACCCATAGTGAATGGACTTTTTCATGGGGGTCTATGGGGAAAATTTCTAATTGCATGGAACCAATGCAAATTTTTTTTTGCTGCATACCATGCATGGTTCCAATGCAAATATTTTTTTGCTATCAAATTAATTGGTAATTCTTTTTTCCTTGGGGTAAATGGGTTATAATTAATTATTATTAAGTTTAATGTTTTCAAATGATTATAAGTGTAGCTATGGTTTTGAATGGGTTTTAAAATTTCAAAAATTTTAAAAATTTCAAAAAATTTCAAAATTTAAAAATTCAAAAATTTAAAAATTCAAAAATTCAAAAATTTAAAAATTCAAAAATTTAAAAATTCAAAATTTAAAAATTCAAAAATTTAAAAATTCAAAAATTCAAAAATTTAAAAATTCAAAAATTCAAAAATTTTAAAATTCAAAAATTTAAAAATTCAAAAATTTTAAAATTCAAAAATTTAAAAATTCAAAATTAAAAATTCAAAAATTTAAAACTTCAAAAATTTAAAAATTCAAAATTTTAAAAATTCAAAAATTTAAAAATTCAAAAATTTAAAAATTCAAAAATTCAAAAATTTAAAAATACAAAAATTTTAAAAATCAAAATTTTAAAAATTTCCAAATATTTTTCGGAGTAAAATTTTATAAGGATTTCAAAATTTGAGTCAAAAATTTAAAAATTTGCTTTATTAAAAAAATATAATTTTTTTATTCAAAATGGAAAAAAATCATGAAAAATTCTGAAAAAATTATTTGACTTTGGAAATTTTTCGCTAATTTTTCGTATATTTATTAATTTATTTTATTTGTTTGGACCCTATAAAATGGGTAAAAATCCTTTTAAATTCTGATTTAAGTTAATTACTTAGAAATATTTTTTCCAGATATTTGAATATTTTGATGAGTAATTTATTGTAATTGGACCCTAAAAAATTTAAGAAAATCATGAAAATTTTGAAAAAATTACTGAGACAAAGAAGAAATTTTGCATCTTTTTAATATCTAAATATACATTTTAATGTAATTGGACTCTAAAATATGGGAAAAAATTATGAAAAATTATTGGGACTTAGAAAATTTAAATCATTAAATATTTTTTAAGGAATTTTAATGTTTGGAGTCTAACAAATTTACAAAAATCAAGGAAAATTTTTCTTAGTTTTATGGAATATTCAAATGCCTATTTAAATGTATTTGGAGCCAAAAAAATAGATAAAATTCCAGAAAAAATTATTTTAAATAGAAATATAACTTGAAATAGAAATCATTAAATTATCTTAGTCAGCCCTGCGAATTGGCTATTTAATGTGTGCTATTTGTGAAATTAATAATAACATTGCGAAAAATGCAAATTAATTAATTTGTTGGATCAAATACATGGTATCAATGTAATTAATTGCATTTGCCGTTTTATTTAATATTAAATTTAATAAAATTCGGATCTTTGGGTATATATTTAATTAAATGTTTGGAGTCTAACAAATTTATAAAAATCATAAAATATTTTTCTTAATTTTATGGAATATTATAATGATTATTTAAATGTATTTGGAGCCAAAAAAATAGATAAAAATCCAGAAAAAATTATTTTTAATAGAAATATAACTTGAAATAGTTATCATTAAATTATCTTAGTGAGCCCTGCGAATTGCCTAATATAAAATACGCATTTGTTGATTTGAGTGCACGGATTTTTCCCGCATCCACGAACGTCGCACAGACTCGAGCGATGGCGCGTTGGATAGCCAATCAAAAATTAGGGGTAACACCATGGCCCTTTTTTTCATTTTTGTCCCAGAACCACCTTTTTTTCCAGAAATATACTTTTGGCCAATTTTCAACTTGCTGCTACTTGCACATTAGGCACATTTTTGGATTCCTCACGCCGAGCTCATTCCGAATGTGTATCCACTTTTTTTTTCCGGAAATTTTTTCGACCAAAAATGACCAAAATACCATTTTGACACTCGGAGGGTTGCTCGACGAAATGACAGCCCGGGGTCTATTTTTGACCCCCCCAACCAAGTATATTTTTGGATAGAGCAACTCTGTGGGACGACCGAAAAAATAGGACGAGACCTGTGCCGGTCACCGTTCGCCCGCAATTCACCAATTACCAAAATTCCTTACCACCCGTCCCACGCCCACCTCCTTTTGCTCACATGGTTCAAAGTAAATTTTTTGGGTTCAAAATGACAAGCTGATTCCAAAAATATGCCATAGAAGATTCTGGGACCAACTTGGCATTAGTTATGCAACTTCCATTATTTTTACCACCAATTTTCGGTGGTATTTGCCAAATTGCCATGGACCCCGACCATACTTTTTTTTGTTCGGCACACCGTTACGTGCGTCCTGATGAGACAAACATTTTAAAAATTCAAGTCACCCTGAATTATTTTCCCAGCGGAAGTTATTCCAAAATACTGACCCTTTTTTGGTGCAAACTTTTGTTAAGTTTATTTTACAATTCGACCGAAATTGCTTTTGCCCATACATTTCAATGCATATAAGCTTATTCAATGGACTCAATTGATTTACCCATAGTGAATGGACTTTTTCATGGGGGTCTATGGGGAAAATTTCTAATTGCATGGAAACCAATGCAAATTTTTTTTTGCTGCATACCATGCATGGTTCCAATGCAAATATTTTTTTGCTATCAAATTAATTGGTAATTCTTTTTTCCTTGGGGTAAATGGGTTATAATTAATTATTATTAAGTTTAATGTTTTCAAATGATTATAAGTGTAGCTATGGTTTTGAATGGGTTTTAAAATTTCAAAAATTTTAAAAATTTCAAAAATTTCAAAAATTTAAAAATTCAAAAATTTAAAAATTCAAAAATTCAAAAATTTCAAAATTCAAAAATTTAAAAATTCAAAAATTTAAAAATTCAAAAATTTAAAAATTCAAAAATTCAAAAATTTAAAAATTCAAAAATTCAAAAATTTTAAAATTCAAAAATTTAAAAATTCAAAAATTTAAAATTCAAAAATTTAAAAATTCAAAAATTTAAAAATTCAAAATTTAAAACTTCAAAAATTTAAAAATTCAAAATTTTAAAAATTCAAAAATTTAAAATTCAAAAATTTAAAAATTCAAAAATTCAAAAATTTAAAAATACAAAATTTAAAAATCAAAAATTTTAAAAATTTCCAAATATTTTTCGGAGTAAAATTTTATAAGGATTTCAAAATTTGAGTCAAAAATTTAAAAATTTGCTTTATTAAAAAATATAATTTTTTTATTCAAAATGGAAAAAAATCATGAAAAATTCTGAAAAAATTATTTGACTTTGGAAATTTTTCGCTAATTTTTCGTATATTTATTAATTTATTTTATTTGTTTGGACCCTATAAAATGGGTAAAAATCCTTTTAAATTCTGATTTAAGTTAATTACTTAGAAATATTTTTTCCAGATATTTGAATATTTTGATGAGTAATTTATTGTAATTGGACCCTAAAAAATTTAAGAAAATCATGAAAATTTTGAAAAAATTACTGAGACAAAGAAGAAATTTTGCATCTTTTTAATATCTAAATATACATTTTAATGTAATTGGACTCTAAAATATGGGAAAAAATTATGAAAAATTATTGGGACTTAGAAAATTTAAATCATTAAATATTTTTTAAGGAATTTTAATGTTTGGAGTCTAACAAATTTACAAAAATCAAGGAAAATTTTTCTTAGTTTTATGGAATATTCAAATGCCTATTTAAATGTATTTGGAGCCAAAAAAATAGATAAAATTCCAGAAAAAATTATTTTAAATAGAAATATAACTTGAAATAGAAATCATTAAATTATCTTAGTCAGCCCTGCGAATTGGCTATTTAATGTGTGCTATTTGTGAAATTAATAATAACATTGCGAAAAATGCAAATTAATTAATTTGTTGGATCAAATACATGGTATCAATGTAATTAATTGCATTTGCCGTTTTATTTAATATTAAATTTAATAAAATTCGGATCTTTGGGTATATATTTAATTAAATGTTTGGAGTCTAACAAATTTATAAAATCATAAAATATTTTTCTTAATTTTATGGAATATTATAATGATTATTTAAATGTATTTGGAGCCAAAAAAATAGATAAAAATCCAGAAAAAATTATTTTTAATAGAAATATAACTTGAAATAGTTATCATTAAATTATCTTAGTGAGCCCTGCGAATTGCCTAATATAAAATACGCATTTGTTGATTTGAGTGTACGGATTTTTCCCGCATCCACGAACGTCGCACAGACTCGAGCGATGGCGCGTTGGATAGCCAATCAAAATTAGGGGTAACACCATGGCCCTTTTTTTCATTTTTGTCCCAGAACCACCTTTTTTTCCAGAAATATACTTTTGGCCAATTTTCAACTTGCTGCTACTTGCACATTAGGCACATTTTTGGATTCCTCACGCCGAGCTCATTCCGAATGTGTATCCACTTTTTTTTTCCGGAAATTTTTTCGACCAAAAATGACCAAAATACCATTTTGACACTCGGAGGGTTGCTCGACGAAATGACAGCCCGGGGTCTATTTTTGACCCCCCCAACCAAGTATATTTTTGGATAGAGCAACTCTGTGGGACGACCGAAAAAATAGGACGAGACCTGTGCCGGTCACCGTTCGCCCGCAATTCACCAATTACCAAAATTCCTTACCACCCGTCCCACGCCCACCTCCTTTTGCTCACATGGTTCAAAGTAAATTTTTTGGGTTCAAAATGACAAGCTGATTCCAAAAATATGCCATAGAAGATTCTGGGACCAACTTGGCATTAGTTATGCAACTTCCATTATTTTTACCACCAATTTTCGGTGGTATTTGCCAAATTGCCATGGACCCCGACCATACTTTTTTTTGTTCGGCACACCGTTACGTGCGTCCTGATGAGACAAACATTTTAAAAATTCAAGTCACCCTGAATTATTTTCCCAGCGGAAGTTATTCCAAAAATACTGACCCTTTTTTGGTGCAAACTTTTGTTAAGTTTATTTTACAATTCGACCGAAATTGCTTTTGCCCATACATTTCAATGCATATAATCATTTTCAATGGACTCAATTGAATTAGCCATAGTAAGCATGGTGAATGGACTTTTTCATGGGGGTCTATGGGGGAAATTTCTAATTGCATGGTGGTCAATGCAAATTTTTTTTTGCTGCATACCATCCATGGTACCAATGCAAATATTTTTTTGCTATCAAATTAAATGGTAATTTTTTTTCATTGGAGTAAATGGGTAATAATTAATTAATTTTAAGTTTAATGTTGTTTAATGATTACAAGAGCCGCAATGGTTTTAAATTTATTTAAAAATTTCAAAAATTTCAAAAATTTTAAAAATTTAAAATTTTAAAATTTTAAAAACTTAAAATTTAAAAATTCAAAAATTTAAAAATTCAAAAATTTAAAAATTCAAAAATTTAAAAATTCAAAAATTCAAAAATTCAAAAATTTAAAAATTCAAAAATTCAAAAATTTAAAAATTCAAAATTCAAAAATTAAAAAATTAAAAAATTAAAAAATTAAAAAATTCAAAAATTTAAAAATTCAAAAATTTAAAAAATTTAAAATTTACAAATTAAAAAATCCAAAAATTCAAAAATTTAAAAAATTTAAAATTTACAAATTAAAAAATCCAAAAATTTAAAAATTCAAAAATTCAAAAATTCAAAAATTAAAAAATTCAAAATTCCAAAAATTCTAAAATTAAAAAATTCAAATTCCAAAAATTCAAAATTTAAAAGTCAAAAATTTTAAAAATTTCCAAATATTTTTCGGAGTAAAATTTTATAAGGATTTTAAAAATTGAGTCAAAAACTTAAAATTTGCTTTATTAAAAAGATATAATTTTTTTATTCAAATGGAAAAAAATCATGAAAAATTCTGAAAAAATTATTTGACTCTGGAAATATTTCGCTAATTTTTCGTATATTTATTAATTAATTTTATTTGTCTGGACCCTATAAAATGGGTAAAAATCCTTAAAAATTCTGATTTAAGTTATTTACTTGGAAATATTTTTTCCAGATATTTGAATATTTTGATGAGTAATTTATTGAAATTGGACCCTAAAAAATGTAAGAAAACCATGAAAATTTTGAAAAAATTACTGAGACAGAGAAGAAATTTTTGTATCTTTTTAAATATCTAAATGGACATTTTAATGTAATTGGACTCTAAAAATGGGAAAAAATTATGAATAGTTTTGAAAAATTTTTGGGACTTAGAAAATTTAAATCGTTAAATATTTATTAAGGAATTTTAATGTTTGGAGTCTAACAAATTTACAGAAATCAAGGAAAATTTTTCTTATTTTTATGGAATATTCTAATGCCTATTTTAATGTATTTGAGGCCAAAAAAATAGATAAAAATCCAGAAAAAATTATTATTAATAGAAATATAACTTGAAATAGTTATCAATAAATAATTTCAGTGAGCCCTGAGAATTGGCTATATCATGGATGTTATTGGTGAAATTAATAATAAAATGCGATAAATGCAAATTAATTTTTTGTTGGATCAAAAACATGGTATCAATGCAAATAATTGCATTTGCCGTTTTATTTAAAGAAAAATTTAATTAAATACGGATTTTTGGGTAAAAATTTTATTGAATCTGTTCAAATGCTTTTAAATTCTTTCAAATGCCGCAATGGTTTTATTAAGGCTTTGAATTTTTAAATTAGTTTTCATCTTAATATTTAAAAAAAATTTAAAAGTATAAAAATTCAGGAATTCAAAAATTTAAATATTCAAAAATTTAAAAGTTAATAAGTTAAAAAATTCAAAAAATTAAAATTTAAAAATTCGAAATATTATTCTGAGTAGAATTTTATGAGGATTTCAAAAATTGAGTCAAAAAAAAAAAATGTGCCCAATAAAGTGTGATTAAATGGGGAAGAGGGTCAAGAGGGGGTACACAAAGGGCTAGGGAGCACTAAAAATCGACAGATTTTATCGAAAATTTGATTTTTGACGATGGCACATTTTGTTTACCATGAAAGGATGATGTTTACCGTTATACGATGATGCTAGTCCCTTAATATAAAATACGCTCTCTGTGTCGATTTGAGTGTCCGAATTTTTTGGACCGACTGGAGCGTCGCACAGACTCGGGCGATGGCGCGTTGGATAGCCAATCAAAAATTAGGGGTAACACCGTTGGCCTTTTTTCCAATTTTTTGCCAAAACCACCTTTTTTTCCAGAAATATACTTTTGGCCAATTTTCAACTTGCTGCTACTTGCACATTAGGCACATTTTTGGATTCCTCACGCCGAGCTCATTCCGAATCTGCGCCCACTTTTTTTTTAAGGAAATTTTTTCGACCCAAAATGACCAAAATACCATTTTGACACTCGGAGGGTTGCTCGACGAAATGACAGCCCGGGGTCTATTTTTGACCCCCCCAACCAAGTATATTTTTGGATAGAGCAACTCTGTGGGACGACCGAAAAAATAGGACGAGACCTGTGCCGGTCACCGTTCGCCCGCAATTCACCAATTACCAAAATTCCTTACCACCCGTCCCACGCCCACCTCCTTTTGCTCACATGGTCAAAAGTAAATTATTTGGGTTCAAAATGACGAGCTGATTCCAAAATATGCCATAGAAGATTCTGGGACCAACTTGGCATTAGTTATGCAACTTCCATTATTTTTTCCACCAATTTTCGGTGGTATTTGCCAAATTGCCATGGACCCCGACCATACTTTTTTTTGTTCGGCACACCGTTACGTGCGTCTTGATGAGACGAACGTTTTAAAAATTCAAGTCACTCTGAATTATTTTCCCAGCGGAAGTTATTCCAAAAATACTGACCCATTTTTGGTGCAAACTTTTGTTAAGTTTATTTTACAATTCGACCGAAATTGCTTTTGCCCATACATTTCAATGCATATAATCAATTTCAATGGACTCAATTGAATTAGCCATAGTAAGCATGGTGAATGGACTTTTTCATGGGGGTCTATGGGGGAAATTTCTAATTGCATGGTGGTCAATGCAAATTTTTTTTTGCTGCATACCATCCATGGTACCAATGCAAATATTTTTTTGCTATCAAATTAAATGGTAATTTTTTTTCATTGGAGTAAATGGGTAATAATTAATTAATTTTAAGTTTAATGTTGTTTAATGATTACAAGAGCCGCAATGGTTTTAAATTTATTTAAAAATTTCAAAAATTTCAAAAATTTTAAAAATTTTAAAAATTTTAAAAATTTAAAATTTTAAAAATTCAAAAATTTAAAAATTCAAAAATTTCAAATTTCAAAAATTTAAAAATCAAAAATTTCAAAAATTTAAAAATTTCAAATTTCAAAAATTTAAAAATCAAAAATTTTAAAAATTTCCAAATATTTTTATGAGTAAAATTTTATGAGGAATTCAAAAATTGACTCAAAAATTTAAAAATTTGCTTTATTAAAACGATATAATTTTTAATTCAAAATGGAAAAAAATCATGAAAAATTCTGAAAAAATTATTTGACTAAGAAAATTTTTTTCGCATATTTTTTGTATATTTATTAATTAATTTTATTTGTATGGACCCTAAAAAATGGGTAAAAATGCTAAAATATTTTTTCCAGATTTTTGAATATTTTGATGAGTATTTTAGTGTAACTGGACCCTAAAAAATGTAAAAAAAATCATGACAATTTTGAAAAATTACTGAGATAGAGAAGAAATTTTTATGTATTTTTAAATATCTAAATGGTCATTTTAATGTAATTAGACTCTAAAAATGGGAAAAAATTATGAAAAATTTTGAAAAATTATTGGGGCTTTGAAAAATTTATTTTTTAAATATTTTTTAAGGAATTTAAATGTTTGGAGTCTAACAAATTTATTAAAATCATGAAATATTTTTCTTAATTTTATGGAATATTCTAATGATTATTTAAATGTATTTGGAGACAAAAAAATAGATAAAATTCCAGAAAAAATTATTTTAATAGAATTATAACTTGAAATAGTAATCATTAAATTATCTTAGTGAGCCCTGCGAATTGCCTATTTCACTGGTGCTTTTAGTGAAATTAATAATAACATTGCGATAATACAAATTAATCTATTTGTTGGATCAAATAAATGGTATCAATCCGATTAATGTATAAAATAAATTGAATGAAAAATTTAATAAAATTCGGATCTTGGGGGAAATATTTAATTGTATCTGTTCAAATGCTGTTAAATTCTTTCAAATGCCGCTATGTTTTTTTAAGGCTTTGAAATTTTAAATTATATTTAAATTTAAAAATTTTAAAAAAATTTGAGACTATTTTCCTGAGTAAAATTTTATGAGGAATTCAAAAATAGAGTCAAAAAAAAATGTGCTTAATTAAGTGTGATTAAATTGGGTAGAGGGTCAATAAGGGGTACACAAAGGGCTAGGGAGCACTAAAATCGCCAGATTTTATCGAAAATTCGCTTTTTGACGATGGCACATTTTGTTTACCATGAAAGGATGATGTTTACCTTGACACATTGATGCTAGTCCCTTAATATAAAATACGCTCTCTGTGTCGATTTGAGTGTCCGAATTTTTTGGACCGACTGGAGCGTCGCACAGACTCGGGCGATGGCGCGTTGGATAGCCAATCAAAAATTAGGGGTAACACCGTTGGCCTTTTTTCCAATTTTTTTGCCAAACCACCTTTTTTTCCAGAAATAAACTTTTGGCAAAATTTCAAAAAGGTGTTCTTTGGACTTTTTATACATTTTTGGATTCCTCACGCCGAGCTGATTCCGAATCTGTATCCACTTTTTCAAAAATAAAAATTTTTCGACCCAAAATGACCAAAATACCATTTTGACACTCGGAGGGTTGCTCGACGAAATGACAGCCCGGGGTCTATTTTTGACCCCCCCAACCAAGTATATTTTTGGATAGAGCAACTCTGTGGGACGACCGAAAAAATAGGACGAGACCTGTGCCGGTCACCGTTCGCCCGCAATTCACCAATTACCAAAATTCCTTACCACCCGTCCCACGCCCACCTTCCAATGCTGACATGGTCAAAAGTAAATTTTTTGGGTTCAAATGACGAGCTGTTTCCAAAAATATGCCATATTAGCTTCTGGGACCAACTTGGCAAAAGTTATGCCACTTCCATTATTTTTACCACCAATTTTCGGTGGTATTTGCCAAATTGCCATGGACCCCGACCATACTTTTTTTTGTTCGGCACACCGTTACGTGCGTCCTGTTTAGACGAACATTTTAAAAATACAAGTCACCCTGAATTATTTTCCCAGCGGAAGTTATTCCCAAAATACTGACCCATTTTTGGTGCAAACTTTTGTTAAGTTTATTTTACAATTTGACCGAAATTGCTTTTGCCCATACATTTCAATGCATATAAGCTTTTTCAATGGACTCAATTGAATTAGCCATAGTGAATGGACTTTATCATGGGGGTCTATGGGGAAAATTTCTAATTGCATGGTGGTCAATGCAAATTTTTTTTTTGCTGCATACCATCCATGGTACCAATGCAAATATTTTTTTTGCCATCAAACTAATGGGAAATTTTATTTCAATAGGGTAAATGGGGGTAATTTTATATATTATTAAGCTTAATGGTATTTAATGAATACAAGTGTTTTGAATACCGCAATGGTTTTGAATGGGCTTTTAAATTTCAAAAATTTGAAAATTTTAAAAAATTTAAAAATTTTAAATTTTAAAAATTTAAAAATTTAAAAATTCAAAAATTCAAAAATTTAAAAATTCAAAAATTTAAAAATTTAAAAATTCAAAAATTCAAAAATTCAAAAATTTAAAAATTCAAAAATTCAATAATTTAAAAATTCAAAAATTTAAAAATTCAAAAATTTTAAAATTCAAAAATTTAAAAATTCAAAAATTTAAAAATTCAAAAATTTAAAAATTCAAAAATTTAAAAATTCAAAAATTCAAAAATTCAAAAATTTAAAAATTAAAAAATTTCAAATTTCATAAATTCAAAAATTTAAAAATTCAAAAATTTAAAAATTCAAAAATTTAAAAATTCAAAAATTTAAAAATTAAAAAATTCAAAAATTCAAAAATTAAAAAATTTAAATTAAAAATTTTAAAAATTTCCAAATATTTTTCTGAATGAAATTTTATAAGGATTTCAAAAATTTAAAAAAATGCTTTATTTAAAAGATATAATTTTTTTATTAAGAATGGAAAAAAATCATGAAAAATTCTGAAAAAATTATTTGACTCAGAAAAAATTTTCGCAAATTTTTTATATATATATTTATTAATTTTGTTTGTTTGAACCCTAAAAAATGGGAAAAAATAATTAAAAATTCTAATTTAGGTTTTTGACTAAGAAAAAATATTTTTGATATTTGTTTATTTTGATGAGAATTTTAGTGTATTAGGACCTTAAAAAATGTAAAAAATCATGAAAATTTTGAAAAAATTACTCCGACAGAGAATAAATTTTTGTATCTTTTTAGATATCTAAATGGACATTTTAATGTAATTGGACTCTAAAATATGGGTAAAAAATTATGAAATATTTTTCTTAATTTTTTGGACTATTCTAATGCCTATTTTAATGTATTTGGAGCCAAAAAAATAGATAAAAATCCAGAAAAAATTATTTTTAATAGAAATATAACTTGAAATACTATCATTAAACTATCTTAGTGAGCCCTGCGAATTGCCTATTTCACGGGTGCTATTTGTGAAATAAATAATAACACTGATATAAATGCAAATTAATTTTTTTGTTGGATCTAATACATGGTATCAATGCAATTAATTGCATTTGCCGTTTTAATTAATGAAAAATTTAATCAAATATGGATCTTTGGGTAAATATTTAATTGGTATTGCTCATATCTTTTAAATTATTTCAAATGCCGGAATGCTTTTATAAAGGCGTTGAAATTTTAAATTAATTTTAATTTTAAAATTTAAAAAAATCAAAAAGTTTAAAAATTTAAAAATTTAAAAATTTAAATAATCAAAAATTTAAAAATTAAAAGGTTAAAAAATTCAAAAAATTAAAATTTAAAAATTCGAAATATTTTCTGAATAAAATTTTATGAGGATTTCGAAAATTGAGTCAAATAATTAAAAATGTGCTTAATAAAGTGTGATTAAATGGGGGAGAGGGTCAAGAAGGGGTACACAAGGGGCTAGGGAGCACTAAAAATCGCCAGATTTTATTGAAAAAAGGGTTTTGACGATGGCACATTGTGTTTACCGTTATACGATGATGCTAGTCCCTTAATATAAAATACGCATTTGTTGATTTGAGTGTACGGATTTTTCCCGCATCCACGAACGTCGCACAGACTCGAGCGATGGCGCGTTGGATAGCCAATCAAAAATTAGGGGTAACACCATGGCCCTTTTTTTCATTTTTGTCCCAGAACCACCTTTTTTTCCAGAAATATACTTTTGGCCAATTTTCAACTTGCTGCTACTTGCACATTAGGCACATTTTTGGATTCCTCACGCCGAGCTCATTCCGAATCTGTATCCACTTTTTTTTTCCGGAAATTTTTTCGACCAAAAATGACCAAAATACCATTTTGACACTCGGAGGGTTGCTCGACGAAATGACAGCCCGGGGTCTATTTTTGACCCCCCCAACCAAGTATATTTTTGGATAGAGCAACTCTGTGGGACGACCGAAAAAATAGGACGAGACCTGTGCCGGTCACCGTTCGCCCGCAATTCACCAATTACCAAAATTCCTTACCACCCGTCCCACGCCCACCTCCTTTTGCTCACATGGTTCAAAGTAAATTTTTTGGGTTCAAAATGACAAGCTGATTCCAAAAATATGCCATAGAAGATTCTGGGACCAACTTGGCATTAGTTATGCAACTTCCATTATTTTTACCACCAATTTTCGGTGGTATTTGCCAAATTGCCATGGACCCCGACCATACTTTTTTTTGTTCGGCACACCGTTACGTGCGTCCTGATGAGACAAACATTTTAAAAATTCAAGTCACCCTGAATTATTTTCCCAGCGGAAGTTATTCCAAAATACTGACCCTTTTTTGGTGCAAACTTTTGTTAAGTTTATTTTACAATTCGACCGAAATTGCTTTTGCCCATACATTTCAATGCATATAAGCTTATTCAATGGACTCAATTGATTTACCCATAGTGAATGGACTTTTTCATGGGGGTCTATGGGGAAAATTTCTAATTGCATGGAAACCAATGCAAATTTTTTTTGCTGCATACCATGCATGGTTCCAATGCAAATATTTTTTTGCTATCAAATTAATTGGTAATTCTTTTTTCCTTGGGGTAAATGGGTTATAATTAATTATTATTAAGTTTAATGTTTTCAAATGATTATAAGTGTAGCTATGGTTTTGAATGGGTTTTAAAATTTCAAAAATTTTAAAAATTTCAAAAAATTTCAAAAATTTAAAAATTCAAAAATTTAAAAATTCAAAAATTCAAAAATTTAAAAATTCAAAAATTTAAAAATTCAAAAATTTAAAAATTCAAAAATTTAAAAATTCAAAAATTCAAAAATTAAAAATTCAAATCAAATTCAAAAATTCAAATAAATTAAATTCAAAAATTCAAAAATTTTAAAATTCAAAAATTTAAAAATTCAAAAATTAAAAATTCAAAAATTTAAAAATTCAAAATTTAAAAATTCAAAATTTAAAACTTCAAAAATTTAAAATTCAAAATTTTAAAAATTCAAAAATTTAAAAATTCAAAAATTTAAAAATTCAAAAATTTAAAAATCAAAAATTTTAAAAATTTCCAAATATTATTCTGAGTGAAATTTTATAAGGATTTCAAAAATTAAGTCAAAAATTTAAAAATATGCTCTATTTAAAAGATTTAATTTTTTTATTCAAAATGGAAAAAAAATCATGAAAAATTCTGAAAAAATTATTTGACTTAGAAAAATTTTTCGCAAATTTTTTTGTATATTTATTAATTAATTATATTTGTTTGGACCATAAAAATGGGTAAAAATGCTTAGAAATATTTTTTCCAGATTTTTGAATATCTTGATGAGTATTTTTGTGTAATTGGACCCTAAAAATTGTAAAAAAAATCGTGAAAAATTCTGAAAAAATTACTGAGACAGAGAAGAAATTATTGTATCTTTTTAAGTATTTAAATGGACATTTTAATGTAATTGGACACAAAAAAATGGGAAAAAATTATGAAAAATTTTGAAAAAATTATTTGGTCTTATTAAAATTTAATTTTTAAATATTTTTTAAGGAATTTAAATGTTTGGAGTCTAACAAATTTATTAAAATCATGAAATATTTTTCTTAGTTTTATGGAATATTCTAAGCATATTTTAATGTATTTGGAGCAAAAAAAAGATTAAATTCCAGTAAAAATTATTTTAATAGAAATATTACTTGAAATAGTTATCATTAAATTATCTTAGTGAGCCCTGAGAATTGGCTATTTCATGGGTGCTTTTTGTGAAATTAATAATTACACTGCGATAAATACAAATTAATTTTTTTGTTTTATCAAAAACATGGTATCAATTCAATTAATTGAATAAAATAAATTGCTTGAAAAATTTGATAATATTCGGATCTATAGGTAAATATTTAATTGTATCTGTTCATATGCTTTTAAATTCTTTCAAATGCCGCTATGGTTTTATTAAGGCTTTGAAATTTTAAATTATATTTAAATTTAAAAATTTTAAAAAATTTGAGACTATTTTCCTGAGTGAAATTTTATGAGGATTTCAAAAATTGAGTCAAATAATTAAAAATGTGCTTAATTAAGTGTGATTAGATGGGGGAGAGGGTCAAGAAGGGGTACACAAAGGGCTAGGGAGCACTAAAAATCGCCAGATTTTATCGAAAATTTGCTTTTTGACGATGGCACATTTTGTTTACCATGAAAGGATGATGTTTACCTTGACACATTGATGCTAGTCCCTTAATATAAATACGCATTTGTTGATTTGAGTGTACGGATTTTTCCCGCATCCACGAACGTCGCACAGACTCGAGCGATGGCGCGTTGGATAGCCAATCAAAAATTAGGGGTAACACCATGGCCCTTTTTTTCATTTTTGTCCCAGAACCACCTTTTTTTCCAGAAATATACTTTTGGCCAATTTTCAACTTGCTGCTACTTGCACATTAGGCACATTTTTGGATTCCTCACGCCGAGCTCATTCCGAATGTGTATCCACTTTTTTTTTCCGGAAATTTTTTCGACCAAAAATGACCAAAATACCATTTTGACACTCGGAGGGTTGCTCGACGAAATGACAGCCCGGGGTCTATTTTTGACCCCCCCAACCAAGTATATTTTTGGATAGAGCAACTCTGTGGGACGACCGAAAAAATAGGACGAGACCTGTGCCGGTCACCGTTCGCCCGCAATTCACCAATTACCAAAATTCCTTACCACCCGTCCCACGCCCACCTCCTTTTGCTCACATGGTTCAAAGTAAATTTTTTGGGTTCAAAATGACAAGCTGATTCCAAAAATATGCCATAGAAGATTCTGGGACCAACTTGGCATTAGTTATGCAACTTCCATTATTTTTACCACCAATTTTCGGTGGTATTTGCCAAATTGCCATGGACCCCGACCATACTTTTTTTTGTTCGGCACACCGTTACGTGCGTCCTGATGAGACAAACATTTTAAAAATTCAAGTCACCCTGAATTATTTTCCCAGCGGAAGTTATTCCAAAAATACTGACCCTTTTTTGGTGCAAACTTTTGTTAAGTTTATTTTACAATTCGACCGAAATTGCTTTTGCCCATACATTTCAATGCATATAAGCTTATTCAATGGACTCAATTGAATTAGCCACAGTTAGCATGGTGAATGGACTTTTTCATGGGGGTCTATGGGGGAAATTTTAAATTGTATGGTGGTCAATGCAAATTTTTTTTTGCTGCATACCATCCATGGTACCAATGCAAATTTTTTTTGCTATCAAATTAAATGTTAATTTTTTTTTCATTGGGGTAAATGGGTAATAATTAATTAATTTTTAGTTTAATGTTGTTTAATGATTACAAGAGCCGCAATGGTTTTAAATTGATTTAAAAATTTCAAAAATTTCAAAAATTTTAAAAATTTAAAAATTTAAAAATTCAAAAATTTAAAAATTCAAAAATTTAAAAATTCAAAAATTTAAAAATTCAAAAATTTAAAAATTCAAAAATTTAAAAATTCAAAAATTCAAAAATTTAAAAATTCAAAAATTTAAAAATTCAAAAATTTAAAAATTCAAAAATTTAAAAATTCAAAAATTTAAAAATTCAAAAATTTAAAAATTCAAAAATTTAAAAATTCAAAAATTTAAAAATTCAAAAATTTAAAAATTCAAAAATTTAAAATTCAAAAATTTAAAAATTCAAAAATTTAAAAATTCAAAAATTTAAAAATTCAAAAATTTTAAAAATTCAAAAATTTAAAATTTAAAAATTCAAAAATTTAAAAATTCAAAATTTAAAAATTCAAAAATTTAAAATTCAAAAATTTAAAAATTCAAAAATTTTAAAAATTCAAAAATTTAAAAATTCAAAAATTTAAAAATTCAAAAATTCAAAAATTTAAAAATTTAAAAATTCAAAAATTCAAAAATTTAAAATTTAAAAATTTAAAAATTCAAAAATTCAAAAATTCAAAAAATACAAAAATTCAAAACATTAAATTAAAAAAAAAAAAATATTTTTTCTGCCCCAAATTTTCAAAAGTTTTAAAAATTAGCCGCTTTTGCAAGTTGAAAATGTTGCTTTAAATGTTTTGGTGTCGACAATTCTTAGCAACTTTATGACTTCTGTCATAAGCCGCCTCGAATTAAAAAAAATTAATTCATTTTATTTGAATGTGTCGACATGCCAGACACCATTAAATTTAAAAAAAAACCAAAAAAAAAAAAGAAAAAATTCTTTAATTTTTGCGGTGTCGTTGATGCCAAAAAACTTAATTATTTCAATCCTAAGCCGCCTAAAAAAAAATAAAAAATTATTTGCTTTTATCTAAAAAAAAAAAACAGTTATAATTTTTTTTATATAGGGGATCGATCCCTCAACCTCATGATTAGTATTACTACACACTATCCACTGCGCCATCTGAACTTTTGTTAAATAATTATTATTTTTATTTATATAATTTCGATTTTCAAAAGTTTTAAAAATTAGCCGCTTTTGCAAGTTGAAAATGTTGCTTTAAATGTTTTGGTGTCGACAATGCTTAGCAACTTTATGACTATGTCATAAGCCGCCTAGAATTAAAATAAAAATTAATTGATTTTATTTGAATGGGTCAACAATGCCAGACACCATTAAATTTAAAAAAAACCCACAAAAGTAAAAAAAAAAATTCTCTAATTTTTGCGGTGTCGTTGATGCCAAAAAACCTTAATTAATTCGATCCTAAGCAGCCTAAAAAAAAAAAAAAAATTTATGCGTTTATTTTAATGTTTCGACAATGCCAGACAACATTTTATCTATAAAAAACCCTTAAATCAAAAATAAAAAAAAAAATTTCTGTAATTTTGCGGTGTCATCTATGCCAACAAATTTGAAACTCTATAATATGCCCCCCAAACCATAAAAAAA
This sequence comes from Brachionus asplanchnoidis, assembly GCA_025491095.1. NCBI lineage: Eukaryota > Metazoa > Rotifera > Eurotatoria > Ploima > Brachionidae > Brachionus > Brachionus asplanchnoidis. Next base: position 896,339 of record JAILYF010000051.1, on the reverse strand, counting down.
ATGCAATTTTTTCGGGGATGCATCACCCCGCTTTTTAAAACTAATAATTTTTTTTTTTTTTTTTTTTCAAAAATAAAGCTATAGCTCATTTCGCCATACATATAAGGGATAAAAAAAAAGCTGAAATTAAATTAAATATAGCGGGGATCGAACCCTCTACCACTGGATCGGATGAACATCGCGATAATCACTAAAAAGCTGAATTTTTTAATAGTGGGGATTGAACCCTCTACCTCTGGATTGGATGATCATCGCGATAACCACTGCGCTATACCTAATCATTCAAGTATGAATAGCGATGCTTGATAGAATTTGGTGGCTGGGGCCTAACCGAGAAGTCTTGGTCAGAAATAATCTGATAAATAATTTTTATGCTTTGAACGGTGTAGAATAATGTACTGTGATCTGAGCGAGTCCAGGGCCGGCCGAAGACTTTAAGATCACAGTATTCAGTACACACCAAGTGTGTCTGATTTACTTAAGCTGAATCAAAGCATGATCAATCTATCGAGCACAAATAGCAATGTTCGATGGATTTTAGTCGAGGGCAGCAGTCGATCAACATTGGTGCTTTTAATAGTTCCATTGTTGCAAGTGGCCATTCCTGTAGTTTCTATTGCTATTAAATTTTTTAATAGTGATTGCAACTTAAAAGCAAGGGCGGTCGGGCATTAATGATAGGAAATAACTTCTTTATTTCCTTTTGTTAATAATTCAGGTCCTAACCGAGAAGTCTTGGTCAGATATAATCTGTCAAACCACAATCAAGCTTTGAACGGTGTAGAATAATGTACTGTGATCTGAGCGAGTCCAGGGCCGGCCGAAGACTTTAAGATCACAGTATTCAGTACACACCAAGTGTGTCTGATTTACTTAAAGCTGAATCAAAGCATGATCAATCTATCGAGCATAAATAGCAGTGTTCGATGGATTTTAGTCGAGGGTAGCAGTCGATCAACATTGGTGCTATTAATAGTTCCACTGTTGTAAGTGGCCATTCCTGAAGTTTCAATTGCTATTAAATTTTTTAATAGTGATTGCTACTTAAAAGCAAGGGCGGTCGGGCATTAATGATAGGAAATAAACTTCTTTATTTCCTTTTGTTAATAATTCAGGTCCTACCGAGAAGTCTTGGTCAGATATAATCTGTCAAACCACAATCAAGCTTTGAACGGTGTAGAATAATGTACTGTGATCTGAGCGAGTCCAGGGCCGGCCGAAGACTTTAAGATCACAGTATTCAGTACACACCAAGTGTGTCTGATTTACTTAAAGCTGAATCAAAGCATGATCAATCTATCGAGCACAAATAGCAATGTTCGATGGATTTTAGTCGAGGGCAGCAGTCGATCAACATTGGTGCTTTTAATAGTTCCATTGTTGCAAGTGGCCATTCCTGTAGTTTCTTTTGCTATTAAATTTTTTAATAGTGATTGCAACTTAAAAGCAAGGGCGGTCGGGCATTAATGATAGGAAATAAACTTCTTTATTTCCTTTTGTTAATAATTCAGGTCCTAACCGAGAAGTCTTGGTCAGATATAATCTGTCAAACCACAATCAAGCTTTGAACGGTGTAGAATAATGTACTGTGATCTGAGCGAGTCCAGGGCCGGCCGAAGACTTTAAGATCACAGTATTCAGTACACACCAAGTGTGTCTGATTTACTTAAAGCTGAATCAAAGCATAATCAATCTATCGAGCATAAATAGCAATGTTCGATAGATTTTAGTCGAGAGCAGCAGTCGATCAACATTGGTGCTTCTAATAGTTCCATTGTTGCAAGTGGCCATTCCTGTAGTTTCAATTGCTATTAAATATATTAATAGTGATTGTTACTTAAAAGCAAGGGCGGTCGGGCATTAATGATAGGAAATAAACTTCTTTATTTCCTTTTGTTAATAATTCAGGTCCTAACCGAGAAGTCTTGGTCAGATATAATCTGACAAACCACAATCATGCTTTGAACGGTGTAGAATAATGTACTGTGATCTGAGCGAGTCGAGGGCCGGCCGAAGACTTAAAGATCACAGTATTCAGTACACACCAAGTGTGTCTGATTTACTTAAAGCTGAATCAAAGCATAATCAATCTATCGAGCATAAATAGCAATGTTCGATGGATTTTAGTCGAGAGCAGCAGTCGATCAACATTGGTGCTTCTAATAGTTCCATTGTTGCAAGTGGCCATTCCTGAAGTTTCAATTGCTATTAAATTTTTTAATAGTGATTGCTACTTAAAAGCAAGGGCGGTCGGGCATTAATGATAGGAAATAAACTTCTTTATTTCCTTTTGTTAATAATTCAGGTCCTAACCGAGAAGTCTTGGTCAGATATAATCTGACAAACCACAATCATGCTTTGAACGGTGTAGAATAATGTACTGTGATCTGAGCGAGTCGAGGGCCGGCCGAAGACTTAAAGATCACAGTATTCAGTACACACCAAGTGTGTCTGATTTACTTAAAGCTGAATCAAAGCATGGTCAATCTAACGAGCATAAATAGCAATGTTCGATAGTAACTGGTAATTAACAATATGATGAAGGGTATTTCTCCACATTAGATGGGAATTTACTACCTTCTTTTATTTTGAATATTTTAATAGAAGGGGGGGCATATCCTACGTATGTCTACACTATTACAATTAATAGTTTTTATAATTTTTAACAGTTTTTAAATAAAATTTTAAATTGTTTATTTATTTTTTAATGGTAAGGATGTAACTCTCCTTGATATCCATATTCATGAAATTTGTTTTAAATTTTTTTTTAGATTGAAACAGATCTAAAAGAAAAATGAAGCCATTTGATGCAAACGAAGACGCTGTAATTATTGAGCTATTTACGCTTCGAAATGATTCTGGTGAGCGAATGAAAGATGCTGATAATGAAAGATGATATAAAATACGCATTTGTTGATTTGAGTGTACGGATTTTTCCCGCATCCACGAACGTCGCACAGACTCGAGCGATGGCGCGTTGGATAGCCAATCAAAAATTAGGGGTAACACCATGGCCCTTTTTTTCATTTTTGTCCCAGAACCACCTTTTTTTCCAGAAATATACTTTTGACCAATTTTCAACTTGGTCCTACTTGCCCATTAGGCACATTTTTAGATTCCTCACGCCGAGCTCATTCCGAATCTGTATCCACTTTTTTTTTCCGGAAATTTTTTCGACCCAAAATGACCAAAATACCATTTTGACACTCGGAGGGTTGCTCGACAAAATGACAGCCCGGGGTCTATTTTTGACCCCCCCAACCAAGTATATTTTTGGATAGAGCAACTCTGTGGGACGACCGAAAAAATAGGACGAGACCTGAGCCGGTCACCGTTCGCCCGCAATTCACCAATTACCAAAATTCCTTACCACCCGTCCCACGCCCACCTTCTTTTGCTCACATGGTTCAAAGTAAATTTTTTGGGTTCAAAATGACGAGCAGATTCCAAAAATATGCCATATTAGCTTCTGGGACCAAGTTGGCAAAAGTTATGCAACTTCCATTATTTTTACCATCAATTTTCGATGGTATTTGCCAAATTGCCATGGACCCCGACCATACTTTTTTTTGTTCGGCACACCGTTACGTGCGTCCTGATGAGACGAACATTTTAAAAATTCAAGTCACTCTTAATTATTTCCCAGCGGAAGTTATTCCAAAAATACTGACCCATTTTTGGTGCAAACTTTTGTTAAGTTTATTTTACAATTCGACCGAAATTGCTTTTGTCCATACATTTTAATGCATATAAGCATTTTCAATGGACTCAATTGAATTAGCCACAGTTAGCATGGTGAATGGACTTTTTCATGGGGGTCTATGGGGGAAATTTTAAATTGTATGGTGGTCAATGCAAATTTTTTTTTGCTGCATACCATCCATGGTACCAATGCAAATTTTTTTTGCTATCAAATTAAATGTTAATTTTTTTTTCATTGGGGTAAATGGGTAATAATTAATTAATTTTTAGTTTAATGTTGTTTAATGATTACAAGAGCCGCAATGGTTTTAAATTGATTTAAAAATTTCAAAAATTTCAAAAATTTTAAAATTAAATTTAAAAATTCAAAAATTTAAAAATTCAAAAATTTAAAAATTCAAAAATTTAAAAATTCAAAAATTTAAAATTCAAAAATTTAAAAATTCAAAATTTAAAAATTCAAAATTCAAAAATTTAAAAATTCAAAATTTAAAAATTCAAAAATTTAAAAATTCAAAAATTTAAAAATTCAAAAATTTAAAAATTCAAAAATTTAAAAATTCAAAAATTTAAAAATTCAAAAATTTAAAATTCAAAAATTTAAAAATTCAAAAATTTAAAAATTCAAAAATTTAAAAATTCAAAATTTAAAAATTCAAAAATTTTAAAAATTCAAAAATTTAAAAATTTAAAAATTCAAAAATTTAAAAATTCAAAAATTTAAAAATTCAAAAATTTAAAAATTCAAAAATTTAAAAATTCAAAAATTTTAAAAATTCAAAAATTTAAAAATTCAAAAATTTAAAAATTCAAAAATTCAAAAATTTAAAAATTTAAAAATTCAAAAATTCAAAAATTTAAAAATTTAAAAATTTAAAAATTCAAAAATTCAAAAATTCAAAAAATACAAAAATTCAAAACATTAAATTAAAAAAAAAAAATATTTTTTCTGCCCCAAATTTTCAAAAGTTTTAAAAATTAGCCGCTTTTGCAAGTTGAAAATGTTGCTTTAAATGTTTTGGTGTCGACAATTCTTAGCAACTTTATGACTTCTGTCATAAGCCGCCTCGAATTAAAAAAAAATTAATTCATTTTATTTGAATGTGTCGACATGCCAGACACCATTAAATTTAAAAAAAAACCAAAAAAAAAAAAGAAAAAATTCTTTAATTTTTGCGGTGTCGTTGATGCCAAAAAACTTAATTATTTCAATCCTAAGCCGCCTAAAAAAAAATAAAAAATTATTTGCTTTTATCTAAAAAAAAAAAACAGTTATAATTTTTTTTTATATAGGGGATCGATCCCTCAACCTCATGATTAGTATTACTACACACTATCCACTGCGCCATCTGAACTTTTGTTAAATAATTATTATTTTTATTTATATAATTTCGATTTTCAAAAGTTTTAAAAATTAGCCGCTTTTGCAAGTTGAAAATGTTGCTTTAAATGTTTTGGTGTCGACAATGCTTAGCAACTTTATGACTATGTCATAAGCCGCCTAGAATTAAAATAAAAATTAATTGATTTTATTTGAATGGGTCAACAATGCCAGACACCATTAAATTTAAAAAAAACCCACAAAAGTAAAAAAAAAAATTCTCTAATTTTTGCGGTGTCGTTGATGCCAAAAAACCTTAATTAATTCGATCCTAAGCAGCCTAAAAAAAAAAAAAAAATTTATGCGTTTATTTTAATGTTTCGACAATGCCAGACAACATTTTATCTATAAAAAACCCTTAAATCAAAAATAAAAAAAAATTTCTGTAATTTTGCGGTGTCATCTATGCCAACAAATTTGAAACTCTATAATATGCCCCCCAAACCATAAAAAAAATGCAATTTTTTCGGGGATGCATCACCCCGCTTTTTAAAACTAATAATTTTTTTTTTTTTTTTTTTCAAAAATAAAGCTATAGCTCATTTCGCCATACATATAAGGGATAAAAAAAAAGCTGAAATTAAATTAAATATAGCGGGGATCGAACCCTCTACCACTGGATCGGATGAACATCGCGATAATCACTAAAAAGCTGAATTTTTTAATAGTGGGGATTGAACCCTCTACCTCTGGATTGGATGATCATCGCGATAACCACTGCGCTATACCTAATCATTCAAGTATGAATAGCGATGCTTGATAGAATTTGGTGGCTGGGGCCTAACCGAGAAGTCTTGGTCAGAAATAATCTGATAAATAATTTTTATGCTTTGAACGGTGTAGAATAATGTACTGTGATCTGAGCGAGTCCAGGGCCGGCCGAAGACTTTAAGATCACAGTATTCAGTACACACCAAGTGTGTCTGATTTACTTAAAGCTGAATCAAAGCATGATCAATCTATCGAGCACAAATAGCAATGTTCGATGGATTTTAGTCGAGGGCAGCAGTCGATCAACATTGGTGCTTTTAATAGTTCCATTGTTGCAAGTGGCCATTCCTGTAGTTTCTATTGCTATTAAATTTTTTAATAGTGATTGCAACTTAAAAGCAAGGGCGGTCGGGCATTAATGATAGGAAATAAACTTCTTTATTTCCTTTTGTTAATAATTCAGGTCCTAACCGAGAAGTCTTGGTCAGATATAATCTGTCAAACCACAATCAAGCTTTGAACGGTGTAGAATAATGTACTGTGATCTGAGCGAGTCCAGGGCCGGCCGAAGACTTTAAGATCACAGTATTCAGTACACACCAAGTGTGTCTGATTTACTTAAAGCTGAATCAAAGCATGATCAATCTATCGAGCATAAATAGCAGTGTTCGATGGATTTTAGTCGAGGGTAGCAGTCGATCAACATTGGTGCTATTAATAGTTCCACTGTTGTAAGTGGCCATTCCTGAAGTTTCAATTGCTATTAAATTTTTTAATAGTGATTGCTACTTAAAAGCAAGGGCGGTCGGGCATTAATGATAGGAAATAAACTTCTTTATTTCCTTTTGTTAATAATTCAGGTCCTACCGAGAAGTCTTGGTCAGATATAATCTGTCAAACCACAATCAAGCTTTGAACGGTGTAGAATAATGTACTGTGATCTGAGCGAGTCCAGGGCCGGCCGAAGACTTTAAGATCACAGTATTCAGTACACACCAAGTGTGTCTGATTTACTTAAAGCTGAATCAAAGCATGATCAATCTATCGAGCACAAATAGCAATGTTCGATGGATTTTAGTCGAGGGCAGCAGTCGATCAACATTGGTGCTTTTAATAGTTCCATTGTTGCAAGTGGCCATTCCTGTAGTTTCTTTTGCTATTAAATTTTTTAATAGTGATTGCAACTTAAAAGCAAGGGCGGTCGGGCATTAATGATAGGAAATAAACTTCTTTATTTCCTTTTGTTAATAATTCAGGTCCTAACCGAGAAGTCTTGGTCAGATATAATCTGTCAAACCACAATCAAGCTTTGAACGGTGTAGAATAATGTACTGTGATCTGAGCGAGTCCAGGGCCGGCCGAAGACTTTAAGATCACAGTATTCAGTACACACCAAGTGTGTCTGATTTACTTAAAGCTGAATCAAAGCATAATCAATCTATCGAGCATAAATAGCAATGTTCGATAGATTTTAGTCGAGAGCAGCAGTCGATCAACATTGGTGCTTCTAATAGTTCCATTGTTGCAAGTGGCCATTCCTGTAGTTTCAATTGCTATTAAATATATTAATAGTGATTGTTACTTAAAAGCAAGGGCGGTCGGGCATTAATGATAGGAAATAAACTTCTTTATTTCCTTTTGTTAATAATTCAGGTCCTAACCGAGAAGTCTTGGTCAGATATAATCTGACAAACCACAATCATGCTTTGAACGGTGTAGAATAATGTACTGTGATCTGAGCGAGTCGAGGGCCGGCCGAAGACTTAAAGATCACAGTATTCAGTACACACCAAGTGTGTCTGATTTACTTAAAGCTGAATCAAAGCATAATCAATCTATCGAGCATAAATAGCAATGTTCGATGGATTTTAGTCGAGAGCAGCAGTCGATCAACATTGGTGCTTCTAATAGTTCCATTGTTGCAAGTGGCCATTCCTGAAGTTTCAATTGCTATTAAATTTTTTAATAGTGATTGCTACTTAAAAGCAAGGGCGGTCGGGCATTAATGATAGGAAATAAACTTCTTTATTTCCTTTTGTTAATAATTCAGGTCCTAACCGAGAAGTCTTGGTCAGATATAATCTGACAAACCACAATCATGCTTTGAACGGTGTAGAATAATGTACTGTGATCTGAGCGAGTCGAGGGCCGGCCGAAGACTTAAAGATCACAGTATTCAGTACACACCAAGTGTGTCTGATTTACTTAAAGCTGAATCAAAGCATGGTCAATCTAACGAGCATAAATAGCAATGTTCGATAGTAACTGGTAATTAACAATATGATGAAGGGTATTTCTCCACATTAGATGGGAATTTACTACCTTCTTTTATTTTGAATATTTTAATAGAAGGGGGGGCATATCCTACGTATGTCTACACTATTACAATTAATAGTTTTTATAATTTTTAACAGTTTTTAAATAAAATTTTAAATTGTTTATTTATTTTTTAATGGTAAGGATGTAACTCTCCTTGATATCCATATTCATGAAATTTGTTTTAAATTTTTTTTTAGATTGAAACAGATCTAAAAGAAAAATGAAGCCATTTGATGCAAACGAAGACGCTGTAATTATTGAGCTATTTACGCTTCGAAATGATTCTGGTGAGCGAATGAAAGATGCTGATATCGCATCTATCTTCAGAAGACGTTGTCGTAAAATAGCTTATTCCACCTTGCTGAACAGATTTAATCGTAAGTATTTTTAATCCCTTTTTGCCGTTTACTAATTTGTTTTTAGAATTGGATTCAGACCGTAACCACCGGTTAAATGAGCCCTTATGTTCTGGAGACTTACAGTCTTCAGCCATTCCAGTTGTGCGACCATCTGAACCTGCCCGTCAAGAAACTGCCTCTCAAGAACCTGCCCCTCAAGAATCTGCCGCTCAAGAATCTGCCGCTCAAGAATCTGCCGCTCAAGAATCTGCCTTTCAAGAACCTGATCCAGAGCCGTCTTTAGTTCAAGAGCAATTGGCTGCTGGTGATGGACAAATTGCTGGACCCAGTTCAGAGTCATCTGTTGCTCAAAGAGGAAGAAAGAAGGGAAAGAAGAGTCGAGGTGCCAAAACAACTGCTTATTTACGTTCAGCTAAACGTGAAAAAGACAAGCAACGAGTGATCAATCAATCGGTTCAATCGTTGCTATCCTCTAACGCAGATGATGTAGTGCCGTCTGATAACCAAGCTGTTTCAACCGGTCTGGATGTTAGTGCAATTGGCATTCTGGACACAGCTTTTGTTGAACCGTATCCGGTTATCGACGGTACTGTGTCAGGAATAAATGTATCCAATTTGGATGAAGAGCCGTTTATTTCAACTGATTCGGTTGTTTCGAAAGGTTGTTCTAATCGATTAGGTTTTGGCAATAACAACCAAAGAATGCCTAATCGTGAAGACAATCTGCAAGCAAAAATTAATGTATTGGCTGCCCAAATTCAAGTGCCTGTTCGTGATGTCAATTTATCGGATCCAGTTATTCAACCTGTGTCCGATGATGTGAGCACTGATGACGACAATGCCGTTGGATCTTTTCGTGGTACCATTTTAAATCGCGGATGGACTGATAAGCATGTGAGAAAGTCCGAACGCATTCGAATACAAAACATTCGTGACGAAGAGACTGCTGATGTTCGCCAGGCCCGACTTTCTACCCAAATTCGGAATAATGATCAGCGTTTGCGCGCTGAATCACCTGCTTCCCAAGCCGATCGTCTTGCAAGTCAACGTGTTTCAACTACTGTGAGGCAAGCTAATTTTTCAACCGAGACTTTGGATCAAAGGCGAACCACTGAACGCGATAGAATTGCTCAGAGTCGTGCCCGGGATGAAACAGAAGAAGTGAGAGCTCAGCGTTTGCACTTGGTGCACATTAATAACCAAGCCGCTCGCTTTGTATCCAATACCCATAATACATGGAAGAATTCTGATCCTTTCGTTGCACAGGTCGATGATCAAGGTGATGGCACTCTTTATTGTCAGTATTGTGGAGCCATTTACTGGATTGGTGAAGTAAATGACAGAGGCGTCTATTCAAATGTTGCCAAAGTAACAAAATTGAGTTGTCGCCTATTCAACACTATCATCCGGTAATGATTGGTCTATTGGATCCGCAAAATAGTCGAAATTTTTCGGCTACTTTGCGCAAGGAATTTCTGGACAATATTCGACAGTACAACTCATCGTTGGGAATGGCGTCGGTTAAGGCTAATTTTGATGCTATCAATTTAGATAATATTCGCAATGACCGTAATCGAATAAGCGAAAGTCGAACAAGATTGCCATTTTTGTACAAATGTCATGGTGGTGTTGGATATAAAATTCCGCCGATGTTTAATGGTCCACAAGGCATTGAAAGAATTAGAGCCGCTCAATATCTAATGCTCGATTCTGATCTGTCTGTGTTTGATCATATGAACGCCAACTGGGAAAATTTTAACGGCGATTTAAATGCGGATCTATTTCGTATGCTGAGACAGATGCTCATGGACGTGAACGTTCTTTATCAGTTTTTTCTGACAATAAAGAAATTCTCGAGCGTCAAAATATGGAAGAACCGTTGACCGTTCGTCTTTGGCTATCACGTTTGGTTCCTCGAAACACAAATGTGGCAACGGATCGAGCAGGCAACAGACAAGTGGTGGACAATGCTACGAGAGGTGAAGTGGCCGCTGTGTTGTTAAACGATAACGACGGTCTACCCGATGATGGTCATGTTTTATTTGCCCAGGCTCGCGAACAAAACATGCCGCTGATTGAAATTGTTCCTCAACGTCCAAACAATTTCATGAAATACATTAGGTTTCGTGATCCCAATTGCGATCCAATGTGTTTTCCGCTCTTATTTCCGTATGGTGAAGCTGGCTATGATGAGCGGTTATGCCATACAAACGCCGAGACAACTACTAACAAGAGAGTTACCCTGCTTGAATATTATAGATTTTTTATTCATTACAGGGTAAACAATCTTAATTTGATGTTTCACGCATCCAAGTTGTTTCAAGAGTTTGTTGTGTGCTCATGGATCAAAGTTGAGTGGAACAATTTGTATTACCTGCGTAAGAATCAGAAAAAGTTGCGAATTGAGTCTTATGCAGGTATAATGGATCATGTTTCGACCAATTTAAATCCTGGCAATGTTCTTGGAAAGGCCTTTATTTTGCCGGCTACATTTGAAGGTGGTGATCGGGCTATTAGACAAAAGTATTTCGATGCAATGCAAATATCCAATAAATATGGTAAGGCCGATTTGTTCATGACATTTACAGCAAATCCTGGATGGCCTGAGTTGCAACGAATGCTTTTACATGATAAGAGCTATTTGTCCCGTCCTGACATGTGTGCTCGAATCTACGATCTCAATTCAAAAAGTGGTGGTCTGGCATTACCAAAGAACATAGGCTTGGTGTGGTAAAAGCTTTTGTTGTTGTCAAAGAATTGCAGAAGCGAGGACTACCGCATCATCACTGTCTTATTTGGTTCGAAGATCAAGACAAACCAACAAGTGAAGACCAGTTCGACGACATTATTTGTGCTGAACTACCGGATCCTGCAATTGATCGTGAATTGTACGATTTGGTTAAAACAAAAATGTTGCATGGACCATGCCGTGAAAACAGTGCGTGTATGCAGCAGTTCGGTAATCGGTGCTCCAAAGGCTATCCGAAACCTTATTCGAATGTGACTGTAATTCGTCCGAACCAATACCCGGAGTATCAACGTCGAGAAACAGGCATTACTGCTTTGGTAAATGGAGTCGAGCTTGACAATAGATATGTAATTCCTTATAACCGAAAAATGCTGAAAACATTCAATTGTCATATTAATGTTGAGGCATGTGGTTTATTGAGCACAATGAAGTATCTATTCGACTATGTCTGTAAGGGTAATGATCGGGTGAATGTTCAGTTGCATGCACTGAATAACGTTATGCCGTATGCAAATCGTGGGTTCAATGTTGAAGACCAGAACAGAACTACGGTGGGTTCTGTTCCCACTACTTCAACAGCTGACTTAAATGGGGATCCTGTTGTTCAAAATGACGACTATGATGTTCAGGTGGATCGCGATGTCAACAACGTCGTTGAAACTAATGAGCCTGCTGATGATCAAAACGATTTGGCGGGCAATGGTGACAATGTTGGTTACGATGAAATCAAATCGTATGAGAGCAAGCGGTATGTGAGTTCAATCGAGGCTTGTGACAAGTTGTTGGGCAACAGGCGATATTTGTTGTCACACATTATAGTCCGGCTCGATTTGTATTTACCTGACGAGCAGCCTGTCATATTCGAAAATGTTCAAGATGCCGCAAGCAGACGACCAAAAAGAACAACGCTTGCTGCATATTTCGAATTGAATGCACGTTCTATTCGGGCAAGACAATATTTCTATATTGAAATACCCGAATATTTCAGATTTATTGAATCAAGTCGCGAATGGCAAGCACGAATCAATGTGAATCAACGCGAAAAAATAATTGGACGCATGTATCACGTTCATCAAAGTAATCGTGAAAAGTTTCATTTGAAGCTTCTGATATTACATATCAGAGGTGCAACGTCCTATGAAATGCTTCGTACTGTGGATGGAGTTGTGTACGGCACATTTGAGGAAGCGGCAAGGGCACTCAATCTGGTTGAGAACAATCAACAGTGGTATGAGTTGCTGGAAGAGGCAGTACGGACCGAACGTCCTCATCGATTACGATATTTGTTTTCCAAAATATTGTACCACAACAATCCAGTGCGGCCAAATGCATTGGAATTGTGGCTCGAATTTCGCGATTCGTTGAGTGATGACTACTTGCCTTTAGATGACGATACACGTTATGCCAGAGCACTTGGTCACATTAGATTCCTGCTTGCAACTCACGACAAAACTATGCAAGATTACAATTTGCCTGAACCAGACGCCAGGGGTCTTGAATGGAATCATCGTGGCATACCCAGTCATATTAACAATATGACTTCAGCCCAGCATGCACTCGAGGTTAATCGATTGATACCAACACTCAATAATCGACAAAAATTAGCATTTGATCGAATTTTGGATGCTGTCAATGACAACAATGTTAATTCGGCCAAATGTTTCTTTTTGGATGGACCTGGTGGAACTGGAAAGACCTACCTTATTAACTTGCTTTACCATAAGATGATGGAACTCAATTATGTTTATGTTCCAACAGCTTTTACTGGTATTGCAGCTGCGCTATTAAAAGGTGGTGGTCAAACGATGCATTCGCGTTTTCGGATCCCAATTCCAACTGACGCCAATTCAACCAGCGGAATTCATGCCCAAAGTGTTCAAGCTCGGACATTACGAGATACCAAGTTATTTGTTATCGACGAGTGTTCAATGATATCTCGAGCAATGCTGGAGTGTATTGACAGGCTGCTGAGAGATTTAATGCAGAAGCCGAGAGTACCCTTTGGCGGTAAAGTGATGTTGCTCACTGGTGACTTTAGACAATGTGCTCCTGTGTCAACTAATGAGAATCTGGAATCCAGTATTCTCATGAGCATCAAAAAGTCCGGTCTGTGGCATCATTTTGAGTCGATGGCTTTGCGGGAAAACTTGCGCGCAGGACCAAACGAGAATCAATTCAAGGAGTGGCTAATGGAAGTTGGTGATGGTAGAAGTCGGATATATGATGGCAACAATTTGGTTCGATTACCAAGTGATGTTATTTGTGTTGGTAATATTGTCGACGAAGTGTTTGGTGTTGGTGAGTTGAATATGGATGCAAATAACCGTCTCAACAACGCTATTTTATGTCCGACAAATGCTGATTCGATGGAAATCAACGAAGTGGTTCTTGAACGACTGCCTTCGGAAAACAGGGAATATCTTGGTGTAACGCAAATATTACACCGAGAGACCGGACTTGTTGATGACAATTCGGAGTTTCCTATTGAGAATGCATTCGCAATGACACCTCAGGGTTTTCCACCGCATGTTCTCAATGTAAAAGTTGGAGCAATTGTCATGATGCAGAAAAATTGGTCGGTTGCCGAAGGCATTTGCAATGGCACTAGATTAATTGTTGTCGAATGCAACACAAATTCTATCAAGTGTGTTGTAATGGAAGGCCCCACTCAAGGACTTGAATATCTATATTTCCGAAGTGAGTTTCGGTCAAAAGACGATGAGCCGGGAGTTCGAATCAGACGAATTCAATTTCCATTTCGACTGGCTTTTGCAATGACTATTAACAAGTCGCAAGGCCAAACATTTAATTCGATTGGTCTATTGCTGCGTCGACCTGTTTTTAATCATGGCCAGTTGTATGTGGCTGCATCAAGGGTGCGCAATTTCGGATCATTGCGAGTACTTGTTGATACGCACATGCATGGTACGTTTAGACAAGGACGTTTGCCCGGTTATGTTCCTGATGGCGAAGTGTACACCAAGAACATTGTATTTAGAGAGCTTTTGGAATAAACTTTGTGTTTTTTATGTATATATATTTTTTTTTTTAATAAACAATTTTAAACTATTCATTTCTTTAATTTTAAACAGATAATTAAGGACTGTTTGTCACTTTCATTTATACTAAAGGGTATTTGTCCACATTAGATGGGCATTTACTTCCTTTAATCAATTTACTTGAGTTTCAAAATATTTTAGAATTGAATTAAATTAAATAAAGGAAAAGAGAGTCAATGTTGGGGTCGAGGAGGGCTAGGGAGCACTAAAAATCGCCAGATTTTATTGAAAAATTGGCTTTTTGACGATGGCACATTTTACGATGGCACATTTGACGATGACACATTTGACGATGACACATTGATGCTAGTCCCTTAATATAAAATACGCTCTCTGTGTTGATTTGAATGCCCGAATTTTTTGGACCGACTCGAACGTCGCACAGACTCGGGCGATGGCGCGTTGGATAGATAATCAAAAAAGAGGACTCACACCGTTGGCCTTTTTTCCAATTTTTTGCCAAAACCACCTTTTTTTCCAGAAATAAACTTTTGGCAAAATTTCAAAAAGGTGTTCTTTGGACTTTTTATACATTTTTGGATTCCTCACGCCCAGCTGATTCCGAATCTGTATCCACTTTTTTTTTTCCGGAAATTTTTTCGACCCAAAATGACCAAAATACCATTTTGACACTCGGAGGGTTGCTCGACAAAATGACAGCCCGGGGTCTATTTTGACCCCCCCAACCAAGTATATTTTTGGATAGAGCAACTCTGTGGGACGACCGAAAAAATAGGACGAGACCTGTGCCGGTCACCGTTCGCCCGCAATTCACCAATTACCAAAATTCCTTACCACCCGTCCCACGCCCACCTCCTTTTGCTCACATGGTTCAAAGTAAATTTTTTGGGTTCAAAATGACGAGCTGATTCCAAAAATATGCCATAGAAGATTCTGGGACCAACTTGGCATTAGTTATGCCACTTCCATTATTTTTACCACCAATTTTCGGTGGTATTTGCCAAATTGCCATGGACCCCGACCATACTTTTTTTTGTTCGGCACACCGTTACGTGCGTCCTGATGAGACGAACATTTTAAAAATTCAAGTCACCCTGAATTATTTTCCCAGCGGAAGTTATTCCCAAAATACTGACCCATTTTTGGTGCAAACTTTTGTTAAGTTTATTTTACAATTCGACCGAAATTGCTTTTGCCCATACATTTCAATGCATATAAGCATTTTCAATGGACTCAATTGAATTAGCCATAGTGAATGGACTTTTTCATGGGGGTCTATGGGGAAAATTTCTAATTGCATGGTGGTCAATGCAAATTTTTTTTTGCTGCATACCATCCATGGTACCAATGCAAATATTTTTTTTTGCTATCAAACTAATGGGAAATTTTATTTCAATAGGGTAAATGGGGGTAATTTTATATATTATTAAGCTTAATGGTATTTAATGAATACAAGTGTTTTGAATACCGCAATGGTTTTGAATGGGTTTTAAAATTTCAAAAATTTGAAAATTTTAAAAATTTAAAAATTTAAGAATTCAAAAATTCAAAAATTTAAAAATTTAAAAATTCAAAAATTCAAAAATTCAAAAATTTAAAAATTCAAAAATTCAATAATTTAAAAATTCAAAAATTTAAAAATTCAAGAATTTAAAAATTCAAAAATTTAAAAATTCAAAAATTTAAAAATTCAAAAATTTAAAAATTCAAAAATTTAAAAATTCAAAAATTTAAAAATTCAAAAATTTAAAAATTCAAAAATTCAAAAATTCAAAAATACAAAAATTTTAAAAATCAAAAATTTTAAAAAAAAAAATTTTAAAAATTTCCAAATATTTTTCGGAGTAAAATTTTATAAGGATTTCAAAAATTGAGTCAAAAATTTAAAAATTTGCTTAATTAAAAAAATATAATTTTTTTATTCAAAATGGAAAAAAATCATGAAAAATTCTGAAAAAATTATTTGACTTTGGAAATTTTACGCTAATTTTTCGTATATTTATTAATTAATTTTATTTGTTTGGACCCTATAAAATGGGTAAAAATCCTTAAAAATTCTGATTTAGGTTATTTACTTAGAAATATTTTTCCAGATATTTGAATATTTTGATGAGTAATTTATTGTAATGTGACCCTAAAAAATGTAAAAAAATCATGAAAATTTTGAAAAAATTACTGAGACAAAGAAGAAATTTTGCATCTTTTTAATATCTAAATATACATTTTAATGTAATTGAACTCTAAAAAATGGGAAAAAATTATGAAAAATTATTGGGACTTAGAAAATTTAAATCGTTAAATATTTTTTAAGGAATTTTAATGTTTGGAGTCTAACAAATTTACAAAAATCAAGGAAAATTTTCTTAGTTTTATGGAATATTCAAATGCCTATTTTAATGTATTTGGAGCCAAAAAAATAGATAAAATTCCAAAAAAAATTATTTCAAATAGAAATATAACTTGAAATAGAAATCATTAAATTATCTTAGTCAGCCCTGCGAATTGGCTATTTAATGTGTGCTATTTGTGAAATTAATAATAACATTGCGAAAAATGCAAATAAATTTATTTGTTGGATCAAATACATGGTATCAATGTATTTAATTGCATTTGCCGTTTTATTTAATAATAAATTTAATAAAATTCGGATCTTTGGGTAAATACTTAATTGAATTGGTTCAAATGCTTTTAAATTCTTTCAAATGCAGCAATGGTTTTATTATGGCTTTGAAATTTTAAATTATTTAAAAAATTTTAAAATTTAAAAATCTATTTAATAATATTAAATAATAATAATAATTATAATAAATTATTTTAAATGAGACTATTTTCCTGAGTAAAATTTTATGAGGATTTCAAAAATTGAGTCAAATAAATAGATATGTGCTTAAATAAGTGTATAGTATGAAAAGAAGGGGGAGAGGGTCAAGAAGGGGTACACAAGGGGCTAGGGAGCACTAAAAATCGCCAGATTTTATTGAAGATTTGCTTTTGACGATGGCATATTGTGTTTACCGTTATACGATGATGCTAGTCCCTTAATATAAAATACGCTCTCTGTGTCGATTTGAGTGTCCGAATTTTTTGGACCGACTGGAGCGTCGCACAGACTCGGGCGATGGCGCGTTGGATAGCCAATCAAAAATTAGGGGTAACACCGTTGGCCTTTTTTCCAATTTTTTGCCAAAACCACCTTTTTTTTCCAGAAATAAACTTTTGGCAAAATTTCAAAAAGGTGTTCTTTGGACTTTTTATACATTTTTGGATTCCTCACGCCGAGCTCATTCCGAATCTGTATCCACTTTTTCAAAAATAAAAATTTTTCGACCCAAAATGACCAAAATACCATTTTGACACTCGGAGGGTTGCTCGACGAAATGACAGCCCGGGGTCTATTTTTGACCCCCCCAACCAAGTATATTTTGGATAGAGCAACTCTGTGGGACGACCGAAAAAATAGGACGAGACCTGTGCCGGTCACCGTTCGCCCGCAATTCACCAATTACCAAAATTCCTTACCACCCGTCCCACGCCCACCTCCTTTTGCTCACATGGTTCAAAGTAAATTTTTTGGGTTCAAAATGACAAGCTGATTCCAAAAATATGCCATAGAAGATTCTGGGACCAACTTGGCATTAGTTATGCAACTTCCATTATTTTTACCACCAATTTTCGGTGGTATTTGCCAAATTGCCATGGACCCCGACCATACTTTTTTTGTTCGGCACACCGTTACGTGCGTCCTGATGAGACAAACATTTTAAAAATTCAAGTCACCCTGAATTATTTTCCCAGCGGAAGTTATTCCAAAAATACTGACCCTTTTTTGGTGCAAACTTTTGTTAAGTTTATTTTACAATTCGACCGAAATTGCTTTTGCCCATACATTTCAATGCATATAAGCTTATTCAATGGACTCAATTGATTTACCCATAGTGAATGGACTTTTTCATGGGGGTCTATGGGGAAAATTTCTAATTGCATGGAAACCAATGCAAATTTTTTTTTGCTGCATACCATGCATGGTTCCAATGCAAATATTTTTTGCTATCAAATTAATTGGTAATTCTTTTTTCCTTGGGGTAAATGGGTTATAATTAATTATTATTAAGTTTAATGTTTTCAAATGATTATAAGTGTAGCTATGGTTTTGAATGGGTTTTAAAATTTCAAAAATTTTAAAAATTTCAAAAAATTTCAAAAATTTAAAAATTCAAAAATTTAAAAATTCAAAAATTCAAAAATTTCAAAATTCAAAAATTTAAAAATTCAAAAATTTAAAAATTCAAAAATTTAAAAATTCAAAAATTCAAAAATTTAAAAATTCAAAAATTCAAAAATTTTAAAATTCAAAAATTTAAAAATTCAAAAATTTAAAAATTCAAAAATTTAAAAATTCAAAAATTTAAAAATTCAAAAATTTAAAACTTCAAAAATTTAAAAATTCAAAATTTTAAAAATTCAAAAATTTAAAAATTCAAAAATTTAAAAATTCAAAAATTTAAAAATCAAAAATTTTAAAAATTTCCAAATATTATTCTGAGTGAAATTTTATAAGGATTTCAAAAATTAAGTCAAAAATTTAAAAATATGCTCTATTTAAAAGATTTAATTTTTTTATTCAAAATGGAAAAAAATCATGAAAAATTCTGAAAAAATTATTTGACTTAGAAAAATTTTTCGCAAATTTTTTGTATATTTATTAATTAATTATATTTGTTTGGACCATAAAAAATGGGTAAAAATGCTTAGAAATATTTTTTCCAGATTTTTGAATATCTTGATGAGTATTTTTGTGTAATTGGACCCTAAAAATTGTAAAAAAAAATCGTGAAAAATTCTGAAAAAATTACTGAGACAGAGAAGAAATTATTGTATCTTTTTAAGTATTTAAATGGACATTTTAATGTAATTGGACACAAAAAAATGGGAAAAAATTATGAAAAATTTTGAAAAAATTATTTGGTCTTATTAAAATTTAATTTTTAAATATTTTTTAAGGAATTTAAATGTTTGGAGTCTAACAAATTTATTAAAATCATGAAATATTTTTCTTAGTTTTATGGAATATTCTAAGCATATTTTAATGTATTTGGAGCAAAAAAAAGATTAAATTCCAGTAAAAATTATTTTTAATAGAAATATTACTTGAAATAGTTATCATTAAATTATCTTAGTGAGCCCTGAGAATTGGCTATTTCATGGGTGCTTTTTGTGAAATTAATAATTACACTGCGATAAATACAAATTAATTTTTTTGTTTTATCAAAAACATGGTATCAATTCAATTAATTGAATAAAATAAATTGCTTGAAAAATTTGATAATATTCGGATCTATAGGTAAATATTTAATTGTATCTGTTCATATGCTTTTAAATTCTTTCAAATGCCGCTATGGTTTTATTAAGGCTTTGAAATTTTAAATTATATTTAAATTTAAAAATTTTAAAAAAATTTGAGACTATTTTCCTGAGTGAAATTTTATGAGGATTTCAAAAATTGAGTCAAATAATTAAAAATGCGCTTAATTAAGTGTGATTAGATGGAGGAGAGGGTCAAGAAGGGGTACACAAAGGGCTAGGGAGCACTAAAAATCGCCAGATTTTATCTAAAATTTGCTTTTTGACGATGGCACATTTTGTTTACCATGAAAGGATGATGTTTACCTTGACACATTGAGGCCAAACATTTAATTCGATTGGTCTATTGCTGCGACGACCTGTTTTTAATCATGGCCAGTTGTATGTGGCTGCATCAAGGGTGCGCAATTTCGGATCATTGCGAGTACTTGTTGATACACACATGCATGGTACGTTTAGACAAGGACGTCTGCCCGGTTATGTTCCTGATGGCGAAATGTACACCAAGAACATTGTATTTAGAGAGCTTTTGGAATAAACTTTGTGTTTTTTATGTATATATATTTTTTTTTTCAATAAAAAATTTTAAACTATTCAATTCTTTCATTTAATAAGGATAATTAAGGGCTGTTTGTCACTTTAATTAATACTAAAGGGTATTTGTCCACATTAGATGGGTATTTACTTCCTTTAAACCATTTGACTTGAGTTTTAAAATATTTTAGAATAGAATTAAATTAAATAAAGGAAGTGAGAGTCAATGTTGGGGTCGAGGAGGGCTAGGGAGCACTAAAAATCGCCAGATTTTATTGAAAAATTGGCTTTTTGACGATGGCACATTTGACGATGGCACATTAGACGATGACACATTGTGTTTACCGTTATACGATGATGCTAGTCCCTTAATATAAAATACGCTCTCTGTGTCGATTTGAGTGTCCGAATTTTTTGGACCGACTGGAGCGTCGCACAGACTCGGGCGATGGCGCGTTGGATAGCCAATCAAAAATTAGGGGTAACACCGTTGGCCTTTTTTCCAATTTTTTGCCAAAACCACCTTTTTTTTCCAGAAATAAACTTTTGGCAAAATTTCAAAAAGGTGTTCTTTGGACTTTTTATACATTTTTGGATTCCTCACGCCGAGCTCATTCCGAATCTGTATCCACTTTTTTTTTCCGGAAATTTTTTCGACCCAAAATGACCAAAATACCATTTTGACACTCGGAGGGTTGCTCGACGAAATGACAGCCCGGGGTCTATTTTTGACCCCCCCAACCAAGTATATTTTTGGATAGAGCAACTCTGTGGGACGACCGAAAAAATAGGACGAGACCTGTGCCAGTCACCGTTCGCCCGCAATTCACCAATTACCAAAATTCCTTACCACCCGTCCCACGCCCACCTCCTTTTGCTCACATGGTTCAAAGTAAATTTTTTGGGTTCAAAATGACAAGCTGATTCCAAAAATATGCCATAGAAGATTCTGGGACCAACTTGGCATTAGTTATGCAACTTCCATTATTTTTACCACCAATTTTCGGTGGTATTTGCCAAATTGCCATGGACCCCGACCATACTTTTTTTTGTTCGGCACACCGTTACGTGCGTCCTGATGAGACAAACATTTTAAAAATTCAAGTCACCCTGAATTATTTTCCCAGCGGAAGTTATTCCAAAAATACTGACCCTTTTTTGGTGCAAACTTTTGTTAAGTTTATTTTACAATTCGACCGAAATTGCTTTTGCCCATACATTTCAATGCATATAAGCTTTTTCAATGGACTCAATTGATTTAGCCATAGTAAGCATGGTGAATGGACTTTTTCATGGGGGTCTATGGGAGAAATTTCTAATTGCATGGTGGTCAATGCAAATTTTTTTTCTGCTGCATACCATCCATGGTACCAATGCAAATATTTTGTTGCTGCATCACATGCATGGTTCCAATGCAAATATTTTTTTGCTATCAAATTTAAAGGGAAATGTTATTTCAATAGGGTCATTATGGAAAATTTAATTACTATTAAGCTTCAGGGTATTTAATGATTACAAGAGCCGCAATGGTTTTAAATTGATTTAAAAATTTCAAAAATTTCAAAAATTTTAAAAAATTTAAAAATTTAAAATTTTAAAAATTTAAAAATTCAAAAATTCAAAAATTTAAAATTTCAAAAATTCAAAAATTTAAAAATTCAAAAATTTAAAAATTCAAAAATTCAAAAATTCAAAAATTCAAAAATTCAAAAATTTAAAAATTCAAAAATTTAAATATTCAAAAATTTAAAAATTCAAAAATTTAAAAATTCAAAAATTTAAAAATTCAAAAATTTAAAAATTTAAAAATTTAAAAAATTTAAAAATCAAAAATTTTAAAAATTTCCAAATATTTTTATGAGTAAAATTTTATGAGGAATTCAAAAATTGAGTCAAAAATTAAAAAATTTGCTTTATTAAAACGATATATTTTCTAATTCAGAATGGAAAAATATCATGAAAAATTCTGAAAAAATTATTTGACTAAGAAAAATTTTTTTGCATATTTTTTGTATATTTATTAATTAATTTTATCTGTTTGGACCCTAAAAAATGGGTAAAAATGCTTAGAAATATTTTTTCCAGATTTTTGAATATTTTGATGAGTATTTTAGTGTAACTGGACCTTAAAAAATGTAAAAAAAAATCATGAAAATTTTGAAAAAATTACTGAGACAGAGTAGAAATTTTTATGTATTTTTAAATATCTAAATAGGCATTTTAATGTAATTGGACTCTAAAAAATGGAAAATTTTGAAATATTATTGGGGCTTAGAAAAATTTAATTTCTAAATAATTTTTAAGGAATTTAAATGTTTGGAGTTAAACGAATTTATAAAAATCATGAAATATTTTTCTTAATTTTATGGAATATTCTAATGATTATTTAAATGTATTTAGAGACAAAAAAAATAGATAAAAATCCAGAAAAAATTATTTCTAAAAGAAATATAACTTGAAATAGTTATCATTAAATTATCTTAGTGAGCCCTGAGAATTGGCTATTTCACGGGTGCTTTTTGTGAAATTAATAATAAAATTGCGATAAATACAAATTAATTTTTTTGTTGGATCAAATTCATGGTATCAATCCGATTAATTGTATAAAATAAATTGAATGAAAAATTTAATAAAATTCGGATCTTTGGGTAAGAATTTAATTGTTAATATTTAATAATTTATTTTTTAAAGAATTTAAATGTTTGGAGTCTAACAAATTTTTAAAAACAATGAGAAATTTTTTTAAGCTTATGGACTATTCTAATGCCTATTTTAATGTATTTGGAGCCAAAAAAATAAATAAAAATCCAGAAAAAATTATATTTTTAATAGAAATATTACTTGAAATAGTTATCATTAAATTATCTTAGTGAGCCCTGAGAATTGGCTATTTCATGGGTGCTTTTTGTGAAATTAATAATTACACTGCGATAAATACAAATTAATTTTTTTGTTTGATCAAAAACATGGTATCAATTCAATTAATTGAATAAAATAAATTGCTTGAAAAATTTGATAATATTCGGATCTTTAGGTAAATATTTAATTGTATCTGTTCATATGCTTTTAAATTCTTTCAAATGCCGCTATGGTTTTTTTAAGGCTTTGAAATTTTAAATTATATTTAAATTTAAAAATTTTAAAAAAATTTGAGACTATTTTCCTGAGTGAAATTTTATGAGGATTTCAAAAATTGAGTCAAATAATTAAATAATAAAAAAATAATAATATAAAATACGCTCTCTGTGTCGATTTGAGTGTCCGAATTTTTTGGACCGACTGGAGCGTCGCACAGACTCGGGCGATGGCGCGTTGGATAGCCAATCAAAAATTAGGGGTAACACCGTTGGCCTTTTTTCCAATTTTTTGCCAAAACCACCTTTTTTTCCAGAAATAAACTTTTGGCAAAATTTCAAAAAGGTGTTCTTTGGACTTTTTATACATTTTTGGATTCCTCACGCCGAGCTGATTCCGAATCTGTATCCACTTTTTTTTTTCCGGAAATTTTTTCGACCCAAAATGACCAAAATACCATTTTGACACTCGGAGGGTTGCTCGACGAAATGACAGCCCGGGGTCTATTTTTGACCCCCCCAACCAAGTATATTTTTGGATAGAGCAACTCTGTGGGACGACCGAAAAAATAGGACGAGACCTGTGCCAGTCACCGTTCGCCCGCAATTCACCAATTACCAAAATTCCTTACCACCCGTCCCACGCCCACCTCCTTTTGCTCACATGGTTCAAAGTAAATTTTTTGGGTTCAAAATGACGAGCTGATTCCAAAAATATGCCATAGAAGATTCTGGGACCAACTTGGCATTAGTTATGCCACTTCCATTATTTTTACCACCAATTTTCGGTGGTATTTGCCAAATTGCCATGGACCCCGACCATACTTTTTTTTGTTCGGCACACCGTTACGTGCGTCCTGATGAGACGAACATTTTAAAAATTCAAGTCACCCTGAATTATTTTCCCAGCGGAAGTTATTCCCAAAATACTGACCCATTTTTGGTACAAACTTTTGTTAAGTTTATTTTACAATTCGACCGAAATTGCTTTTGCCCATACATTTCAATGCATATAATCATTTTCAATGGACTCAATTGAATTAGCCATAGTTAGCATGGTGAATGGACTTTTTCATGGGGGTCTATGGGGGAAATTTCAAATTGCATGGTGGTCAATGCAAATTTTTTTTTGCTGCATTTCATGCATGGTACCAATGCAAATATTTTTTTGCTATCAAATTAAATGGTAATTTATTTTCATTGGGGAAAATGGGGAAAAATTAATTATTATTAAGTTTGATGGTATTTAATGATTATAAGTGCCGCAATCGTTTTAAATTGGTTTCTAAAATTTCAAAAATTTGAAAATTTCAAAAATTTAAAAAAATTTAAAATTTAAAAATTTTAAAAATTTAAAAATTTGAAAATTTCAAAAATTTAAAAAAATTTAAAATTTAAAAATTTTAAAAATTTAAAAATTTAAAATTTAAAAATTCAAAAATTCAAAAATTTAAAAATTCAAAAATTTAAAAAATTCAAAAATTCAAAAATTTAAAAATTCAAAAATTTAAAAATTCAAATGTTCAAAAATTTAAAAATTCAAAATTTAAAAATTCAAAAATTTAAAAATTCAAAAATTTAAAAATTCAAAAATTTAAAAATTCAAAAATTTAAATTTAAAATTCAAAAATTTAAAAATTCAAAAATTTAAAAATTCAAAAATTTAAAAATTCAAAAATTTAAAAATTCAAAAATTTAAAAATTCAAAAATTTAAAAATTCAAAAATTCAAAAATATAAAAATTTAAAATTTAAAAAATTTAAAAATCAAAAATTTTAAAAATTTCCAAATATTTTTATGAGTAAAATTTTATGAGGAATTCAAAAATTGAGTCAAAAATTAAAAAATTTGCTTTATTAAAACGATATATTTTCTAATTCAGAATGGAAAAATATCATGAAAATTCTGAAAAAATTATTTGACTAAGAAAAATTTTTTTGCATATTTTTTGTATATTTATTAATTAATTTTATCTGTTTGGACCCTAAAAAATGGGTAAAAATGCTTAGAAATATTTTTTCCAGATTTTTGAATATTTTGATGAGTATTTTAGTGTAACTGGACCTTAAAAAATGTAAAAAAAATCATGAAAATTTTGAAAAAATTACTGAGACAGAGTAGAAATTTTTATGTATTTTTAAATATCTAAATAGGCATTTTAATGTAATTGGACTCTAAAAAATGGAAAATTTTGAAATATTATTGGGGCTTAGAAAAATTTAATTTCTAAATAATTTTTAAGGAATTTAAATGTTTGGAGTTAAACGAATTTATAAAAATCATGAAATATTTTTCTTAATTTTATGGAATATTCTAATGATTATTTAAATGTATTTAGAGACAAAAAAAATAGATAAAAATCCAGAAAAAATTATTTCTAAAAGAAATATAACTTGAAATAGTTATCATTAAATTATCTTAGTGAGCCCTGAGAATTGGCTATTTCACGGGTGCTTTTTGTGAAATTAATAATAAAATTGCGATAAATACAAATTAATTTTTTTGTTGGATCAAATTCATGGTATCAATCCGATTAATTGTATAAAATAAATTGAATGAAAAATTTAATAAAATTCGGATCTTTGGGTAAGAATTTAATTGTTAATATTTAATAATTTATTTTTTAAAGAATTTAAATGTTTGGAGTCTAACAAATTTTTAAAAACAATGAGAAATTTTTTTAAGCTTATGGACTATTCTAATGCCTATTTTAATGTATTTGGAGCCAAAAAAATAAATAAAAATCCAGAAAAAATTATATTTTTAATAGAAATATTACTTGAAATAGTTATCATTAAATTATCTTAGTGAGCCCTGAGAATTGGCTATTTCATGGGTGCTTTTTGTGAAATTAATAATTACACTGCGATAAATACAAATTAATTTTTTTGTTTGATCAAAAACATGGTATCAATTCAATTAATTGAATAAAATAAATTGCTTGAAAAATTTGATAATATTCGGATCTTTAGGTAAATATTTAATTGTATCTGTTCATATGCTTTTAAATTCTTTCAAATGCCGCTATGGTTTTTTTAAGGCTTTGAAATTTTAAATTATATTTAAATTTAAAAATTTTAAAAAAATTTGAGACTATTTTCCTGAGTGAAATTTTATGAGGATTTCAAAAATTGAGTCAAATAATTAAAAATGTGCTTAATTAAGTGTGATTAGATGGGGGAGAGGGTCAAGAAGGGGTACACAAAGGGCTAGGGAGCACTAAAAATCGCCAGATTTTATCGAAAATTTGCTTTTTGACGATGGCACATTTTGTTTACCATGAAAGGATGATGTTTACCTTGACACATTGATGCTAGTCCCTTAATATAAAATACGCTCTCTGTGTCGATTTGAGTGTCCGAATTTTTTGGACCGACTCGAACGTCGCACAGGCTCGGTTGATGGCGCGTTGGATAGCCAATCAAAAATTAGGGGTAACACCGTTGGCCTTTTTTCCAATTTTTTGCCAAAACCACCTTTTTTTCCAGAAATAAACTTTTGGCAAAATTTCAAAAAGGTGTTCTTTGGACTTTTTATACATTTTTGGATTCCTCACGCCGAGCTCATTCCGAATGTGTATCCACTTTTTTTTTCCGGAAATTTTTTCGACCAAAAATGACCAAAATACCATTTTGACACTCGGAGGGTTGCTCGACGAAATGACAGCCCGGGGTCTATTTTTGACCCCCCCAACCAAGTATATTTTTGGATAGAGCAACTCTGTGGGACGACCGAAAAAATAGGACGAGACCTGTGCCGGTCACCGTTCGCCCGCAATTCACCAATTACCAAAATTCCTTACCACCCGTCCCACGCCCACCTCCTTTTGCTCACATGGTTCAAAGTAAATTTTTTGGGTTCAAAATGACAAGCTGATTCCAAAAATATGCCATAGAAGATTCTGGGACCAACTTGGCATTAGTTATGCAACTTCCATTATTTTTACCACCAATTTTCGGTGGTATTTGCCAAATTGCCATGGACCCCGACCATACTTTTTTTTGTTCGGCACACCGTTACGTGCGTCCTGATGAGACAAACATTTTAAAAATTCAAGTCACCCTGAATTATTTTCCCAGCGGAAGTTATTCCAAAAATACTGACCCTTTTTTGGTGCAAACTTTTGTTAAGTTTATTTTACAATTCGACCGAAATTGCTTTTGCCCATACATTTCAATGCATATAAGCTTATTCAATGGACTCAATTGATTTACCCATAGTGAATGGACTTTTTCATGGGGGTCTATGGGGAAAATTTCTAATTGCATGGAAACCAATGCAAATTTTTTTTTGCTGCATACCATGCATGGTTCCAATGCAAATATTTTTTTGCTATCAAATTAATTGGTAATTCTTTTTTCCTTGGGGTAAATGGGTTATAATTAATTATTATTAAGTTTAATGTTTTCAAATGATTATAAGTGTAGCTATGGTTTTGAATGGGTTTTAAAATTTCAAAAATTTTAAAAATTTCAAAAAATTTCAAAAATTTAAAAATTCAAAAATTTAAAAATTCAAAAATTCAAAAATTTCAAAATTCAAAAATTTAAAAATTCAAAAATTTAAAAATTCAAAAATTTAAAAATTCAAAAATTCAAAAATTTAAAATTCAAAAATTCAAAAATTTTAAAATTCAAAAATTTAAAATTCAAAAATTTTAAAATTCAAAAATTTAAAAATTCAAAAATTTAAAAATTCAAAAATTTAAAACTTCAAAAATTTAAAAATTCAAAATTTTAAAAATTCAAAAATTTAAAAATTCAAAAATTTAAAAATTCAAAAATTTAAAAATCAAAAATTTTAAAAATTTCCAAATATTATTCTGAGTGAAATTTTATAAGGATTTCAAAAATTAAGTCAAAAATTTAAAAATATGCTCTATTTAAAAGATTTAATTTTTTTATTCAAAATGGAAAAAAATCATGAAAAATTCTGAAAAAATTATTTGACTTAGAAAAATTTTTCGCAAATTTTTTGTATATTTATTAATTAATTATATTTGTTTGGACCATAAAAAATGGGTAAAAATGCTTAGAAATATTTTTTCCAGATTTTTGAATATCTTGATGAGTATTTTTGTGTAATTGGACCCTAAAAATTGTAAAAAAAATCGTGAAAAATTCTGAAAAAATTACTGAGACAGAGAAGAAATTATTGTATCTTTTTAAGTATTTAAATGGACATTTTAATGTAATTGGACACAAAAAAATGGGAAAAAATTATGAAAAATTTTGAAAAAATTATTTGGTCTTATTAAAATTTAATTTTTAAATATTTTTTAAGGAATTTAAATGTTTGGAGTCTAACAAATTTATTAAAATCATGAAATATTTTTCTTAGTTTTATGGAATATTCTAAGCATATTTTAATGTATTTGGAGCAAAAAAAAGATTAAATTCCAGTAAAAATTATTTTTAATAGAAATATTACTTGAAATAGTTATCATTAAATTATCTTAGTGAGCCCTGAGAATTGGCTATTTCATGGGTGCTTTTTGTGAAATTAATAATTACACTGCGATAAATACAAATTAATTTTTTTGTTTTATCAAAAACATGGTATCAATTCAATTAATTGAATAAAATAAATTGCTTGAAAAATTTGATAATATTCGGATCTATAGGTAAATATTTAATTGTATCTGTTCATATGCTTTTAAATTCTTTCAAATGCCGCTATGGTTTTATTAAGGCTTTGAAATTTTAAATTATATTTAAATTTAAAAATTTTAAAAAAATTTGAGACTATTTTCCTGAGTGAAATTTTATGAGGATTTCAAAAATTGAGTCAAATAATTAAAAATGCGCTTAATTAAGTGTGATTAGATGGAGGAGAGGGTCAAGAAGGGGTACACAAAGGGCTAGGGAGCACTAAAAATCGCCAGATTTTATCTAAAATTTGCTTTTTGACGATGGCACATTTTGTTTACCATGAAAGGATGATGTTTACCTTGACACATTGAGGCCAAACATTTAATTCGATTGGTCTATTGCTGCGACGACCTGTTTTTAATCATGGCCAGTTGTATGTGGCTGCATCAAGGGTGCGCAATTTCGGATCATTGCGAGTACTTGTTGATACACACATGCATGGTACGTTTAGACAAGGACGTCTGCCCGGTTATGTTCCTGATGGCGAAATGTACACCAAGAACATTGTATTTAGAGAGCTTTTGGAATAAACTTTGTGTTTTTTATGTATATATATTTTTTTTTTCAATAAAAAATTTTAAACTATTCAATTCTTTCATTTAATAAGGATAATTAAGGGCTGTTTGTCACTTTAATTAATACTAAAGGGTATTTGTCCACATTAGATGGGTATTTACTTCCTTTAAACCATTTGACTTGAGTTTTAAAATATTTTAGAATAGAATTAAATTAAATAAAGGAAGTGAGAGTCAATGTTGGGGTCGAGGAGGGCTAGGGAGCACTAAAAATCGCCAGATTTTATTGAAAAATTGGCTTTTTGACGATGGCACATTTGACGATGGCACATTAGACGATGACACATTGTGTTTACCGTTATACGATGATGCTAGTCCCTTAATATAAAATACGCTCTCTGTGTTGATTTTCTGCCCGATTTTGCTGGACCGACTCGAACATCGTACAGACTCGGTTGATGGCGCGTTGGATAGCCAATCAAAAATTAGGTTCCACACCATGGCCCTTTTTTCCATTTTCGTCCCAGAACCACCTTTTTTTCCAGAAATATACTTTTGGCCAATTTTCAACTTGCTGCTACTTGCACATTAGGCACATTTTTGGATTCCTCACGCCGAGCTCATTCCGAATCTGTATCCACTTTTTTTTTCCGGAAATTTTTTCGACCAAAAATGACCAAAATACCATTTTGACACTCGGAGGGTTGCTCGACAAAATGACAGCCCGGGGTCTATTTTTGACCCCCCCAACCAAGTATATTTTTGGATAGAGCAACTCTGTGGGACGACCGAAAAAATAGGACGAGACCTGTGCCAGTCACCGTTCGCCCGCAATTCACCAATTACCAAAATTCCTTACCACCCGTCCCACGCCCACATCCTTTTGCTCACATGGTCAAAAGTAAATTTTTTGGGTTCAAAATGACGAGCTGATTCCAAAAATATGCCATATTAGCTTCTGGGACCAACTTGGCATTAGTTATGCAACTTCCATAATTTTTACCACCAATTTTCGGTGGTATTTGCCAAATTGCCATGGACCCCGACCATACTTTTTTTTGTTCGGCACACCGTTAGGTGCGTCCTGATGAGACAAACATTTTAAAAATTCAAGTCACCCTGAATTATTTTCCCAGCGGAAGTTATTCCAAAAATACTGACCCTTTTTTGGTGCAAACTTTTGTTAAGTTTATTTTACAATTCGACCGAAATTGCTTTTGCCCATACATTTCAATGCATATAATCATTTTCAATGGACTCAATTGAATTAGCCATAGTTAGCATGGTGAATGGACTTTTTCATGGGGGTCTATGGGGGAAATTTCAAATTGCATGGTGGTCAATGCAAATTTTTTTTTGCTGCATACCATCCATGGTACCAATGTAAATATTTTTTTTCGCCTTCAAACTAATGGAAAATATTATTTTAATAGGGTAAATGGGGGAAATTTTATATATTATTAAGCTTAATGGTATTTAATGAATACATGTGTTTTGAATACCGCAAGGGTTTTAAATTGATTTTAAAATTTCAAAAAATTTAAAATTTCAAAAATTTCAAAAAATTTAAAAATTTAAAATTACAAAAATTTAAAAATTCAAAAATTTAAAAATTCAAAAATTTAAAAATTTAAAAATTCAAAAATTTAAAAATTCAAAAATTCAAAAATTCAAAAATTAAAAAATTCAAAAATTCAAAAATTTAAAAATTCAAAATTCCAAAAATTCAAAAATTAAAAAATTCAAAATTCCAAAAATTCAAAAATTTAAAAGTCAAAAATTTTAAAAATTTCCAAATATTTTTCGGAGTAAAATTTTATAAGGATTTCAAAAATTGAGTCAAAAATTTAAAAATCTGCTTTATTAAAAAGATATATAATTTTTTTATTCAAAATGGAAAAAAATCATGAAAAATTCTGAAAAAATTATTTGACTTTGAAAAATTTTTCGCAAATTTTTTGTATATTTATTAATTAATTCTATTTGGACCCTAAAAAATGGGTAAAAATCCTTAAAAATTCTAATTTAGGTTTTTGACTAAGAAAATTTTTTACAGATTTTTGAATATTTTGATGAGTATTTTAGTGTAATTGGACCCTTAAAATGTAAAAAAAATCATGTATATTTTTAAAAAATTACTGAGACAGAGAATAAATTTTTGGCAAATTTTTTGTATATTTATTATTAATTTTAATTGTTTGGACCCTTAAAAAATGGGTAAAAATACTTAAAATTCTTAATTAGGTTTTTGAATATTTTGATGAGTATTTAAGTGTATTGGACCCTAAAAAATGTAAAAAAATCATGAAAATTAACAAAAAAAATTAGTTAGACAGAGAAGAAATTTTTGTATCTTTTTAAATATCTAAATGGACATTTTAGTGTAATTGGACTCTAAACAATGGGAAAAAATTATGAATAGTTTTGAAAAATTTTTTTGGGACTTAGAAAATTTAAATCGTTAAATATTTTTTAAGGAATTTTAATGTTTGGAGTCTAACAAATTTACAAAAATCAAGGAAAATTTTTCTTAGTTTTATGGAATATTCTAATGCCTATTTTAATGTATTTGAGGCCAAAAAATAGATAAAAATCCAGAAAAAATTATTATTAATAGAAATATAACTTGAAATAGTTATCATTAAATAATTTCAGTGAGCCCTGAGAATAGGCTATATCATGGGTGCTGTTTGTGAAATTAATAAAAAAATGCGATAAATGCAAATTAATTTTTTGTTGGATCAAAAACATGGTATCAATGCAAATAATTGCATTTGCCGTTTTATTTAATGAAAAATTTAATAAAATTCGGATTTTTGGGTAAATATTTAATTGTATTTGTACAAATGTTTTTAAATTATTTCAAATACCGGAATGCTTTTATTAAGGCTGTGAAATTTTAAATTATTTAAAAAATTTTAAAATTTAAAAAAATCAAAAAGTTTAAAAATTCAAAAATTCAAAAATTTAAATATTCAAAAATTTAAAAATTTAAAAGTTAAAAAATTCAAAAAATTAAAATTTTAAAATTCGAAATATTTTTCTGAGTAGAATTTTATGAAGATTTCAAAAATTGAGTCAAAAAAAAAATATGCTTAATTAAGTGTGATTAAATGGGGGAGAGGGTCAAGAAGGGGTACACAAGGGGCTAGGGAGCACTAAAAATCGCCAGATTTTATTGAAGATTGGCTAATTGACGATGGCACATTGTGTTTACCGTTATACGATGATGCTAGTCCTACTATATAATCCTCACTTTTTCAACTGTGTTTGTGACTTTTTGCCGTTAAAAAATTCAAACGGTCACTTTTCTGGGAGAACTAGGTGCCAGGAACTCAAAAATGCCCTCGGAAGTTAACGGCGTTACTCGGTTAAGGCTGTGGGTGCGCCTTAAAGTTAGGCATGTCAAAATTTCAAATAGGTTATTTTTTTGATTTTAAGTGTTTTTTGGGGGTAATTGGGGTCGAGGATCACGAATATGGTGGTCAATTTTCTGAAAAACTAGTGACATGGGCGTGGCAGCCGGTTTTTTGCGGAAATTCTGGGTTTTTGGGCGATTCTGGGAAAAGTTAGGGGCTGAGGGTATTTTAGACTCAAGAAATGGTTTAATCAAGTAAATTTGAGTCTAGAAAGTTAATAAAATGTTAACGGCGTTACTCGGTTTAGGCTGTGGGCGTGTTTCAAGGTTTGGACTGTCTAAATGTCAAAATTCTAAATTTTTAATATTTTGATATTTTTGGGGGTTTTTGGGGGTGAGGATCACGAAAATAATGTTTATTTTTGAAAAAAAGCAGTGACATGGGCGTGGCACTCGATTTTTGGCGGAATTTCCGGGATTTTGCGGTTTTTTGGGAAAAGTTAAGGGCTTAGGGTTATTTTTTCTCAAGAAATGGAACAATTAGGTGTTTTTGAGTCAGAAAAAGTGCCGCTTGGTCCACTCCCACACTTTTGGCGAACGCTGGGATTTAATTAAGAGTAATTAATTAAAAAGACCGGTCCTTTTTAAAATTTTGCCGTTCCAATCCAATATTTGCCGTTCTTCTGAGTCAAATAGGCGGCCCTGTTTATTAAGAGACGGTCCATTCGAAAATTTGGCGCGAAATTTGAAAATTTGGCGCCAAATTCAAATTTTTCAAAAAATTAGCGGTCCATTAGTTTAGATAGCGTTTCCCATGTAAAAATTGGCGTTACTCTGATCAATTAAGGCGTCCCATGGTTTTAGTTGCCGTTCCATTAAAAAATTGCCGTCCCCCCCAAACATTTGCCGTTCCATCGTCAAAAATTGCCGTTCCCATGGAATATTTGCCGTTCCTCTCAGTTAAATAGGCGGCCCAATATTTTAGTTCAAATTTAAAGAAAGTAATTGGCGCGAAATTTGAAAATTTGGCGCCAAATTCAAAATTCAAAAATTTACTCAAAATTTTTCGCCCCTCATTAAACTTGCCATCCCAGGTTAAAAAGGACACTTAACTGAATTTAGGACACCTTAATCTCAAAAATTTTTCGCCCCCCATTAAACTTGCCGTCCCAGGTTAAAAAGGACACTAAACTGAATTTAGGACACTATAACCTAAAAAATTTTTCTTTCCCCTTAAAATTTGACGTTCCAAGTAAAAAAAGGACGCTTATCTTAATTCAGGACACTAAAACTTGAAAAATTTTTCTCCCCCCATTAAACTCGCCGTTCCAGGTAAAAAATTGACGCTTATCTGAATTCAGGACACTATACTCTTAAAAATTTTCTCCCCCGATTAAATTTGCCGTTCCAGATAAAAAATTGGACGCTCATCTGAATTCAGGACACTATACTCTTAAAAATTTTTCTTCCCCCATTAAATTTGCCGTTCTAGATAAAAAATTGGACGCTCATCTGTATTCAGGACACTTAAGCCTCAAAAAATTTTCTCCCCCCACAAAATTTGACGTTCCAAGTAAAAAAAGGACGCTTTTCTGAATCCAGGACATTTTAGCCTCCAAAAATTTTTCTCCCCCCATTAAACTTGCCGTTCCAGGTAAAAAATTGGACGCTCATCTGAATTCAGGTCACTTTAGCCTCCAAAAATTTTCTCCCCCCACAAAACTTGCCGTTCCAGGTAAAAAATGGACGCTTATCTTAATTCAGGACACTGTAACTTCAAAAATTTTTCTCCCCCCACAAAACTTGCCGTTCCAAGTAAAAAAAGGACGCTTATCTGAATTCAGGACACTTTAATCTTAATAATTTTTCTCCCCCAATTAAACTTGCCGTTCCAGGTAAAAAATTGGACGCTAATCTTAATTCAGGACACTATAACCTCAAAATTTTTTTCTCCCCATTAAACTTGCCGTTCCAGGTTAAAAAAGGACGCTCAAAAAAATTCAGGACGCTCAAATCAGTCAAAATTTTTCTCCCCCAAATAAACTTGACGTTCCAGGTTTACAAAAGGACACTTATCTGAATTTAGGACACTTTAATCTTAATAATTTTTCTCCCCCAATTAAACTTGCCGTTCCAGGTAAAAAATTGGACGCTAATCTTAATTCAGGACACTTAAGCCTCAAAAAATTTTCTCCCCCCACAAAATTTGACGTTCCAAGTAAAAAAAGGACGCTTTTCTGAATCCAGGACATTTTAGCCTCCAAAAATTTTTCTCCCCCCATTAAACTTGCCGTTCCAGGTAAAAAATTGGACGCTCATCTGAATTCAGGTCACTTTAGCCTCCAAAAATTTTCTCCCCCCACAAAACTTGCCGTTCCAGGTAAAAAATGGACGCTTATCTTAATTCAGGACACTGTAACTTCAAAAATTTTTCTCCCCCCACAAAACTTGCCGTTCCAAGTAAAAAAAGGACGCTTATCTGAATTCAGGACACTTTAATCTTAATAATTTTTCTCCCCCAATTAAACTTGCCGTTCCAGGTAAAAAATTGGACGCTAATCTTAATTCAGGACACTATAACCTCAAAATTTTTTTCTCCCCATTAAACTTGCCGTTCCAGGTTAAAAAAGGACGCTCAAAAAAATTCAGGACGCTCAAATCAGTCAAAATTTTTCTCCCCCAAATAAACTTGACGTTCCAGGTTTACAAAAGGACACTTATCTGAATTTAGGACACTTTAATCTTAATAATTTTTCTCCCCCAATTAAACTTGCCGTTCCAGGTAAAAAATTGGACGCTAATCTTAATTCAGGACACTATAACCTCAAAATTTTTTTCTCCCCATTAAACTTGCCGTTCCAGGTTAAAAAAGGACGCTCAAAAAAATTCAGGACGCTCAAATCAGTCAAAATTTTTCTCCTCCCATTAAACTTGCCGTTCCAGGTTAAAAAAGGACGCTCAAAAAAATTCAGGACGCTCAAATCAGTCAAAATTTTTCTCCTCCCATTAAACTTGCCGTTCCAGGTTAAAAAAGGACGCTCAAATAAATTCAGGACGCTCAAATCAGTCAAAATTTTTCTCCCCCCATTAACTTGCCGTTCCAGGTAAAAAAAGGACGCTTTTCTGAATCCAGGAGACTATATCTTCAAAAATTTTTCTCCCCCCATTAAATTTACCGTTCCAGATAAAAAATTGGACGCTCATCTGAACTCAGGACACTGTAACTTCAAAAATTTTTCTCCCCCCACAAAACTTGCCGTTCCAGAATAAAAAAGGACGCTCAAATTAATTCAGGACGCTCAAATCAGTCAAAATTTTTTTCCGCCCATAAAACTTGCCGTTCCAGGTAAAAAATGGACGCTAATCTTAATTCAGGACACTATAACCTCAAAATTTTTTTCTCCCAATTAAACTTGCCGTTCCAGGTTAAAAAAGGACGCTCAAAAAAATTCAGGACGCTCAAATCAGTCAAAATTTTTCTCCTCCCATTAAACTTGCCGTTCCAGGTTAAAAAAGGACGCTCAAATAAATTCAGGACGCTCAAATCAGTCAAAATTTTTCTCCCCCCATTAACTTGCCGTTCCAGGTAAAAAAAGGACGCTTTTCTGAATCCAGGAGACTATATCTTCAAAAATTTTTCTCCCCCCATTAAATTTACCGTTCCAGATAAAAAATTGGACGCTCATCTGAACTCAGGACACTGTAACTTCAAAAATTTTTCTCCCCCCACAAAACTTGCCGTTCCAGAATAAAAAAGGACGCTCAAATTAATTCAGGACGCTCAAATCAGTCAAAATTTTTTTCCGCCCATAAAACTTGCCGTTCCAGGTAAAAAATTGGACGCTCATCTGTATTCAGGACACTTAAGCCTCAAAAAATTTTCTCCCCCCACAAAATTTGACGTTCCAGGTAAAAAAAGGACGCTTTTCTGAATCCAGGACATTTTAGCCTCCAAAAATTTTTCTCCCCCCATTAAACTTGCCGTTCCAGGTAAAAAATTGGACGCTCATCTGAATTCAGGTCACTTTAGCCTCCAAAAATTTTCTCCCCCCACAAAACTTGCCGTTCCAAGTAAAAAAAGGACGCTTATCTGAATTCAGGACACTATAATCTTAAAAATTTTTCTCCCCCAAATAAACTTGACGTTCCAGGTAAAAAAAGGACGCTTATCTGAATTCAGGACACTATAATCTTAAAAATTTTTCTCCCCCAAATAAACTTGACGTTCCAGGTTTACAAAAGGACACTTATCTGAATTTAGGACACTTTAATCTTAATAATTTTTCTCCCCCAATTAAACTTGCCGTTCCAGGTAAAAAATTGGACGCTAATCTTAATTCAGGACACTATAACCTCAAAATTTTTTTCTCCCCATTAAACTTGCCGTTCCAGGTTAAAAAAGGACGCTCAAAAAATTCAGGACGCTCAAATCAGTCAAAATTTTTCTCCTCCCATTAAACTTGCCGTTCCAGGTTAAAAAAGGACGCTCAAATAAATTCAGGACGCTCAAATCAGTCAAAATTTTTCTCCCCCCATTAACTTGCCTTTCCAGGTAAAAAAAGGACGCTTTTCTGAATCCAGGAGACTATATCTTCAAAAATTTTTCTCCCCCCATTAAATTTACCGTTCCAGATAAAAAATTGGACGCTCATCTGAACTCAGGACAC
This sequence comes from Brachionus asplanchnoidis, assembly GCA_025491095.1. NCBI lineage: Eukaryota > Metazoa > Rotifera > Eurotatoria > Ploima > Brachionidae > Brachionus > Brachionus asplanchnoidis. The sequence continues at coordinate 858,938 of JAILYF010000051.1, read as the reverse complement.
TGTAACTTCAAAAATTTTTCTCCCCCCACAAAACTTGCCGTTCCAGAATAAAAAAGGACGCTCAAATTAATTCAGGACGCTCAAATCAGTCAAAATTTTTTTCCGCCCATAAAACTTGCCGTTCCAGGTAAAAAATTGGACGCTAATCTTAATTCAGGACACTATAACCTCAAAATTTTTTTCTCCCCATTAAACTTGCCGTTCCAGGTTAAAAAAGGACGCTCAAAAAAATTCAGGACGCTCAAATCAGTCAAAATTTTTCTCCTCCCATTAAACTTGCCGTTCCAGGTTAAAAAAGGACGCTCAAATAAATTCAGGACGCTCAAATCAGTCAAAATTTTTCTCCCCCCATTAACTTGCCGTTCCAGGTAAAAAAAGGACGCTTTTCTGAATCCAGGAGACTATATCTTCAAAAATTTTTCTCCCCCCATTAAATTTACCGTTCCAGATAAAAAATTGGACGCTCATCTGAACTCAGGACACTGTAACTTCAAAAATTTTTCTCCCCCCACAAAACTTGCCGTTCCAGAATAAAAAAGGACGCTCAAATTAATTCAGGACGCTCAAATCAGTCAAAATTTTTTTCCGCCCATAAAACTTGCCGTTCCAGGTAAAAAAAGGACGCTTTTTTGAATCCAGGACACTATATCTTCGAAAATTTTTCTCCCCCCATTAAAATTGCCGTTCCAGGTTTAAAAAGGACGCTTATCTGAATTCAGGACACTTTTACTTCAAAAATTTTTCTCCCCCCACAAAATATGTATTTCCAGGTAATAAAAGAACGCTCAAATGAATTCAGGACGCTCAAATCAGTCAAAATTTTTTATCCCCCATTAAACTTGCCGTTCCAGGTAAAAAATTGGACGCTAATCTTAATTATAGACACTATAACCTCAGAAAATTTTTTTCCCTCCGCAAAATTTGACGTTCCAGGTAAAAAAAGGACGCTTTTTTGAATCCAGGACACTATATCTTCAAAAATTTTTTTCCCCCCATTAAACTTGCCGTTCCAGGTTAAAAAAGGACGCTCAAATGAATTCAGGACGCTCAAATCAGTCAAAAATTTTTTTCCCCCCATTAAACTTGCCGTTCCAGGTTAAAAAAGGACGCTCAAATGAATTCAGGACGCTATAATCTTAAAAATTTTTCTCCCCACACAAAATTTGACGTTCCAGGTAAAAAAAGGACGCTCATCTGAATTAAGGACACTATAATTACAAATAATTTTCTCCCCCCACAAAATTCGACGTTCCAGGTAAAAAAAGGACACTTATCTGAATTTAGGACACTTTAATCTTAATAATTTTTCTTCCCCCATTAAACTTGCCGTTCCAGGTTAAAAAAGGACGCTCGAATGAATTCAGGACGCTCAAATCAGTCAAAATTTTTCTCCCCCCATTAAACTTGCCGTTCCAGTTAAAAAATTGGACGCTCATCTGAACTCAGGACACTTAAGCCTCAAAAAATTTTCTCCCCCCACAAAATTTGACGTTCCAGGTAAAATAAGGACGCTTTTCGAATTCCAAGACACTATAACTTAAAAAATTTTTCTCCCCTCATTAAACTTGCCGTTCCAGGTAAAAAATTGGTCGCTCATCTGAACTCTGGACACTATAACCTCAAAAATTTTTCTCCCACCACAAAATTAAACGTTCAAAGTAAAAAATTGGACGCTTATCTGAATTCAGGACACTAAGACCTAAAAAATTTTTCGCCCCACCGTTAAACTTGCCGTTCCATGTAATAAAAGGACGCTAAACTGAATTATGGACACTATAACCTCAAAAATTTTTCTCCCCCCACAAAATTTGACGTTCCAGGTAAAAAAAGGACACTTATCTAATTAAAGACGCTATAACTTCAAAAATTTTTCTCCTCCCGCAAAATTTGACGTTCCAGGTAAAAAAAGGACGCTTAACTTTAATTCAGGACACTATAATCTCAAAAATTTTTCTCCCCCCATATTAACTTGACGTGCCATGTTAAAAAGGACGCTCAAATGAATTCAGGACGCTATAATCTTTAAAAATTTTTCTCCCCACACAAAATTTGACGTTCCAGGTAAAAAAAGGACGCTCATCTGAATTCAGGATAATCATAAAAAATTCAAACTCACAAAAAGGAAATGCGGTCAGATTTAAAGTCCCCCCATCTCCTTGATAAAAGGAGATAAAAAAAGAGAGAGAGAGAGATAGGGGGGTCGCGAGGGTCCGTAAAATAGCTAGGCTCCGGATAAAATCGAAAGATTTTAGGAGAAAAATGGGGGTCGCGAGGGTCAGAGGACGCGGGCTAGTCCTACTATATAATCCTCACTTTTTCAACTGTGTTTGTGACTTTTTGCCGTTAAAAAATTCAAACGGTCACTTTTCTGGGAGAACTAGGTGCCAGGAACTCAAAAATGCCCTCGGAAGTTAACGGCGTTACTCGGTTAAGGCTGTGGGCGCGCCTAAAAGTTAGGCATGTCAAAATTTCAAAAAGGTAAATTCTATGTTTTTAAGTGATATTTGAGGGTAATTGGGGTCGTAGATCACGAATATGATGGTCAATTTTCCTAAAAACTAGTGACATGGGCGTGGCACTCGGTTTTTTGCGGAAATTCCGGGTTTTTGGGCGATTCTGAGAAAATGGGGCGACTTTAGGAATTTCAAACATCAGAATTGGTTAGATTAGGTAATTTTATGTTTAGAAAGTCCAAAAAATGTTAACGGCGGTACTCGGTTTAGGCTGTGGGCGCGATTCAAGATTTAGACAGCCGAAATGTCAAATTTCAAAATTTTTAATATTTTGATGTTTTTGGGGGTTTTTGGAGGTGAGGATCACGAAAATAATGTTTTTTTTTGGAAAAAAGCAGTGACATGGGCGTGGCACTCGATTTTTGGGGGAATTTCCGGGACTTTGCGGTTTTCTGGGAAAAGTTAAGGGCTGAGGGTCATTTTCGTTAAAGAAATAGATAATTTAAGTTATTTTGAGTCTGAAAAAATTAAAAAGTCATAAAAAATTCAAATTTAATATTTGAAAAAAATTGGCGCGAAATTTGAAATTTTGGCGCCAAATTCAAATTTTTTCAAAAAAAAAGGGCTCCATTAATTTAGATAGCGCTTCACATAAAATTTTTTCCGTTCTATATATTTGACGCTCCCAACAATTAAAAAGACGCTCAATTTACAAAAATTTAAAAATTTGGCGCCATATTCAAATATTTCATAAAAATAAGCAGTCCTTTAATAAAAATAGTCCCTAACTTGAGATAATTGGCGTTCCACCGAGCAATTAAGGCGTTCCATAGTTCAAGTTGCCGTTCCAATAAAAAAATGCCTTCCCCCCCCCCAAACACTTGCCGTTCCATCGTCAAAAATTGCAATTCCCATGGAATATTTGCCGTTCTTCAGAGTTAAATAGGCGGCCCAATGTTTTAGTTTAAATTTAAAAAAAGTAATTGCCGCGAAATTTGAAAATTTGGCGCCAAATTCAAAATTTACTCAAAATTTTTCGCCCCCCATTAAACTTTCCGTCCCAGGATAAAAAAGGACGCCAAACTGAATTTAGGACACTATAACCTCAAAATTTTTCTCCCCCCATTAAACTTGCCGTTCCAGGTTAAAAAAGGACGCTCAAATAAATTCAGGACGCTCAAATCAGTCAAAATTTTTCTCCCCCCATTAAACTTGCCGTTCCAGGTTAAAAAAGGACGCTCAAATAAATTCAGGACGCTCAAATCAGTCAAAATTTTTCTCCCCCCATTAAACTTGCCGTTCCAGGTTAAAATAGACGCTCAAACAATTCAGGACGCTCAAATCAGTCAAAATTTTTTTCCCCCCATTAAACTTGCCGTTCCAGGTTAAAAAAGGACGCTCAAATGAATTCAGGACGCTCAAATCAGTCAAAATATTTTTCCCCCCATTAAACTTGCCGTTCCAGGTTAAAAAAGGACGCTCAAATGAATTCAGGACGCTCAAATAAGTCAAAATTTTTCTCCCCCCATTAAACTTGCCGTTCCAGGTAAAGAAAAGGACGCTCAAATGAATTCAGGACGCTCGAATCAGTCAAAATTTTTTTCCCCCCATTAAACTTGCCGTTCCAGGTTAAAAAAAGACGCTCAAATGAATTCAGGACGCTCAAATCAGTCAAAATATTTTTCCCCCCATTAAACTTGCCGTTCCAGGTTAAAAAAGGACGCTCAAATGAATTCAGGACGCTCGAATCAGTCAAAATTTCTTCCCCCATTAAACTTGCCGTTCCAGGTAAAGAATTGGACGCTCATCTGAACTCTGGACACTGTAACTTCAAAAATTTTTCTCCCCCCATTAAACTTGCCGTTCCAGGTTTAAAAAAAAACGCTCAAATAAATTCAGGACGCTCTAATCAGTCAAAATTTTTCTCCCCCCATTCAACTTGCCGTTCCAGGTAAAAAAGGACGCTTTTATGAATTCAGGACGCTCAAATCAGTCAAAATTTTTTTCCCCCCATCAAACTTGCCGTTCCAGGTAAAAAATTGGACGCTAATCTTAATTATGGACACTATAACCTCAAAAAATTTTCTCCCCCCATTAATCTTGCCGTTCCAGATAAAAAAAGGACGCTTATCTTTAATACAGGACACTATAATCTTAAAAATTTTTTCCCTCCACAAAATTTTACGTTCCAGGTAAAAAAAGGACGCTCTTCTGAATTCAGGACACTAAAAACTCAAAAAATTTTCTCCTCCTATTAAACTTGCCGTTCCAAGTAAAAAAAGGACGCTTAAATGAATTCAGGACGCTCAAATCAGTCAAAATTTTTTTCCTCCCATTAAACTTGACGTTCCAGGTTAAAAAAGGACGCTCAAATGAATTCAGGACGCTCAAATCAGTCAAAATTTTTTTACCTCCAATAAATTTGACGTTCCATGTAAAAAAAGGACGCTTTTCTGAATCCACGACACTATAACTTCAAAAATTTTTCTCCCCCCACAAAACTTGCCGTTCCAATTAAAAAAAGGACGCTTATCTGAATTCAGGACACTATATCCTCAAAAAATTTTCTCCCCCCACAAAATTTGACGTTCCATGTTAAAAAAGGACACTTACCTAAATTAGGACGATAAAATCAGTCAAAATTTTTGTCCATCCACTAAATTTTTCAAAAATTGAAACTCACGAAAAGGAAATGCGGTCAGATTTAAAGTCCCCCTATCATCTTGAAAAAAAGAGATAAAAGAGAGAGAGAGAGAGAGAGAGGGGGGTCGCGAGGGTCCGTAAAATAGCTAGGCTCCGTATAAAATCGCGAGATTTTATGAGAGAGTGGGGGTCGCGAGGGTCAGCGGACGCGGGCTAGTCCTACTATATAATCCTCACTTTTTCAACTGTGTTTGTGACTTTTTGCCGTTAAAAAATTCAAACGGTCACTTTTCTGGGAGAACTAGGTGCCAGGAACTCAAAAATGCCCTCGGAAGTTAACGGCGTTACTCGGTTAAGGCTGTAGGCGCGCCTAAAAGTTAGGCATGTCAAAATTTCAAATAGGTTATTTTTTTGATTTTAAGTGTTTTTCAGGGGTAATTGGGGTCGAGGATCACGAATATGGTGGTCAATTTTCTGAAAAACCAGTGACATGGGCGTGGCACTCGATTTTTTGGGCTAATTTTGGGTTTTTGGGGGATTCTGGGAAAAGTAAGGGGCTGAGGGTATTTTAGACTCAAGAAATGGTTTAATCAAGTAAATTTGAGTCTAGAAAGTTAATAAAATGTTAACGGCGTTACTCGGTTTAGGCTGTGGGCGTGATTCAAGATTTACACAGCCTAAATGTCAAATTTCAAAATTTTTAATATTTTCATGTTTTTGGGGGTTTTTGGGGGTGAGGATCATGAATATAATGTTTGTTTTTTAAAAAAAGCAGTGACATGGGCGTGGCACTCGATTTTTGGCGGAATTTCCGGGATTTTGCGGTTTTTTAGGAAAAGTTAAAGGCTGAGGGTCTATTTTACTCTAGAAATGGATAAATTAGATGATTTTGATTCAGAAAAAGTGCCGCTAGGTCCACTCCCGAACTTTTGGCGAACGCTGGGAATTTAATTAAGAGTAATTTATTAAAAAGACCGGTCCTTTTTAAAATTTTGCCGTTCCCATCCAATATTTGCCGTTCTTCTGAGTCAAATAGGCGGCCCAGTTTATTAAGAGACGGTCCATTCGAAAATTTGGCGCGAAATTTAAAAATTTGGCGCCAAATTCAAATTTTTCAAAAAATTAGCGGTCCATTAGTTTAGATAGCGTTTCCCATGTAAAAATTGGCGTTACTCTGATCAATTAAGGCGTCCCATGGTTTTAGTTGCCGTTCCATTAAAAAATTGCCGTCCCCCCCAAACACCTGCCGTTTCATCGTCAAAAATTGCCGTTCCCATGGAATATTTGCCGTTCTTCAGAGTTAAATAGGCGGCCCAATGTTTTAGTTTAAATTTAAAAAAAGAAATTGGCGCGAAATTTAAAAATTTGGCGCCAAATTCAAAATTTACTCAAAATTTTTCTCCCCCCATTAAACTTGCCGTTCCAGGTTAAAAATGGACGCTTAGTTGAATTCAGGACGCTCAAATCAGTCAAAATTTTTTTCCCCCCATTAAACTTGCCGTTCCAGGTTAAAAAAGGACGCTCAAATAAATTCAGGACGCTCAAATCAGTCAAAATTTTTCTCCCCCCACAAAATTTGACGTTCCAGGTAAAAAAAGGACACTTATCAAATTAAAGACGCTATAACTTCAAAAATTTTTCTCCCCCCACAAATTTTGACTTTCCAGGTAAAACATGGACGCTTATCTTAATTCATTACACTATAACCTCAAAAAATTTTCTCCTCCCGCAAAATTAAACGTTCCAGGTAAAAAAAGGACGCTCAAATGAATTAAGGACGCTATAACTTCAAAAATTTTTCTCCCCCCATAAAATTTAACATTCCAGGTAATAAAAGGACGCTCAAATGAATTCAGGACGCTCAAATCAGTCAAAATTTTTCTCCCCCCATTAAACTTGCCGTTCCAGGTAAAAAATTGGACGCTCATCTGAATTCAGGACACTTTAATCTCAAAAAATTTTCTCCCACCACAAAATTAAACGTTCCAGGTAAAAAATTGGACACTCATATGAATTCAGGACACTATAACCTCAAAAATTTTTCTCCCCCCACAAAATTAAACGTTCCAGAAAAAAAAGGACGCTTATCTGAATTCAGGACACTATAACTTCAAAAATTTTTCTCCCCCCACAAATTTTGACGTTCCAGGTAAAACATGGACGCTTATCTTAATTCATTACACTATAACCTCAAAAAATTTTCTCCTCCCGCAAAATTAAACGTTCCAGGTAAAAAAAGGACGCTCAAATGAATTAAGGACGCTATAACTTCAAAAATTTTTCTCCCCCCATAAAATTTAACATTCCAGGTAATAAAAGGACGCTCAAATGAATTCAGGACGCTCAAATCAGTCAAAATTTTTCTCCCCCCATTAAACTTGCCGTTCCAGGTAAAAAATTGGACGCTCATCTGAATTCAGGACACTTTAATCTCAAAAAATTTTCTCCCACCACAAAATTAAACGTTCCAGGTAAAAAATTGGACACTCATATGAATTCAGGACACTATAACCTCAAAAATTTTTCTCCCCCCACAAAATTAAACGTTCCAGAAAAAAAAGGACGCTTATCTGAATTCAGGACACTATAACTTCAAAAATTTTTCTCCCCCCACAAATTTTGACGTTCCAGGTAAAACATGGACGCTTATCTTAATTCATTACACTATAACCTCAAAAAATTTTCTCCTCCCGCAAAATTAAACGTTCCAGGTAAAAAAAGGACGCTCAAATGAATTATGGACGCTATAACTTCAAAAATTTTTCTCCCCCCATAAAATTTAACATTCCAGGTAATAAAAGGACGCTCAAATGAATTCAGGACGCTCAAATCAGTCAAAATTTTTCTCCCCCCATTTAACTTGCCGTTCCAGGTAAAAAATTGAACGCTCATCTGAATTCAGGACACTTTAATCTCAAAAAATTTTCTCCCACCACAAAATTAAACGTTCCAGGTAAAAAATTGGACACTCATATGAATTCAGGACACTATAACCTCAAAAATTTTTCTCCCCCCACAAAATTAAACGTTCCAGAAAAAAAAGGACGCTTATCTGAATTCAGGACACTATAACTTCAAAAATTTTTCTCCCCCCACAAATTTTGACGTTCCAGGTAAAACATGGACGCTTATCTTAATTCATTACACTATAACCTCAAAAAATTTTCTCCTCCCGCAAAATTAAACGTTCCAGGTAAAAAAAGGACGCTCAAATGAATTAAGGACGCTATAACTTCAAAAATTTTTCTCCCCCCATAAAATTTAACATTCCAGGTAATAAAAGGACGCTCAAATGAATTCAGGACGCTCAAATCAGTCAAAATTTTTCTCCCCCCATTAAACTTGCCGTTCCAGGTAAAAAATTGGACGCTCATCTGAATTCAGGACACTTTAATCTCAAAAAATTTTCTCCCACCACAAAATTAAACGTTCCAGGTAAAAAATTGGACACTCATATGAATTCAGGACACTATAACCTCAAAAATTTTTCTCCCCCCACAAAATTAAACGTTCCAGAAAAAAAAGGACGCTTATCTGAATTCAGGACACTATAACTTCAAAAATTTTTCTCCCCCCACAAATTTTGACGTTCCAGGTAAAACATGGACGCTTATCTTAATTCATTACACTATAACCTCAAAAAATTTTCTCCTCCCGCAAAATTAAACGTTCCAGGTAAAAAAAGGACGCTCAAATGAATTAAGGACGCTATAACTTCAAAAATTTTTCTCCCCCCATAAAATTTAACATTCCAGGTAATAAAAGGACGCTCAAATGAATTCAGGACGCTCAAATCAGTCAAAATTTTTCTCCCCCCATTTAACTTGCCGTTCCAGGTAAAAAATTGAACGCTCATCTGAATTCAGGACACTTTAATCTCAAAAAATTTTCTCCCACCACAAAATTAAACGTTCCAGGTAAAAAATTGGACACTCATATGAATTCAGGACACTATAACCTCAAAAATTTTTCTCCCCCCACAAAATTAAACGTTCCAGAAAAAAAAGGACGCTTATCTGAATTCAGGACACTATAACTTCAAAAATTTTTCTCCCCCCACAAATTTTGACGTTCCAGGTAAAACATGGACGCTTATCTTAATTCATTACACTATAACCTCAAAAAATTTTCTCCTCCCGCAAAATTAAACGTTCCAGGTAAAAAAAGGACGCTCAAATGAATTAAGGACGCTATAACTTCAAAAATTTTTCTCCCCCCATAAAATTTAACATTCCAGGTAATAAAAGGACGCTCAAATGAATTCAGGACGCTCAAATCAGTCAAAATTTTTCTCCCCCCATTAAACTTGCCGTTCCAGGTAAAAAATTGGACGCTCATCTGAATTCAGGACACTTTAATCTCAAAAAATTTTCTCCCACCACAAAATTAAACGTTCCAGGTAAAAAATTGGACACTCATATGAATTCAGGACACTATAACCTCAAAAATTTTTCTCCCCCCACAAAATTAAACGTTCCAGAAAAAAAAGGACGCTTATCTGAATTCAGGACACTTTAACTTCAAAAATTTTTCTCCCCCCACAAATTTTGACGTTCCAGGTAAAACATGGACGCTTATCTTAATTCATTACACTATAACCTCAAAAAATTTTCCTTCCCGCAAAATTAAACGTTCCAGGTAAAAAAAGGACGCTCAAATGAATTAAGGACGCTTTAACTTCAAAAATTTTTCTCCCCCCATAAAATTTAACATTCCAGGTAATAAAAGGACGCTTAAATGAATTCAGGACGCTCAAATCAGTCAAAATTTTTCTCCCCCCATTAAACTTGCCGTTCCAGGTAAAAAATTGGACGCTCATCTGAATTCAGGACACTTTAATCTCAAAAAATTTTCTCCCACCACAAAATTAAACGTTCCAGGTAAAAAATTGGCCACTCATATGAATTCAGGACACTATAACCTCAAAAATTTTTCTCCCCCCACAAAATTAAACGTTCCAGAAAAAAAAGGACGCTTATCTGAATTCAGGACACTATAACTTCAAAAATTTTTCTCCCCCCACAAATTTTGACGTTCCAGGTAAAACATGGACGCTTATCTTAATTCATTACACTATAACCTCAAAAAATTTTCTCCTCCCGCAAAATTAAACGTTCCAGGTAAAAAAAGGACGCTCAAATGAATTAAGGACGCTTTAACTTCAAAAATTTTTCTCCCCCCATAAAATTTAACATTCCAGGTAATAAAAGGACGCTTAAATGAATTCAGGACGCTCAAATCAGTCAAAATTTTTCTCCCCCCATTAAACTTGCCGTTCCAGGTAAAAAATTGGACGCTCATCTGAATTCAGGACACTTTAATCTCAAAAAATTTTCTCCCACCACAAAATTAAACGTTCCAGGTAAAAAATTGGCCACTCATATGAATTCAGGACACTATAACCTCAAAAATTTTTCTCCCCCCACAAAATTAAACGTTCCAGAAAAAAAAGGACGCTTATCTGAATTCAGGACACTATAACTTCAAAAATTTTTCTCCCCCCACAAATTTTGACGTTCCAGGTAAAACATGGACGCTTATCTTAATTCATTACACTATAACCTCAAAAAATTTTCTCCTCCCGCAAAATTAAACGTTCCAGGTAAAAAAAGGACGCTCAAATGAATTAAGGACGCTTTAACTTCAAAAATTTTTCTCCCCCCATAAAATTTAACATTCCAGGTAATAAAAGGACGCTTAAATGAATTCAGGACGCTCAAATCAGTCAAAATTTTTCTCCCCCCATTTAACTTGCCGTTCCAGGAAAAAAATTGAACGCTCATCTGAATTCAGGACACTTTAATCTCAAAAAATTTTCTCCCACCACAAAATTAAACGTTCCAGGTAAAAAATTGGACACTCATATGAATTCAGGACACTATAACCTCAAAAATTTTTCTCCCCCCACAAAATTAAACGTTCCAGAAAAAAAAGGACGCTTATCTGAATTCAGGACACTATAACTTCAAAAATTTTTCTCCCCCCACAAAACTTGCCGTTCCAAGTTAAAAAAGGACGCTTAAATGAATTCAGGACGCTCAAATCAGTCAAAATTTTTCTCCCCCCATTTAACTTGCCGTTCCAGGAAAAAATTTGAACGCTCATCTGAATTCAGGACACTTTAATCTCAAAAAATTTTCTCCCACCACAAAATTAAACGTTCCAAGTAAAAAAAGGACGCTTATCTGAATTCAGGACACTATATTCTCAAAAAATTTTCTCCCCCCACAAAATTAAACGTTCCAAGTAAATAGGACGCTTATCTGAATTTAGGACACTTTAATCTTAATAATTTTTCTCCACCCATTAAACTTGCCGTTCCAGGTTAAAAAAGGACTATCAAATAAATTCAGGACGCTCAAATCAGTCAAAATTTTTCTCCCCCCATTAGACTTGCCGTTCCAGGTAAAAAATTGGACGCTCATCTGTACTCTGGACACTTTAGCCTCAAAAAATTTTCTCCCCCCACAAAACTTGCCGTTCCAGGTAAAAAATGGACGCTTATCTGAATTCAGGACACTAAAATCTTAAAAATTTTTCTCCCCCAAATAAACTTGACGTTCCAGGTTTAAAAAAGGACACTTATCTGAATTTAAGACACTTTAATCTTAATAATTTTTCTCCCCCCATTCAACTTGCCGTTCCAGGTAAAAAAGGACGCTCATCTGAATTCAGGACACTTTTACTTCAAAAATTTTTCTCCCCCCATTAAACTTGCCGTTCCATGTTAAAAAGGACGCTAAAATGAATTCAGGACTCTCAAATCAGAAAAAATTTTTTTCCCCCCGTAAAACTTGCCGTTCCAGTTTAAAAACGGACGCTCAAATGAATTCAGGACGCTCAAATCAGTAAAAATTTTTTTCCCCCCATTAAACTTTCCGTTCAGGTTAAAAAAGGACGCTTATCTGAATTCAGGACACTATGATCTTAAAAATTTTTTCCCCCCACAAAATTTGTCGTTCCAGTAAAAAAAAGGAAGCTTATCTTAATTTAGGACACTATAACTTCAAAAAATTTTTCTCCTCCCGCAAAATTTGACGTTCCAGGTAATAAAAGGATATTATCTAATTAAGGATACTAAACTTTTAAAAATTTTTCTCCTCCCATTAAACTTGACGTTCCAGATAAAAAATGGACGCTCAAATAAATTCAGGACGCTCAAATCAGTCAAAATTTTTCTCCCCCCATTAGACTTTCCGTTCCAGGTAAAAAATTGGACGCTCATCTGAACTCTGAACACTGTTACTTCAAAAATTTTTCTCCCACTATTAAACTTGCCGTTCCAGGATAAAAAATGACGCTTAGCTGAATTCAGGACACTATAACCTCAAATATTTTTCTCCCCCCATTAATCTTGCCGTTCCAGGTAAAAAATTGGACGCTCATCTGAATTCAGGACACTTAAGCCTCAAAAAATTTTCTCCCCCCACTAAAATTTGACGTTCCAGGTAAAAAATTGGACGCTCATCTGAATTCAGGACACTATAACCTCAAAATTTTTTTCCCCCCATTAAACTTGCCTTTCCAGGTAAAAAATTGACGCTTATCTGAATTCAGGATAATCATAAAAAATTCAAACTCACAAAAAGGAAATGCGGTCAGATTTAAAGTCCCCATCTCCTTGATAAAAATAGATAAAAAGAGAGAGAGAGAGAGAGAAAGAGAGGGGGGTCGCGAGGGTCCGTAAAATAGCTAGGCTCCGTATAAAATCGCGAGATTTTAGGAGAGAGTGGGGGTCGTGAGGGTCAGGAGACGCGGGCTAGTCCTACTATATAATCCTCACTTTTTCAACTGTGTTTGTGACTTTTTGCCGTTAAAAAATTCAAACGGTCACTTTTCTGGGAGAACTAGGTGCCAGGAACTCAAAAATGCCCTCGGAAGTTAACGGCGTTACTCGGTTAAGGCTGTGGGCGCGCCTTAAAGTTAGTCATGTCAAAATTTCAAATAGGTTATTTTTTTGATTTTAAGTGTGTTTTGGGGGTAATTGGGGTCGAGGATCACGAATATGGTGGTCAATTTTCTGAAAAACCAGTGACATGGGCGTGGCAGCCGGTTTTTTTGCGGAAATTCTAGGTTTTTGGGCGATTCTGGGAAAAGTTAGGGGCTGAGGGTATTTTAGACTCAAGAAATGGTTTAATCAAGTAAATTTGAGTCTAGAAAGTTAATAAAATGTAAACGGCGTTACTCGGTTTAGGCTGTGGGCGTGTTTCAAGGTTTGGACTGTCTAAATGTCAAAATTCTAAATTTTTAATATTTTGATATTTTTGGGGGTTTTTGGGGGTGAGGATCACGAAAATAATGTTTATTTTTGAAAAAAAGCAGTGACATGGGCGTGGCACTCGATTTTTGGCGGAATTTCCGGGATTTTGCGGTTTTTTTGGGAAAAGTTAAGGGCTTAGGGTTATTTTTTCTCAAGAAATGGAACAATTAGGTGTTTTTGAGTCAGAAAAAGTGCCGCTTGGTCCACTCCCACACTTTTGGCGAACGCTGGGATTTAATTAAGAGTAATTAATTAAAAAGACCGGTCCTTTTTAAAATTTTGCCGTTCCAATCCAATATTTGCCGTTCTTCTGAGTCAAATAGGCGGCCCTGTTTATTAAGAGACGGTCCATTCGAAAATTTGGCGCGAAATTTGAAAATTTGGCGCCAAATTCAAATTTTTCAAAAAATTAGCGGTCCATTAGTTTAGATAGCGTTTCCCATGTAAAAATTGGCGTTACTCTGATCAATTAAGGCGTCCCATGGTTTTAGTTGCCGTTCCATTAAAAAATTGCCGTCCCCCCCAAACATTTGCCGTTCCATCGTCAAAAATTGCCGTTCCCATGGAATATTTGCCGTTCCTCTCAGTTAAATAGGCGGCCCAATATTTTAGTTCAAATTTAAAGAAAGTAATTGGCGCGAAATTTGAAAATTTGGCGCCAAATTCAAAATTTACTCAAAATTTTTCGCCCCCCATTAAACTTGCCATTCCAGGTTAAAAAGGACACTTAACTGAATTTAGGACACCTTAACCTCAAAAATTTTTCGCCCCCCATTAAACTTGCCGTCCCAGGTTAAAAAGGACACTAAACTGAATTTAGGACACTATAACCTAAAAAATTTTTCTTTCCCCTTAAAATTTGACGTTCCAAGTAAAAAAAGGACGCTTATCTTAATTCAGGACACTAAAACTTGAAAAATTTTTCTCCCCCCATTAAACTCGCCGTTCCAGGTAAAAAATTGACGCTTATCTGAATTCAGGACACTATACTCTTAAAAATTTTTCTTCCCCCATTAAATTTGCCGTTCCAGATAAAAAATTGGACGCTCATCTGTATTCAGGACACTTTAGCCTCAAAAAATTTTCTCCCCCCACAAAATTTGACGTTCCAGGTAAAAAAAGGACGCTTTTCTGAATCCAGGACATTTTAGCCTCCAAAAATTTTTCTCCCCCCATTAAACTTGCCGTTCCAGGTAAAAAATTGGACGCTCATCTGAATTCAGGTCACTTTAGCCTCCAAAAATTTTCTCCCCCCACAAAACTTGCCGTTCCAGGTAAAAAATGGACGCTTATCTTAATTCAGGACACTGTAACTTCAAAAATTTTTCTCCCCCCACAAAACTTGCCGTTCCAAGTAAAAAAAGGACGCTTATCTGAATTCAGGACACTATAATCTTAAAAATTTTTCTCCCCCAAATAAACTTGACGTTCCAGGTTTAAAAAAGGACACTTATCTGAATTTAGGACACTTTAATCTTAATAATTTTTCTCCCCCAATTAAACTTGCCGTTCCAGGTAAAAAATTGGACGCTAATCTTAATTCAGGACACTATAACCTCAAAATTTTTTTCTCTCCATTAAACTTGCCGTTCCAGGTTAAAAAAGGACGCTCAAAAAAATTCAGGACGCTCAAATCAGTCAAAATTTTTCTCCTCCCATTAAACTTGCCGTTCCAGGTTAAAAAAGGACGCTCAAATAAATTCAGGACGCTCAAATCAGTCAAAATTTTTCTCCCCCCATTAACTTGTCGTTCCAGGTAAAAAAAGGACGCTTTTCTGAATCCAGGAGACTATATCTTCAAAAATTTTTCTCCCCCCATTAAATTTACCGTTCCAGATAAAAAATTGGACGCTCATCTGAACTCAGGACACTGTAACTTCAAAAATTTTTCTCCCCCCACAAAACTTGCCGTTCCAGAATATAAAAGGACGCTCAAATTAATTCAGGACGCTCAAATCAGTCAAAATTTTTTTCCGCCCATAAAACTTGCCGTTCCAGGTAAAAAAAGGACGCTTTTTTGAATCCAGGACACTATATCTTCGAAAATTTTTCTCCCCCCATTAAAATTGCCGTTCCAGGTTAAAAAAGGACGCTTATCTGAATTCAGGACACTTTTACTTCAAAAATTTTTCTCCCCCCACAAAATATGTATTTCCAGGTAATAAAAAAACGCTCAAATGAATTCAGGACGCTCAAATCAGTCAAAATTTTTTATCCCCCATTAAACTTGCCGTTCCAGGTAAAAAATTGGACGCTAATCTTAATTATAGACACTATAACCTCAGAAAATTTTTTTCCCTCCGCAAAATTTGACGTTCCAGGTAAAAAAAGGACGCTTTTTTGAATCCAGGACACTATATCTTCAAAAATTTTTTTCCCCCCATTAAACTTGCCGTTCCAGGTTAAAAAAGGACGCTCAAATGAATTCAGGACGCTCAAATCAGTCAAAAATTTTTTTCCCCCCATTAAACTTGCCGTTCCAGGTTAAAAAAGGACGCTCAAATGAATTCAGGACGCTCAAATCAGTCAAAATTTTTCTCCTCCCATTAAACTTGCCGTTCCAGGTTAAAAAAGGACGCTCAAATAAATTCAGGACGCTCAAATCAGTCAAAATTTTTCTCCCCCCATTAACTTGTCGTTCCAGGTAAAAAAAGGACGCTTTTCTGAATCCAGGAGACTATATCTTCAAAAATTTTTCTCCCCCCATTAAATTTACCGTTCCAGATAAAAAATTGGACGCTCATCTGAACTCAGGACACTGTAACTTCAAAAATTTTTCTCCCCCCACAAAACTTGCCGTTCCAGAATATAAAAGGACGCTCAAATTAATTCAGGACGCTCAAATCAGTCAAAATTTTTTTCCGCCCATAAAACTTGCCGTTCCAGGTAAAAAAAGGACGCTTTTTTGAATCCAGGACACTATATCTTCGAAAATTTTTCTCCCCCCATTAAAATTGCCGTTCCAGGTTAAAAAAGGACGCTTATCTGAATTCAGGACACTTTTACTTCAAAAATTTTTCTCCCCCCACAAAATATGTATTTCCAGGTAATAAAAAAACGCTCAAATGAATTCAGGACGCTCAAATCAGTCAAAATTTTTTATCCCCCATTAAACTTGCCGTTCCAGGTAAAAAATTGGACGCTAATCTTAATTATAGACACTATAACCTCAGAAAATTTTTTTCCCTCCGCAAAATTTGACGTTCCAGGTAAAAAAAGGACGCTTTTTTGAATCCAGGACACTATATCTTCAAAAATTTTTTTCCCCCCATTAAACTTGCCGTTCCAGGTTAAAAAAGGACGCTCAAATGAATTCAGGACGCTCAAATCAGTCAAAAATTTTTTTCCCCCCATTAAACTTGCCGTTCCAGGTTAAAAAAGGACGCTCAAATGAATTCAGGACGCTATAATCTAAAAAATTTTTCTCCCCAAACAAAATTTGACGTTCCAGGTAAAAAAAGGACGCTCATCTGAATTAAGGACACTATAATTACAAATAATTTTCTCCCCCCACAAAATTCGACGTTCCAGGTAAAAAAAGGACACTTATCTGAATTTAGGACACTTTAATCTTAATAATTTTTCTTCCCCCATTAAACTTGCCGTTCCAGGTTAAAAAAGGACGCTCGAATGAATTCAGGACGCTCAAATCAGTCAAAATTTTTCTCCCCCCATTAAACTTGCCGTTCCAGGTTAAAAAAGGACGCTCAAATAAATTCAGGACGCTCAAATCTTTAAAAATTTTCTTCCCCCTATTAAACTTTCCGTTCCAGGTTAAAAATGGACGCTTAGTTGAATTTAGGACACGATATCCTCAAAAATTTTTCGCCCCCCATTAAACTTGCCGTTCCAGGTTAAAAAAGGACGCTCAAATGAATTCAGGACGCTCAAATCAGTCAAAATTTTTTTCCCCCCAATAAATTTGACGTTCCATGTAAAAAAAGGACTTTTTTCTGAATCCAGGACACTATTATCTCAAATATTTTTCGCCCCCCACAAAATTTAACATTCCAGGTTTAAAAAGGACGCTTATCTGAATTCAGGACACTATTACTTCAAATAATTTTCTCCCCCCATTAAACTTGCCGTTCCATGTTAAAAAAGGACGCTCAAATAAATTCAGGACGCTCAAATCAGTCAAAATTTTTTCCCCCCATTAAACTTGCCGTTCCAGGTTAAAATAGGACGCTCAAATAAATTCAGGACGCTCAAATCAGTCAAAATTTTTCTCCCCCCATTAAACTTGCCGTTCCAGGTTAAAAAAGGACGCTCAAATAAATTCAGGACGCTCAAATCAGTCAAAATTTTTTCCCCCCATTAAACTTGCCGTTCCAGGTTAAAATAGGACGCTCAAATAAATTCAGGACGCTCAAATCAGTCAAAATTTTTTTCCCCCAATTAAACTTGCCGTTCCGGGTTGAAAAAGGACGCTCGAATGAATTCAGGACGCTCAAATCAGTCAAAATTTTTTTCCCCCCAATAAATTTGACGTTCCATGTAAAAAAAGGACTTTTTTCTGAATCCAGGACACTATTATCTCAAAAATTTTTCGCCCCCCACAAAATTTAACATTCCAGGTTTAAAAAGGACGCTTATCTGAATTCAGGACACTATTACTTCAAATAATTTTCTCCCCCCATTAAACTTGCCGTTCCATGTTAAAAAGGACGCTAAAATGAATTCAGGACGCTCAAATCAGTCAAAATTTTTCTCCCCTCATTAAACTTGCCGTTCCAGGTTAAAAAAGGACGCTCAAATAAATTCAGGACGCTCAAATCAGTCAAAATTTTTTCCCCCCATTAAACTTGCCGTTCCAGGTTAAAATAGGACGCTCAAATGAATTCAGGACGCTCAAATCAGTCAAAATTTTTTCCCCCCATTAAACTTGCCGTTCCAGGTTAAAAAAGGAAGCTCAAATGAATTCAGGACGCTCAAATCAGTCAAAATTTTTCTCCCCCCATTAAACTTGCCGTTCCAGGTAAAAAATTGGACGCTCATCTGAACTTTGGACACTGTAACTTCAAAAATTTTTCTCCCCCCATTAAACTTACCGTTCCTGGTTTAAAAAGGATACTTTTCTGAATTCAGGACAATATAATCTCAAAAATTTTTCTCCACCATCAAAACTTGCCGTTCCAGGTAAAAAATTGGACGCTCATCTGAACTCTGGACACTGTCACTGCAAAAATTTTTCTCCCCCCATTTAACTTGTCGTTCCCGGTAAAAAATGGACGCTAATCTTAAATCAGGACACTATAACCTCAGGAAATTTTCTCCCCCTGCAAAATTTGCCGTTCCAGGTTAAAAAAGGTCGTCTATCTGAATTCAGGACACTATATCCTCAAAAATTTTTTCGCGCCAAATAACTTGACGTTCCCGGTTAAAAAAGGACGCTTATCTTAATTCAGGACACTATAACTTCAAAAATTTTTCTCCCCCACAAAACTTGCCGTTCCAAGTAAAAAAAGGACGCTTATCTTTAATTCACTACACTTTAACCTCAAAAAAATTTTTTCCCCCCCATTTAAATTCACAGTCAAGGTAAAAAAAGGTCGCTTTACTGAAAACAGGACACTGTAACTTCAAATAATTTTCTCCCTTCAAAAAAAATTGACGTTCCAGGTAAAAAAAGGACGCTAATCTTAATTCAAGACACTATTACTTCAAAAATTTTTCTCCCACCATTAAACTTGCCGTTCCAGGTAATAAATTGGACGCTCATCTGAATTCAGGACACTTAAGCCTTAAAAAATTTTCTTCCCCCACAAAATTTGACGTTCCAGGTAATAAAAGGACACTAATCTGAATTCTGGACACTATAATCTTAAAAATTTTTCTCCTCACATTTAACTTGCCGTTCCATGTTAAAAAGGACGCTAAAATGAATTTAGGCCGCTATAAACTTTAAAAATTTTCTGACCCCCATTAAACTTGCCGTCCCAAGTAAAAAAAGGACGCTTATCTTAATTTAGGACACTATAACCTCAAAAAATTTTTCTCCCTTCACAAAATTTAACGTTCCTGGTAAAAAAAGGACGCTTATCTGAATTAAGGACACGTTAACGTCAAAAATTTTTCTCCCCCCACAAAATTTCACGTTCCAGGTAAAAAAAGGACGCTTATCTGAAATCAGCACACTATAATCTCAAAAATTTTTCTCCCCCCATATTAACTTGCCGTTCCATGTTAAAAAAGGACGCTTATCTTAATTCAGGAATAAAATCATTAAAATTTTTCTCCGGCCAAAATACTTGATGATCCTGATTTAAAGTCCATAAAAAGGAAATGCGGTCAGATTTAAAGTCCCCCTATCATCTTGATAAAAAGAGATAAAAAGAGAGAGATAGAGAGAGAGAGAGGGAGGCGGGTCGCGAAGATCCGTAAAATAGCTAGGCTCCGTATAAAATCGAGAGATTTTATGAGAGAGTGGGGGTCGTGAGGGTCAGCGGACGCGGGCTAGTCCTACTATATAATCCTCACTTTTTCAACTGTGTTTGTGACTTTTTGCCGTTAAAAAATTCAAACGGTCACTTTTCTGGGAGAACTAGGTGCCAGGAACTCAAAAATGCCCTCGGAAGTTAACGGCGTTACTCGGTTAAGGCTGTGGGCGCGCCTTAAAGTTAGGCATGTCAAAATTTCAAATGCCTTGAATCTTTGTTTTTAAGTAATTTTTAGGGGTAATTGGGGTCGAGGATCACGAATATGATGGTCAATTTTCCTAAAAACCAGTGACATGGGCGTGGCACTCGGTTTTTTGCGGAAATTCCGGTTTTTTGGGCGATTCTGAGAAAATGGGGCGACTTTAGGAATTTCAAACATCAGAATTGGTTAGATTAGGTAATTTTATGTTTAGAAAGTCCAAAAAATGTTAACGGCGGTACTCGGTTTAGGCTGTGGGCGCGATTCAAGATTTAGACAGCCGAAATGTCAAATTTCAAAATTTTTAATATTTTGATGTTTTTGGGGGTTTTTGGTGGTGAGGATCACGAAAATAATGTTTTTTTTTGGAAAAAAGCAGTGACATGGGCGTGGCACTCGATTTTTGGGGGAATTTCCGGGACTTTGCGGTTTTCTGGGAAAAGTTAAGGGCTGAGGGTCTATTTTACTCTAGAAATGGATAAATTAGGTGATTTTGAGTCAGAAAAAGTGCCGCTTGGTCCACTCCCGAACTTTTGGCGAACGCTGGGAATTTAATTAAGAGTATTTAATTAAAAAGACCGGTCCTTTTTAAAATTTTGCCGTTCCCATCCAATATTTGCCGTTCTTCTGAGTCAAATAGGCGGCCCAGTTTATTAAGAAACGGTCCATTCGAAAATTTGGCGCGAAATTTGAAAATTTGGCGCCAAATTCAAATTTTTCAAAAAATTAGCGGTCCATTAGTTTAGATAGCGTTTCCCATATAATAATTGGCGTTCCACCGAGTAAAAAAGGCGTCCCATGGTTTTAGTTGCCGTTCCATTAAAAAATTGCCTTCCCCGCCCCAAACACTTGCCGTTCCATCGTCAAAAATTGCCGTTCCCATGGAATATTTGCCGTTCTTCAGACTTAAATAGGCGGCCCAATGTTTTAGTTTAAATTTAAAGAAAGAAATTGGCGCGAAATTTGAAAATTTGGCGCCAAATTCAAAATTTACTCAAAATTTTTCGCCTTCCATTAAACTTTCCGTCCCAGGTTAAAAAAGGACGCCAAACTGAATTTAGGACACTGTATCTTCAAAAATTTTTTCCGCCCATAAAACTTGCCGTTCCAGGTAAAAAAAGGACGCTCAAATGAATTCAGGACGCTTAAATCAGTCAAAATTTTTTTCCGCCCATAAAACTTGCCGTTCCAGGTAAAAAAAGGACGCTCAAATGAATTCAGGACGCTCAAATCAGTCAAAATTTTTTTCCGCCCATAAAACTTGCCGTTCCAGGTAAAAAAAGGACGCTCAAATGAATTCAGGACGCTCAAATCAGTCAAAATTTTTTTCCGCCCATAAAACTTGCCGTTCCAGGTAAAAAAAGGACGCTCAAATGAATTCAGGACGCTCAAATCAGTCAAAATTTTTTTCCCCCCAATAAATTTGACGTTCCATGTAAAAAAAGGACTTTTTTCTGAATCCAGGACACTATTATCTCAAAAATTTTTCGCCCCCCACAAAATTTAACATTCCAGGTTTAAAAAGGACGCTTATCTGAATTCAGGACACTATTACTTCAAATAATTTTCTCCCCCCATTAAACTTGCCGTTCCATGTTAAAAAAGGACGCTCAAATAAATTCAGGACGCTCAAATCAGTCAAAATTTTTTCCCCCCATTAAACTTGCCGTTCCAGGTTAAAATAGGACGCTCAAATAAATTCAGGACGCTCAAATCAGTCAAAATTTTTCTCCCCCCATTAAACTTGCCGTTCCAGGTTAAAAAAGGACGCTCAAATAAATTCAGGACGCTCAAATCAGTCAAAATTTTTTCCCCCCATTAAACTTGCCGTTCCAGGTTAAAATAGGACGCTCAAATAAATTCAGGACGCTCAAATCAGTCAAAATTTTTTTCCCCCAATTAAACTTGCCGTTCCGGGTTGAAAAAGGACGCTCGAATGAATTCAGGACGCTCAAATCAGTCAAAATTTTTTTCCCCCCAATAAATTTGACGTTCCATGTAAAAAAAGGACTTTTTTCTGAATCCAGGACACTATTATCTCAAAAATTTTTCGCCCCCCACAAAATTTAACATTCCAGGTTTAAAAAGGACGCTTATCTGAATTCAGGACACTATTACTTCAAATAATTTTCTCCCCCCATTAAACTTGCCGTTCCATGTTAAAAAGGACGCTAAAATGAATTCAGGACGCTCAAATCAGTCAAAATTTTTCTCCCCTCATTAAACTTGCCGTTCCAGGTTAAAAAAGGACGCTCAAATAAATTCAGGACGCTCAAATCAGTCAAAATTTTTTCCCCCCATTAAACTTGCCGTTCCAGGTTAAAATAGGACGCTCAAATGAATTCAGGACGCTCAAATCAGTCAAAATTTTTTTCCCCCCATTAAACTTGCCGTTCCAGGTTAAAAAAGGAAGCTCAAATGAATTCAGGACGCTCAAATCAGTCAAAATTTTTCTCCCCCCATTAAACTTGCCGTTCCAGGTAAAAATAGGACGCTCAAATAAATTCAGGACGCTCAAATCAGTCAAAATTTTTTTCCCCCAATTAAACTTGCCGTTCCGGGTTGAAAAAGGACGCTCGAATGAATTCAGGACGCTCAAATCAGTCAAAATTTTTTTCCCCCCAATAAATTTGACGTTCCATGTAAAAAAAGGACTTTTTTCTGAATCCAGGACACTATTATCTCAAAAATTTTTCGCCCCCCACAAAATTTAACATTCCAGGTTTAAAAAGGACGCTTATCTGAATTCAGGACACTATTACTTCAAATAATTTTCTCCCCCCATTAAACTTGCCGTTCCATGTTAAAAAGGACGCTAAAATGAATTCAGGACGCTCAAATCAGTCAAAATTTTTCTCCCCTCATTAAACTTGCCGTTCCAGGTTAAAAAAGGACGCTCAAATAAATTCAGGACGCTCAAATCAGTCAAAATTTTTCTCCCCCCATTAAACTTGCCGTTCCAGGTTAAAATAGGACGCTCAAATGAATTCAGGACGCTCAAATCAGTCAAAATTTTTTTCCCCCCATTAAACTTGCCGTTCCAGGTTAAAAAAGGAAGCTCAAATGAATTCAGGACGCTCAAATCAGTCAAAATTTTTCTCCCCCCATTAAACTTGCCGTTCCAGGTAAAAAATTGGACGCTCATCTGAACTTTGGACACTGTAACTTCAAAAATTTTTCTCCCCCCATTAAACTTACCGTTCCTGGTTTAAAAAGGATACTTTTCTGAATTCAGGACAATATAATCTCAAAAATTTTTCTCCACCATCAAAACTTGCCGTTCCAGGTAAAAAATTGGACGCTCATCTGAACTCTGGACACTGTCACTGCAAAAATTTTTCTCCCCCCATTTAACTTGTCGTTCCCGGTAAAAAATGGACGCTAATCTTAAATCAGGACACTATAACCTCAGGAAATTTTCTCCCCCTGCAAAATTTGCCGTTCCAGGTTAAAAAAGGTCGTCTATCTGAATTCAGGACACTATATCCTCAAAAATTTTTTCGCGCCAAATAACTTGACGTTCCCGGTTAAAAAAGGACGTTTATCTTAATTCAGGACAATATAACTTCAAAAATTTTTCTCCCCCACAAAACTTGCCGTTCCAAGTAAAAAAAGGACGCTTATCTTTAATTCACTACACTTTAACCTCAAAAAAATTTTTTCCCCCCCATTTAAATTCACAGTCAAGGTAAAAAAAGGTCGCTTTACTGAAAACAGGACACTGTAACTTCAAATAATTTTCTCCCTTCAAAAAAAATTGACGTTCCAGGTAAAAAAAGGACGCTAATCTTAATTCAAGACACTATTACTTCAAAAATTTTTCTCCCACCATTAAACTTGCCGTTCCAGGTAATAAATTGGACGCTCATCTGAATTCAGGACACTTAAGCCTTAAAAAATTTTCTTCCCCCACAAAATTTGACGTTCCAGGTAATAAAAGGACACTAATCTGAATTCTGGACACTATAATCTTAAAAATTTTTCTCCTCACATTTAACTTGCCGTTCCATGTTAAAAAGGACGCTAAAATGAATTTAGGCCGCTATAAACTTTAAAAATTTTCTGACCCCCATTAAACTTGCCGTCCCAAGTAAAAAAAGGACGCTTATCTTAATTTAGGACACTATAACCTCAAAAAATTTTTCTCCCTTCACAAAATTTAACGTTCCTGGTAAAAAAAGGACGCTTATCTGAATTAAGGACACGTTAACGTCAAAAATTTTTCTCCCCCCACAAAATTTCACGTTCCAGGTAAAAAAAGGACGCTTATCTGAAATCAGCACACTATAATCTCAAAAATTTTTCTCCCCCCATATTAACTTGCCGTTCCATGTTAAAAAAGGACGCTTATCTTAATTCAGGAATAAAATCATTAAAATTTTTCTCCGGCCAAAATACTTGATGATCCTGATTTAAAGTCCATAAAAAGGAAATGCGGTCAGATTTAAAGTCCCCCTATCATCTTGATAAAAAGAGATAAAAAGAGAGAGATAGAGAGAGAGAGAGGGAGGCGGGTCGCGAAGATCCGTAAAATAGCTAGGCTCCGTATAAAATCGAGAGATTTTATGAGAGAGTGGGGGTCGTGAGGGTCAGCGGACGCGGGCTAGTCCTACTATATAATCCTCACTTTTTCAACTGTGTTTGTGACTTTTTGCCGTTAAAAAATTCAAACGGTCACTTTTCTGGGAGAACTAGGTGCCAGGAACTCAAAAATGCCCTCGGAAGTTAACGGCGTTACTCGGTTAAGGCTGTGGGCGCGCCTTAAAGTTAGGCATGTCAAAATTTCAAATGCCTTGAATCTTTGTTTTTAAGTAATTTTTAGGGGTAATTGGGGTCGAGGATCACGAATATGATGGTCAATTTTCCTAAAAACCAGTGACATGGGCGTGGCACTCGGTTTTTTTGCGGAAATTCCGGTTTTTTGGGCGATTCTGAGAAAATGGGGCGACTTTAGGAATTTCAAACATCAGAATTGGTTAGATTAGGTAATTTTATGTTTAGAAAGTCCAAAAAATGTTAACGGCGGTACTCGGTTTAGGCTGTGGGCGCGATTCAAGATTTAGACAGCCGAAATGTCAAATTTCAAAATTTTTAATATTTTGATGTTTTTGGGGGTTTTTGGTGGTGAGGATCACGAAAATAATGTTTTTTTTTGGAAAAAAAGCAGTGACATGGGCGTGGCACTCGATTTTTGGGGGAATTTCCGGGACTTTGCGGTTTTCTGGGAAAAGTTAAGGGCTGAGGGTCTATTTTACTCTAGAAATGGATAAATTAGGTGATTTTGAGTCAGAAAAAGTGCCGCTTGGTCCACTCCCGAACTTTTGGCGAACGCTGGGAATTTAATTAAGAGTATTTAATTAAAAAGACCGGTCCTTTTTAAAATTTTGCCGTTCCCATCCAATATTTGCCGTTCTTCTGAGTCAAATAGGCGGCCCAGTTTATTAAGAAACGGTCCATTCGAAAATTTGGCGCGAAATTTGAAAATTTGGCGCCAAATTCAAATTTTTCAAAAAATTAGCGGTCCATTAGTTTAGATAGCGTTTCCCATATAATAATTGGCGTTCCACCGAGTAAAAAAGGCGTCCCATGGTTTTAGTTGCCGTTCCATTAAAAAATTGCCTTCCCCGCCCCAAACACTTGCCGTTCCATCGTCAAAAATTGCCGTTCCCATGGAATATTTGCCGTTCTTCAGACTTAAATAGGCGGCCCAATGTTTTAGTTTAAATTTAAGGAAAGAAATTGGCGCGAAATTTGAAAATTTGGCGCCAAATTCAAAATTTACTCAAAATTTTTCGCCTTCCATTAAACTTTCCGTCCCAGGTTAAAAAAGGACGCCAAACTGAATTTAGGACACTGTATCTTCAAAAATTTTTTCCGCCCATAAAACTTGCCGTTCCAGGTAAAAAAAGGACGCTCAAATGAATTCAGGACGCTTAAATCAGTCAAAATTTTTTTCCGCCCATAAAACTTGCCGTTCCAGGTAAAAAAAGGACGCTCAAATGAATTCAGGACGCTCAAATCAGTCAAAATTTTTTTCCGCCCATAAAACTTGCCGTTCCAGGTAAAAAAAGGACGCTCAAATGAATTCATGACGCTCAAATCAGTCAAAATTTTTTCCCCCCATTAAACTTGCCGTTCCAGGTTAAAAAAGGACGCTCAAATGAATTCACGACGCTCAAATCAGTCAAAATTTTTTTCCGCCCATAAAACTTGCCGTTCCAGGTTAAAAAAGGACGCTCAAATGAATTCACGACGCTCAAATCAGTCAAAATTTTTTTCCGCCCATAAAACTTGCCGTTCCAGGTAAAAAGAGGACGCTCAAATAAATTCAGGACGCTCAAATCAGTCAAAATTTTTCTCCCCCCATTAAACTTGCCGTTCCAGGTTAAAAAAGGACGCTCAAATAAATTCAGGACGCTCAAATCAGTCAAAATTTTTCCCCCCCCACTAAATTTGACGTTGCAGGTAAAAAATGGACACTTATCTAATTAAAGACGCTATAACTTCAAAAATTTTTCTCCCCCCACAAAATTTGACGTTCCAGGTTAAAAAAGGACGCTCAAATAAATTCAGGACGCTCAAATCAGTCAAAATTTTTCCCCCCCCACTAAATTTGACGTTGCAGGTAAAAAATGGACACTTATCTAATTAAAGACGCTATAACTTCAAAAATTTTTCTCCCCCCACAAATTTTGACATTCCAGGTAAAAAAAGGACGCTCAAATGAATTCAGGACGCTCAAATCAGTCAAAATTTTTTACCGCCCATAAAACTTGCCGTTCCAGGTAAAAAGAGGACGCTCAAATGAATTCAGGACGCTCAAATCAGTCAAAATTTTTTTCCCCCCATTAAACTTGCCGTTCCAGGTTAAAAAAGGACGCTCAAATGAATTCAGGACGCTCAAATCAGTCAAATTTTTTTCCGCCCATAAAACTTGCCGTTCCAGGTAAAAAGAGGACGCTCAAATAAATTCAGGACGCTCAAATCAGTCAAATTTTTTCTCCCCCCATTAAACTTGCCGTTCCAGGTTAAAAAAGGACGCTCAAATAAATTCAGGACGCTCAAATCAGTCAAAATTTTTCTCCCCCCACAAAATTTGACGTTCCAGGTTAAAAAAGGACGCTCAAATAAATTCAGGACGCTCAAATCAGTCAAAATTTTTCTCAACCCACAAAATTTGACGTTGCAGGTAAAAAATGGACACTTATCTAATTAAAGACGCTATAACTTCAAAAATTTTTCTCCCCCCACAAATTTTGACATTCCAGGTAAAAAAAGGACGCTCAAATAAATTCAGGACGCTCAAATCAGTCAAAATTTTTCTCCCCCCATTAAACTTGCCGTTCCAGGTTAAAAAAGGACGCTCAAATAAATTCAGGACGCTCAAATCAGTCAAAATTTTTCCCCCCCCCACTAAATTTGACGTTGCAGGTAAAAAAAGGACGCTCAAATGAATTCAGGACGCTCAAATCAGTCAAAATTTTTTTCCGCCCATAAAACTTGCCGTTCCAGGTAAAAAAAGGACGCTCAAATGAATTCAGGACGCTCAAATCAGTCAAAATTTTTTTCCGCCCATAAAACTTGCCGTTCCAGGTAAAAAAATGACGCTCAAATGAATTCAGGACGCTCAAATCAGTCAAAATTTTTTTCCGCCCATAAAACTTGCCGTTCCAGGTAAAAAGAGGACGCTCAAATGAATTCAGGACGCTCAAATCAGTCAAAATTTTTTTCCCCCCATTAAACTTGCCGTTCCAGGTTAAAAAAGGACGCTCAAATGAATTCACGACGCTCAAATCAGTCAAAATTTTTTTCCGCCCATAAAACTTGCCGTTCCAGGTAAAAAGAGGACGCTCAAATAAATTCAGGACGCTCAAATCAGTCAAAATTTTTCTCCCCCCATTAAACTTGCCGTTCCAGGTTAAAAAAGGACGCTCAAATAAATTCAGGACGCTCAAATCAGTCAAAATTTTTCCCCCCCCACTAAATTTGACGTTGCAGGTAAAAAATGGACACTTATCTAATTAAAGACGCTATAACTTCAAAAATTTTTCTCCCCCCACAAAATTTGACGTTCCAGGTTAAAAAAGGACGCTCAAATAAATTCAGGACGCTCAAATCAGTCAAAAGTTTTCCCCCCCCACTAAATTTGACGTTGCAGGTAAAAAATGGACACTTATCTAATTAAAGACGCTATAACTTCAAAAATTTTTCTCCCCCCACAAATTTTGACATTCCAGGTAAAAAAAGGACGCTCAAATGAATTCAGGACGCTCAAATCAGTCAAAATTTTTTTCCCCCCATTAAACTTGCCGTTCCAGGTTAAAAAAGGACGCTCAAATGAATTCACGACGCTCAAATCAGTCAAAATTTTTTTCCGCCCATAAAACTTGCCGTTCCAGGTAAAAAGTGGACGCTCAAATAAATTCAGGACGCTCAAATCAGTCAAAATTTTTCTCCCCCCATTAAACTTGCCGTTCCAGTTTAAAAAAGGACGCTCAAATAAATTCAGGACGCTCAAATCAGTCAAAATTTTTCCCCCCCCACTAAATTTGACGTTGCAGGTAAAAAATGGACACTTATCTAATTAAAGACGCTATAACTTCAAAAATTTTTCTCCCCCCACAAAATTTGACGTTCCAGGTTAAAAAAGGACAGTCAAATAAATTCAGGACGCTCAAATCAGTCAAAATTTTTCCCCCCCCACTAAATTTGACGTTGCAGGTAAAAAATGGACACTTATCTAATTAAAGACGCTATAACTTCAAAAATTTTTCTCCCCCCACAAATTTTGACATTCCAGGTAAAAAAAGGACGCTCAAATGAATTCAGGACGCTCAAATCAGTCAAAATTTTTCTCCCCCCATTAAACTTGCCGTTCCAGGTTAAAAAAGGACGCTCAAATAAATTCAGGACGCTCAAATCAGTCAAAATTTTTCCCCCCCCACTAAATTTGACGTTGCAGGTAAAAAATGGACACTTATCTAATTAAAGACGCTATAACTTCAAAAATTTTTCTCCCCCCACAAAATTTGACGTTCCAGGTTAAAAAAGGACGCTCAAATAAATTCAGGACGCTCAAATCAGTCAAAATTTTTCCCCCCCCACTAAATTTGACGTTGCAGGTAAAAAATGGACACTTATCTAATTAAAGACGCTATAACTTCAAAAATTTTTCTCCCCCACAAATTTTGACATTCCAGGTAAAACATGGACGCTTATCTTAATTCAGGACACTATAACCTCAAAAAATTTTCTCCTCCCATAAAACTTGCCGTTCCAGGTAAAAAGAGGACGCTCAAATGAATTCAGGACGCTCAAATCAGTCAAAATTTTTCTCCCCCCATTAAACTTGCCGTTCCAGGTTAAAAAAGGACGCTCAAATAAATTCAGGACGCTCAAATCAGTCAAAATTTTTCCCCCCCCACTAAATTTGACGTTGCAGGTAAAAAATGGACACTTATCTAATTAAAGACGCTATAACTTCAAAAATTTTTCTCCCCCCACAAAATTTGACGTTCCAGGTTAAAAAAGGACGCTCAAATAAATTCAGGACGCTCAAATCAGTCAAAATTTTTCCCCCCCCACTAAATTTGACGTTGCAGGTAAAAAATGGACACTTATCTAATTAAAGACGCTATAACTTCAAAAATTTTTCTCCCCCACAAATTTTGACATTCCAGGTAAAACATGGACGCTTATCTTAATTCAGGACACTATAACCTCAAAAAATTTTCTCCTCCCATAAAACTTGCCGTTCCAGGTAAAAAGAGGACGCTCAAATGAATTCAGGACGCTCAAATCAGTCAAAATTTTTCTCCCCCCATTAAACTTGCCGTTCCAGGTAAAAAAAGGACGCTCAAATGAATTCAGGACGCTCAAATCAGTCAAAATTTTTTTCCGCCGATAAAACTTGCCGTTCCAGGTAAAAAGAGGACGCTCAAATAAATTCAGGACGCTCAAATCAGTCAAAATTTTTCTCCCCCCATTAAACTTGCCGTTCCAGGTTAAAAAAGGACGCTCAAATGAATTCAGGACGCTCAAATAAGTCAAAATTTTTCCCCCCCCACTAAATTTGACGTTGCAGGTAAAAAATGGACACTTATCTAATTAAAGAAGCTATAACTTCAAAAATTTTTCTCACCCCACAAAATTTGACGTTCCAGGTTAAAAAAGGACGCTCAAATAAATTCAGGACGCTCAAATCAGTCAAAATTTTTCCCCCCCCACTAAATTTGACGTTGCAGGTAAAAAATGGACACTTATCTAATTAAAGACGCTATAACTTCAAAAATTTTTCTCCCCCACAAATTTTGACATTCCAGGTAAAAAAGGACGCTCAAATGAATTCAGGACGCTCAAATCAGTCAAAATTTTTCTCCCCCCATTAAACTTGCCGTTCCTGGTTAAAAAAGGACGCTCAAATAAATTCAGGACGATCAAATCAGTCAAAATTTTTCCCCCCCCACTAAATTTGACGTTGCAGGTAAAAAATGGACACTTATCTAATTAAAGACGCTATAACTTCAAAAATTTTTCTCCCCCCACAAAATTTGACGTTCCAGGTTAAAAAAGGACGCTCAAATAAATTCAGGACGCTCAAATCAGTCAAAATTTTTCCCCCCCCACTAAATTTGACGTTGCAGGTAAAAAATGGACACTTATCTAATTAAAGACGCTATAACTTCAAAATTTTTCTCCCCCACAAATTTTGACATTCCAGGTAAAACATGGACGCTTATCTTAATTCAGGACACTATAACCTCAAAAAATTTTCTCCTCCCATAAAACTTGCCGTTCCAGGTAAAAAGAGGACGCTCAAATGAATTCAGGACGCTCAAATCAGTCAAAATTTTTCTCCCCCCATTAAACTTGCCGTTCCAGGTAAAAAAAGGACGCTCAAATAAATTCAGGACGCTCAAATCAGTCAAAATTTTTCTCCCCCCATTAAACTTGCCGTTCCAGGTTAAAAAAGGACGCTCAAATAAATTCAAGACGCTCAAATCAGTCAAAATTTTTCCCCCCCCACTAAATTTGACGTTGCAGGTAAAAAATGGACACTTATCTAATTAAAGACGCTATAACTTCAAAAATTTTTCTCCCCCACAAATTTTGACATTCCAGGTAAAAAAGGACGCTCAAATGAATTCAGGACGCTCAAATCAGTCAAAATTTTTCTCCCCCCATTAAACTTGCCGTTCCAGGTTAAAAAAGGACGCTCAAATAAATTCAGGACGCTCAAATCAGTCAAAATTTTTCCCCCCCCACTAAATTTGACGTTGCAGGTAAAAAATGGACACTTATCTAATTAAAGACGCTATAACTTCAAAAATTTTTCTCCCCCCACAAAATTTGACGTTCCAGGTTAAAAAAGGACGCTCAAATAAATTCAGGACGCTCAAATCAGTCAAAATTTTTCCCCCCCCACTAAATTTGACGTTGCAGGTAAAAAATGGACACTTATCTAATTAAAGACGCTATAACTTCAAAAATTTTTCTCCCCCACAAATTTTGACATTCCAGGTAAAAAAAGGACGCTCAAATGAATTCAGGACGCTCAAATCAGTCAAAATTTTTCTCCCCCCATTAAACTTGCCGTTCCAGGTTAAAAAAGGACGCTCAAATAAATTCAGGACGCTCAAATCAGTCAAAATTTTTCCCCCCCCACTAAATTTGACGTTGCAGGTAAAAAATGGACACTTATCTAATTAAAGACGCTATAACCTCAAAAAATTTTCTCCTCCCATAAAACTTGCCGTTCCAGGTAAAAAGAGGACGCTCAAATAAATTCAGGACGCTCAAATCAGTCAAAATTTTTCCCCCCCCACTAAATTTGACGTTGCAGGTAAAAAATGGACACTTATCTAATTAAAGACGCTATAACTTCAAAAATTTTTCTCCCCCACAAATTTTGACATTCCAGGTAAAACATGGACGCTTATCTTAATTCAGGACACTTAACCTCAAAAAATTTTCTCCTCCCATAAAACTTGCCGTTCCAGGTAAAAAGAGGACGCTCAAATGAATTCAGGACGCTCAAATCAGTCAAAATTTTTCTCCCCCCATTAAACTTGCCGTTCCAGGTAAAAAAAGGACGCTCAAATGAATTCAGGACGCTCAAATCAGTCAAAATTTTTTTCCGCCGATAAAACTTGCCGTTCCAGGTAAAAAGAGGACGCTCAAATAAATTCAGGACGCTCAAATCAGTCAAAATTTTTCTCCCCCCATTAAACTTGCCGTTCCAGGTTAAAAAAGGACGCTCAAATGAATTCAGGACGCTCAAATCAGTCAAAAATTTTTTTCCCCCCACAAAATTTGACGTTCCAGGTTAAAAAAGGACGCTCAAATAAATTCAGGACGCTCAAATCAGTCAAAATTTTTCTCCCCCCACAAAATTTGACGTTGCAGGTAAAAAATGGACACTTATCTAATTAAAGACGCTATAACTTCAAAAATTTTTCTCCCCCCACAAATTTTGACATTCCAGGTAAAACATGGATGCTTATCTTAATTCAGGACACTATAACCTCAAAAAATTTTCTCCTCCCGCAAAATTTGACGTTCCAGGTAAAAAAAGGACGCTTAACTTTAATTCAGGACACTATAATCTCAAAAAATTTTTCTCCCCCCATAATACTTGCAGTTCCAGGTAAAAAAGGACGCTCAAATGAATTCAGGACGCTCAAATCAGTCAAAATTTTTTTCCGCCCATAAAACTTGCCGTTCCAGGTAAAAAGAGGACGCTCAAATAAATTCAGGACGCTCATATCAGTCAAAATTTTTCTCCCCCCATTAAACTTGCCGTTCCAGGTTAAAAAAGGACGCTCAAATAAATTCAGGACGCTCAAATCAGTCAAAATTTTTCTCCCCCCACAAAATTTGACGTTCCAGGTTAAAAAAGGACGCTCAAATAAATTCAGGACGCTCAAATCAGTCAAAATTTTTCTCCCCCCACAAAATTTGACGTTGCAGGTAAAAAATGGACACTTATCTAATTAAAGACGCTATAACTTCAAAAATTTTTCTCCCCCCACAAAATTTGACGTTCCAGGTTAAAAAAGGACGCTCAAATAAATTCAGGACGCTCAAATCAGTCAAAATTTTTCTCCCCCCACAAATTTTGACATTCCAGGTAAAACATGGACGCTTATCTTAATTCAGGACACTATAACCTCAAAAAATTTTCTCCTCCCGCAAAATTTGACGTTCCAGGTAAAAAAAGGACGCTTAACTTTAATTCAGGACACTATAATCTCAAAAATTTTTCTCCCCCCATTAAACTTGCCGTTCCAGGTAAAAAAAGGACGCTCAAATGAATTCAGGACGCTCAAATCAGTCAAAATTTTTTTCCGCCCATAAAACTTGCCGTTCCAGGTTAAAAAAGGACGCTCAAATAAATTCAGGACGCTTAAATCAGTCAAAATTTTTCTCCCCCCATTAAACTTGCCGTTCCAGGTTAAAAAAGGACGCTCAAATAAATTAAGGACGCTCAAATCAGTCAAAATTTTTCTCCCCCCACAAAATTTGACGTTGCAGGTAAAAAATGGACACTTATCTAATTAAAGACGCTATAACTTCAAAAATTTTTCTCCTCCCGCAAAATTTGACGTTCCAGGTAAAAAAAGGACGCTTAACTTTAATTCAGGACACTATAATCTCAAAAATTTTTCTCCCCCCATAATACTTGCAGTTCCAGGTAAAAAAAGGACGCTCAAATGAATTCAGGACGCTCAAATCAGACAAAATTTTTTTCCGCCCATAAAACTTGCCGTTCCAGGTAAAAAGAGGACGCTCAAATAAATTCAGGACGCTCAAATCAGTCAAAATTTTTCTCCCCCCATTAAACTTGCCGTTCCAGGTTAAAAAAGGACGCTCAAATAAATTCAGGACGCTCAAATCAGTCAAAATTTTTCTCCCCCCACAAAATTTGACGTTGCAGGTAAAAAATGGACACTTATCTAATTAAAGACGCTATAACTTCAAAAATTTTTCTCCCCCCACAAATTTTGACATTCCAGGTAAAACATGGACGCTTATCTTAATTCAGGATACTATAACCTCAAAAAATTTTCTCCTTCCGCAAAATTTGACGTTCCAGGTAAAAAAAGGACGCTTAACTTTAATTCAGGACACTATAATCTCAAAAATTTTTCTCCCCCCATAATACTTGCAGTTCCAGGATAAAAAAGGACGCTCAAATGAATTCAGGACGCTCAAATCAGTTAAAATTTTATTCCCCCCATTAAACTTGCCGTTCCAGGTAAAAAAAGGACGCTCAAATGAATTCAGGACGCTCAAATCAGTCAAAATTTTTTTCCCCCATTAAACTTGCCGTTCCAGGTAAAAAAAAGGACGTTTATCTTAATTTAGGACACTATATCCTCAAAAATTTTTTCCCCCCAAATAACTTGACGTTCCCGGTTAAAAAAAGACGCTTATCTTAATTCAGGACACTATGACTTCAAAAATTTTTCTCCCCCCATTAAACTTGCCGTTCCAGGTAAAAAAGGACAATTTTTTGAATCCAGGACACTTTATCTTCAGAAATTTTTCTCCCCCCATTAAACTAGCCGTTCCAGGTAAAAAATTGCACGCTCATCTGAGCTCTGAACACTGTAACTTCAAAAATTTTTCTCCCACCATTAAACTTGCCGTTCCATGTTAAAAAGGACGCTAAAATGAATTCAGGACGCTCAAATCAGTCAAAATTTTTCTCCCCCCATTAAACTTGCCGTTCCAGGTAAAAAAAGGACGCTCAAATGAATTCAGGACGCTCAAATCAGTTAAAATTTTATTCCCCCCATTAAACTTGCCGTTCCAGGTAAAAAAAGGACGCTCAAATGAATTCAGGACGCTCAAATCAGTCAAAATTTTTTTCCCCCATTAAACTTGCCGTTCCAGGTAAAAAAAAGGACGTTTATCTTAATTTAGGACACTATATCCTCAAAATTTTTTCCCCCCAAATAACTTGACGTTCCCGGTTAAAAAAAGACGCTTATCTTAATTCAGGACACTATGACTTCAAAAATTTTTCTCCCCCCATTAAACTTGCCGTTCCAGGTAAAAAATTGCACGCTCATCTGAGCTCTGAACACTGTAACTTCAAAAATTTTTCTCCCACCATTAAACTTGCCGTTCCATGTTAAAAAGGACGCTAAAATGAATTCAGGACGCTCAAATCAGTCAAAATTTTTCTCCCCCCATTAAACTTGCCGTTCCAGGTAAAAAAAGGACGCTCAAATGAATTCAGGACGCTCAAATCAGTCAAAATTTTTTTCCGCCCATAAAACTTGCCGTTCCAGGTAAAAAGAGGACGCTCAAATAAATTCATGACGCTCAAATCAGTCAAAATTTTTCTCCCCCCATTAAACTTGCCGTTCCAGGTTAAAAAAGGACGCTCAAATAAATTCAGGACGCTCAAATCAGTCAAAATTTTTCTCCCCCCACAAAATTTGACGTTCCAGGTTAAAAAAGGACGCTCAAATAAATTCAGGACGCTCAAATCAGTCAAAATTTTTCTCCCCCCACAAATTTTGACATTCCAGGTAAAACATGGACGCTTATCTTAATTCAGGACACTATAACCTCAAAAAATTTTCTCCTCCCGCAAAATTTGACGTTCCAGGTAAAAAAAGGACGCTTAACTTTAATTCAGGACACTATAATCTCAAAAATTTTTCTCCCCCCATAATACTTGCAGTTCCAGGATAAAAAAGGAAGCTCAAATGAATTCAGGACGCTCAAATCAGTTAAAATTTTATTCCCCCCATTAAACTTGCCGTTCCAGGTAAAAAAAGGACGCTCAAATGAATTCAGGACGCTCAAATCAGTCAAAATTTTTTTCCCCCCATTAAACTTGCCGTTCCAGGTAAAAAAAAGGACGTTTATCTTAATTTAGGACACTATATCCTCAAAAATTTTTTCCCCCCAAATAACTTGACGTTCCCGGTTAAAAAAAGACGCTTATCTTAATTCAGGACACTATGACTTCAAAAATTTTTCTCCCCCCATTAAACTTGCCGTTCCAGGTAAAAAAAGGACAATTTTTTGAATCCAGGACACTTTATCTTCAGAAATTTTTCTCCCCCCATTAAACTAGCCGTTCCAGGTAAAAAATTGCACGCTCATCTGAGCTCTGAACACTGTAACTTCAAAAATTTTTCTCCCACCATTAAACTTGCCGTTCCATGTTAAAAAGGACGCTAAAATGAATTCAGGACGCTCAAATCAGTCAAAATTTTTCTCCCCCCATTAAACTTGCCGTTCCAGGTAAAAAAAGGACGCTCAAATGAATTCAGGACGCTCAAATCAGTCAAAATTTTTTTCCGCCCATAAAACTTGCCGTTCCAGGTTAAAAAAGGACGCTCAAATAAATTCAGGACGCTTAAATCAGTCAAAATTTTTCTCCCCCCATTAAACTTGCCGTTCCAGGTTAAAAAAGGACGCTCAAATAAATTAAGGACGCTCAAATCAGTCAAAATTTTTCTCCCCCCACAAAATTTGACGTTGCAGGTAAAAAATGGACACTTATCTAATTAAAGACGCTATAACTTCAAAAATTTTTCTCCCCCCACAAATTTTGACATTCCAGGTAAAACATGGACGCTTATCTTAATTCAGGACACTATAACCTCAAAAAATTTTCTCCTCCCGCAAAATTTGACGTTCCAGGTAAAAAAAGGACGCTTAACTTTAATTCAGGACACTATAATCTCAAAAATTTTTCTCCCCCCATAATACTTGCAGTTCCAGGTAAAAAAAGGACGCTCAAATGAATTCAGGACGCTCAAATCAGTCAAAATTTTTTTCCGCCCATAAAACTTGCCGTTCCAGGTAAAAAGAGGACGCTCAAATAAATTCAGAACGCTCAAATCAGTCAAAATTTTTCTCCCCCCATTAAACTTGCCGTTCCAGGTTAAAAAAGGACGCTCAAATAAATTCAGGACGCTCAAATCAGTCAAAATTTTTCTCCCCCCACAAAATTTGACGTTCCAGGTTAAAAAAGGACGCTCAAATAAATTCAGGACGCTCAAATCAGTCAAAATTTTTCTCCCCCCACAAAATTTGACGTTGCAGGTAAAAAATGGACACTTATCTAATTAAAGACGCTATAACTTCAAAAATTTTTCTCCCCCCACAAATTTTGACATTCCAGGTAAAACATGGACGCTTATCTTAATTCAGGACACTATAACCTCAAAAAATTTTCTCCTCCCGCAAAATTTGACATTCCAGGTAAAAAAAGGACGCTTAACTTTAATTCAGGACACTATAATCTCAAAAATTTTTCTCCCCCCATAATACTTGCAGTTCCAGGATAAAAAAGGACGCTCAAATGAATTCAGGACGCTCAAATCAGTTAAAATTTTATTCCCCCCATTAAACTTGCCGTTCCAGGTAAAAAAAGGACGCTCAAATGAATTCAGGACGCTCAAATCAGTCAAAATTTTTTTCCCCCCATTAAACTTGCCGTTCCAGGTAAAAAAAAGGACGTTTATCTTAATTTAGGACACTATATCCTCAAAAATTTTTTCCCCCCAAATAACTTGACGTTCCCGGTTAAAAAAAGACGCTTATCTTAATTCAGGACACTATGACTTCAAAAATTTTTCTCCCCCCATTAAACTTGCCGTTCCAGGTAAAAAAAGGACAATTTTTTGAATCCAGGACACTTTATCTTCAGAAATTTTTCTCCCCCCATTAAACTAGCCGTTCCAGGTAAAAAAATTGCACGCTCATCTGAGCTCTGGACACTGTAACTTCAAAAATTTTTCTCCCACCATTAAACTTGCCGTTCCATGTTAAAAAGGACGCTAAAATGAATTCAGGACGCTCAAATCATTCAAAATTTTTCTCCCCCCATTAAACTTGCCGTTCCAGGTTAAAAAAGGACGCTCAAATAAATTCAGGACGCTCAAATCAGTCAAAATTTTTTTTCCCCCATTAAACTTGCCGTTCCAGGTTGAAAAAGGACGCTCGAATGAATTCAGGACGCTCAAATCAGTCAAAATTTTTCTCCATCCACTAGATTTTTCAAAATTTAAACTCACAAAAAGGAAATGCGGTCAGATTATAAGTCCCCCCATCTCCTTGATAAAAGGAGATAAAAAAAGAGAGAGAGAGAGATAGGGGGGTCGCGAGGGTCCGTAAAATAGCTAGGCTCCGGATAAAATCGAAAGATTTTAGGAGAAAAATGGGGGGTCGCGAGGGTCAGAGGACGCGGGCTAGTCCTACTATATAATCCTCACTTTTTCAACTGTGTTTGTGACTTTTTGCCGTTAAAAAATTCAAACGGTCACTTTTCTGGGAGAACTAGGTGCCAGGAACTCAAAAATGCCCTCGGAAGTTAACGGCGTTACTCGGTTAAGGCTGTGGGCGCGCCTTAAAGTTAGGCATGTCAAAATTTCAAAAAGGTAAATTCTATGTTTTTAAGTGATATTTGAGGGTAATTGGGGTCGTAGATCACGAATATGATGGTCAATTTTCCTAAAAACCAGTGACATGGGCGTGGCACTCGGTTTTTTTGCGGAAATTCCGGGTTTTTGGGCGATTCTGGGAAAAGTTAGGGGCTGAGGGTCTTTTAGACTCAAGAAATGGTTTAATCAAATAAATTTGAGTCTAGAAAGTTAATAAAATGTTAACGGCGTTACTCGGTTTAGGCTGTGGGCGTGTTTCAAGGTTTGGACTGTCTAAATGTCAAAATTCTAAATTTTTAATATTTTGATATTTTTGGGGGTTTTTGGGGGTGAGGATCACGAAAATAATGTTTATTTTTGAAAAAAAAGCAGTGACATGGGCGTGGCACTCGATTTTTGGCGGAATTTCCGGGATTTTGCGGTTTTTTTTGGGAAAAGTTAAGGGCTAAGGGTTATTTTTTCTCAAGAAATGGAACAATTAGGTGTTTTTGAGTCAGAAAAAGTGCCGCTTGGTCCACTCCCACACTTTTGGCGAACGCTGGGATTTAATTAAGAGTAATTAATTAAAAAGACCGGTCCTTTTTAAAATTTTGCCGTTCCAATCCAATATTTGCCGTTCTTCTGAGTCAAATAGGCGGCCCTGTTTATTAAGAGACGGTCCATTCGAAAATTTGGCGCGAAATTTGAAAATTTGGCGCCAAATTCAAATTTTTCAAAAAATTAGCGGTCCATTAGTTTAGATAGCGTTTCCCATGTAAAAATTGGTGTTACTCTGATCAATTAAAGCGTCCCATGGTTTTAGTTGCCGTTCCATTAAAAAATTGCCGTTCCCATGGAATATTTGCCGTTCCTCTCAGTTAAATAGGCGGCCCAATATTTTAGTTCAAATTTAAAGAAAGTAATTGGCGCGAAATTTGAAAATTTGGCGCCAAATTCAAAATTTACTCAAAATTTTTCGCCCCCCATTAAACTTGCCATCCCAGGTTAAAAAGGACACTTAACTGAATTTAGGACACCTTAACCTCAAAAATTTTTCGCCCCCCATTAAACTTGCCGTCCCAGGTTAAAAAGGACACTAAACTGAATTTTGGACACTATAACCTAAAAAATTTTTCTTTCCCCTTAAAATTTGACGTTCCAAGTAAAAAAAGGACGCTTATCTTAATTCAGGACACTAAAACTTGAAAAATTTTTCTCACCCCATTAAACTCGCCGTTCCAGGTAAAAAATTGACGCTTATCTGAATTCAGGACACTATACTCTTAAAAATTTTCTCCCCCGATTAAATTTGCCGTTCCAGATAAAAAATTGGACGCTCATCTGAATTCAGGACACTATACTCTTAAAAATTTTTCTTCCCCCATTAAATTTGCCGTTCCAGATAAAAAATTGGACGCTCATCTGTATTCAGGAAACTTTAGCCTCAAAAAATTTTCTCCCCCCACAAAATTTGACGTTCCAGGTAAAAAAAGGACTCTTTTCTGAATCCAGGACATTTTAGCCTCCAAAAATTTTTCTCCCCCCATTAAATTTGCCGTTCCAGGTAAAAAATTGGACGCTCATCTGAATTCAGGTCACTTTAGCCTCCAAAAATTTTCTCCCCCCACAAAACTTGCCGTTCCAGGTAAAAAATGGACGCTTATCTTAATTCAGGACGCTAAAATCATTAAAAATTTTTCTCCCCCCATTAAACTTGCCGTTCCAGTTAAAAAATTGGACGCTCATCTGAACTCAGGACACTGTAACTTCAAAAATTTTTCTCCCCCCACAAAACTTGCCGTTCCAAGTAAAAAATGGACGCTTATCTTAATTCAGGACACTAAAACTTGAAAAATTTTTCTCACCCCATTAAACTCGCCGTTCCAGGTAAAAAATTGACGCTTATCTGAATTCAGGACACTATACTCTTAAAAATTTTCTCCCCCGATTAAATTTGCCGTTCCAGATAAAAAATTGGACGCTCATCTGAATTCAGGACACTATACTCTTAAAAATTTTTCTTCCCCCATTAAATTTGCCGTTCCAGATAAAAAATTGGACGCTCATCTGTATTCAGGAAACTTTAGCCTCAAAAAATTTTCTCCCCCCACAAAATTTGACGTTCCAGGTAAAAAAAGGACTCTTTTCTGAATCCAGGACATTTTAGCCTCCAAAAATTTTTCTCCCCCCATTAAATTTGCCGTTCCAGGTAAAAAATTGGACGCTCATCTGAATTCAGGTCACTTTAGCCTCCAAAAATTTTCTCCCCCCACAAAACTTGCCGTTCCAGGTAAAAAATGGACGCTTATCTTAATTCAGGACGCTAAAATCATTAAAAATTTTTCTCCCCCCATTAAACTTGCCGTTCCAGTTAAAAAATTGGACGCTCATCTGAACTCAGGACACTGTAACTTCAAAAATTTTTCTCCCCCCACAAAACTTGCCGTTCCAAGTAAAAAAAGGACGCTTATCTGAATTCAGGACACTATAATCTTAAAAATTTTTCTCCCCCAAATAAACTTGACGTTCCAGGTTTAAAAAAGGACACTTATCTGAATTTAGGACACTTTAATCTTAATAATTTTTCTCCCCCAATTAAACTTGCCGTTCCAGGTAAAAAATTGGACGCTAATCTTAATTCAGGACACAATAACCTCAAAATTTTTTTCTCCCCATTAAACTTGCCGTTCCAGGTTAAAAAAGGACGCTCAAATAAATTCAGGACGCTCAAATCAGTCAAAATTTTTCTCTCCCCATTAAACTTGCCGTTCCAGGTTAAAAAAGGACGCTCAAATAAATTCAGGACGCTCAAATCAGTCAAAATTTTTCTCCCCCCATTAACTTGCCGTTCCAGGTAAAAAAAGGACGCTTTTCTGAATCCAGGAGACTATATCTTCAAAAATTTTTCTCCCCCCATTAAATTTGCCGTTCCAGGTTAAAAAAGGACGCTCAAATGAATTCAGGACGCTCAAATCAGTCAAAATATTTTTCCCCCCATTAAACTTGCCGTTCCAGAATAAAAAAGGACGCTCAAATTAATTCAGGACGCTCAAATCAGTCAAAATTTTTTTCCGCCCATAAAACTTGCCGTTCCAGGTAAAAAAAGGACGCTTTTTTGAATCCAGGACACTATATCTTCGAAAATTTTTCTCCCCCCATTAAAATTGCCGTTCCAGGTTAAAAAAGGACGCTTATCTGAATTCAGGACACTTTTACTTCAAAAATTTTTCTCCCCCCACAAAATATGTTTTTCCAGGTAATAAAAGAACGCTCAAATGAATTCAGGACGCTCAAATCAGTCAAAATTTTTTATCCCCTATTAAACTTGCCGTTCCAGGTAAAAAATTGGACGCTAATCTTAATTATAGACACTATAACCTCAGAAAATTTTTTTCCCTCCGCAAAATTTGACGTTCCAGGTAAAAAAAGGACGCTTTTCTGAATCCAGGAGACTATATCTTCAAAAATTTTTCTCCCCCCATTAAATTTGCCGTTCCAGGTTAAAAAAGGACGCTCAAATGAATTCAGGACGCTCAAATCAGTCAAAATATTTTTCCCCCCATTAAACTTGCCGTTCCAGAATAAAAAAGGACGCTCAAATTAATTCAGGACGCTCAAATCAGTCAAAATTTTTTTCCGCCCATAAAACTTGCCGTTCCAGGTAAAAAAAGGACGCTTTTTTGAATCCAGGACACTATATCTTCGAAAATTTTTCTCCCCCCATTAAAATTGCCGTTCCAGGTTAAAAAAGGACGCTTATCTGAATTCAGGACACTTTTACTTCAAAAATTTTTCTCCCCCCACAAAATATGTTTTTCCAGGTAATAAAAGAACGCTCAAATGAATTCAGGACGCTCAAATCAGTCAAAATTTTTTATCCCCTATTAAACTTGCCGTTCCAGGTAAAAAATTGGACGCTAATCTTAATTATAGACACTATAACCTCAGAAAATTTTTTTCCCTCCGCAAAATTTGACGTTCCAGGTAAAAAAAGGACGCTTTTTTGAATCCAGGACACTATATCTTCAAAAATTTTTTTCCCCCCATTAAACTTGCCGTTCCAGGTTAAAAAAGGACGCTCAAATGAATTCAGGACGCTCAAATCAGTCAAAAATTTTTTTCCCCCCATTAAACTTGCCGTTCCAGGTTAAAAAAGGACGCTCAAATGAATTCAGGACGCTATAATCTTAAAAATTTTTCTCCCCACACAAAATTTGACGTTCCAGGTAAAAAAAGGACGCTCATCTGAATTAAGGACACTATAATTACAAATAATTTTCTCCCCCCACAAAATTCGACGTTCCAGGTAAAAAAAGGACACTTATCTGAATTTAGGACACTTTAATCTTAATAATTTTTCTTCCCCCATTAAACTTGCCGTTCCAGATAAAAACAGGACGCTTATATTAATTCAGGACACTTTGACTTCAAAAATTTTTCTCCCCCCATTAAACTTGCCGTTCCAGGTTAAAAATGGACGCTCAAATATATTCAGGACGCTCATATCAGTCAAAATTTTTTTCCCCCCATTTAACTTGCCGTTCCATGTTAAAAAGGACGCTAAAATGAATTCAGGACGCTCAAATCAGTCAAAATTTTTCTCCCCCCATTAAATTTGCCGTTCCAGGTAAAAAAAGGACGCTCTTCTGAATTCAGGACACTAAAAACTCAAAAAATTTTCTCCCCCTATTAAACTTGCCATTCCAAGTAAAAAAAGGACGCTTAAATGAATTCAGGACGCTCAAATCAGTCAAAATTTTTTTCCCCCCATTAAACTTGCCGTTCCATGTTAAAAAGGACGCTAAAATGAATTCAGGACGCTCAAATCAGTCAAAATTTTTCTCCCCCCATTAAATTTGCCGTTCCAGGTAAAAAAAGGACGCTTTTCTGAATCCAGGACACTATATCTTCAAAAATTTTTCTCCCCCCATTAAACTTACCGTTCCCAGTTTAAAAAGGATACTTTTCTGAATTCAGGACGCTCAAATCGATCAAAATTTTTCTCCCCCAATTAAACTTACCGTTCCCAGTTTAAAAAGGATACTTTTCTGAATTCAGGACGCTCAAATCGATCAAAATTTTTTCCCCCCATTAAACTTACCGTTCCAGGTTAAATAGGACACTCAAATGAATTCAGGACGCTCAAATCAGTCAAAATTTTTTTCCCCCCATTAAACTTGCCGTTCCAGAAAAAAAATTGGACGCTCATCTGAACTCTGGACACTGTAACTTCAAAAATTTTTCTCCCCCCATTAAACTTGCCGTTCCCGGTAAAAAATGGACGCTAACCTTAATTCAGGACACTATAACCTCAAAAAATTTTTTCCCCCCGCAAAATTTGACGTTCCAGGTACAACAAGGACGCTTTTATGAATTCAGGACGCTCAAATCAGTCAAAATTTTTTTCCCCCCATTAAACTTGCCGTTTCAGGTTAAAAAAGGACGCTCAAATGAATTCAGGACGCTCAAATCAGTCAAAATTTTTTTCCCTCCATTAAACTTGCCGTTTTAGGTAAAAAATTGGACGCTAATCTTAATTATGGACACTATAACCTCAAAAAATTTTCTCCCCCCATTAATCTTGCCGTTCCAGATAAAAAAAGGACGCTTATCTTTAATACAGGACACTATAATCTTAAAAATTTTTTCCCTCCACAAAATTTTACGTTCCAGGTAAAAAAAGGACGCTCTTCTGAATTCAGGACACTAAAAACTCAAAAAATTTTCTCCCCCTATTAAACTTGCCATTCCAAGTAAAAAAAGGACTCTTAAATGAATTCAGGACGCTCAAATCAGTCAAAATTTTTTTCCCCCCATTAAACTTGCCGTTCCATGTTAAAAAGGACGCTAAAATGAATTCAGGACGCTCAAATCAGTCAAAATTTTTCTCCCCCCATTAAATTTGCCGTTCCAGGTAAAAAAAGGACGCTTTTCTGAATCCAGGACACTATATCTTCAAAAATTTTTCTCCCCCCATTAAACTTACCGTTCCCAGTTTAAAAAGGATACTTTTCTGAATTCAGGACGCTCAAATCGATCAAAATTTTTTCCCCCCATTAAACTTACCGTTCCAGGTTAAATAGGACACTCAAATGAATTCAGGACGCTCAAATCAGTCAAAATTTTTTTCCCCCCATTAAACTTGCCGTTCCAGAAAAAAAATTGGACGCTAATCTTAATTCAGGACACTGTAACTTCAAAAATTTTTCTCCCCCCATAAAATTTTACATTCCAGGTCAAAAAAGGACGCTTTTCTGAATTCAGGA
This sequence comes from Brachionus asplanchnoidis, assembly GCA_025491095.1. Taxonomy (NCBI): domain Eukaryota; kingdom Metazoa; phylum Rotifera; class Eurotatoria; order Ploima; family Brachionidae; genus Brachionus; species Brachionus asplanchnoidis. The sequence goes on along the minus strand of JAILYF010000051.1, from coordinate 814,285 downwards.
CACTATAACCTCAAAAAATTTTCTCCCCCCATTAATCTTGCCGTTCCAGATAAAAAAAGGACGCTTATCTTTAATACAGGACACTATAATCTTAAAAATTTTTTCCCTCCACAAAATTTTACGTTCCAGGTAAAAAAAGGACGCTCTTCTGAATTCAGGACACTAAAAACTCAAAAAATTTTCTCCCCCTATTAAACTTGCCATTCCAAGTAAAAAAAGGACGCTTAAATGAATTCAGGACGCTCAAATCAGTCAAAATTTTTTTCCCCCCATTAAACTTGCCGTTCCATGTTAAAAAGGACGCTAAAATGAATTCAGGACGCTCAAATCAGTCAAAATTTTTCTCCCCCCATTAAATTTGCCGTTCCAGGTAAAAAAAGGACGCTTTTCTGAATCCAGGACACTATATCTTCAAAAATTTTTCTCCCCCAATTAAACTTACCGTTCCCAGTTTAAAAAGGATACTTTTCTGAATTCAGGACGCTCAAATCGATCAAAATTTTTTCCCCCCATTAAACTTACCGTTCCAGGTTAAATAGGACACTCAAATGAATTCAGGACGCTCAAATCAGTCAAAATTTTTTTCCCCCCATTAAACTTGCCGTTCCAGAAAAAAAATTGGACGCTAATCTTAATTCAGGACACTGTAACTTCAAAAATTTTTCTCCCCCCATTAAACTTGCCGTTCCCGGTAAAAAATGGACGCTAACCTTAATTCAGGACACTATAACCTCAAAAAATTTTTTCCCCCCGCAAAATTTGACGTTCCAGGTACAACAAGGACGCTTTTATGAATTCAGGACGCTCAAATCAGTCAAAATTTTTTTCCCCCCCATTAAACTTGCCGTTCCAGGTAAAAAATTGGACGCTAATCTTAATTATGGACACTATAACCTCAAAAAATTTTCTCCCCCCATTAATCTTGCCGTTCCAGATAAAAAAAGGACGCTTATCTTTAATACAGGACACTATAATCTTAAAAATTTTTTCCCTCCACAAAATTTTACGTTCCAATTAAAAAAAGTACGCTCTTCTGAATTCAGGACACTAAAAACTCAAAAAATTTTCTCCCCCTATTAAACTTGCCGTTCCAAGTAAAAAAAGGACGCTTAAATGAATTCAGGACGCTCAAATCAGTCAAAATTTTTTTCCTCCCATTAAACTTGACGTTCCAGGTTAAAAAAGGACGCTCAAATGAATTCAGGACGCTCAAATCAGTCAAAATTTTTTTCCCTCCAATAAATTTGACGTTCCATGTAAAAAAAGGACGCTTTTCTGAATCCAGGACACTATAACTTCAAAAATTTTTCTCCCCCCACAAAACTTGCCGTTCCAATTAAAAAAAGGACGCTTATCTGAATTCAGGACACTATATCCTCAAAAAATTTTCTCCCCCCACAAAATTTGACGTTGCAGGTAAAAAAGGACACTTATCTAATTAAAGACTATATAACTTCAAAAATTTTTCTCCCCCCACAAATTTTGATGTTCCAGGTAAAACATGGACGCTTATCTTAATTCAGGACACTATAACTTCACAAAATTTTCTCCCCCCACGAAATTTGACGTTCCAGGTAAAAACAGGACACCTATCTGAATTAAGGACACTATAACCTCAAAAATTTTTCTCCCCCCATAAAATTTTACATTCCAGGTCAAAAAAGGACGCTTTTCTGAATTCAGGACACTATAACCTCAAAAAATTTTCTCCCCCCATTAATCTTGCCGTTCCAGATAAAAAAAGGACGCTTATCTTTAATACAGGACACTATAATCTTAAAAATTTTTTCCCTCCACAAAATTTTACGTTCCAGGTAAAAAAAGGACGCTCTTCTGAATTCAGGACACTAAAAACTCAAAAAATTTTCTCCCCCTATTAAACTTGCCGTTCCAAGTAAAAAAAGGACGCTTAATTGAATTCAGGACGCTCAAATCAGTCAAAATTTTTTTCCTCCCATTAAACTTGACGTTCCAGGTTAAAAAAGGACGCTCAAATGAATTCAGGACGCTCAAATCAGTCAAAATTTTTTTCCCTCCAATAAATTTGACGTTCCATGTAAAAAAAGGACGCTTTTCTGAATCCAGGACACTATAACTTCAAAAATTTTTCTCCCCCCACAAAACTTGCCGTTCCAATTAAAAAAAGGACGCTTATCTGAATTCAGGACACTATATCCTCAAAAAATTTTCTCCCCCCACAAAATTTGACGTTGCAGGTAAAAAAAGGACACTTATCTAATTAAAGACTATATAACTTCAAAAATTTTTCTCCCCCCACAAATTTTGATGTTCCAGGTAAAACATGGACGCTTATCTTAATTCAGGACACTATAACTTCACAATATTTTCTCCCCCCACGAAATTTGACGTTCCAGGTAAAAACAGGACACCTATCTGAATTAAGGACACTATAACCTCAAAAATTTTTCTCCCCCCATAAAATTTTACATTCCAGGTCAAAAAAGGACGCTTTTCTGAATTCAGGACACTATAACTTCAAAAAATTTTCTCCCCCAATTAAACTTGCCGTTCCAGGTTAAAAAAGGACGCTCAAATAAATTCAGGACGCTCAAATAAGTCAAAATTTTTTTCCCCCCACTAAACTTGCCGTTCCAGGTAAAAAATTGGACGCTCATCTGAATTCAGGTCACTTTAGCCTCCAAAAATTTTCTCCCCCCACAAAACTTGCCCTTTTAAGTAAAAAAAGGACGCTTATCTTAATTCAGGACACTATATCCTCAAAAAATTTTCTCCCCCCACAAAATTAAGCGTTCCAGGTAAAAAAAAGACACTTATCTAATTAAAGACACTATAACTTCAAAAATTTTTCTCCCCCCACCAATTTTGATGTTTCAGGGAAAACAAGGACGCCTATCTTAATTCAGGACACTATAATCTTAAAATTTTTCTCCCCCCACAAAATTTGACGTTGCAGGTAAAAAAAGGACACTTATCTAATTAAAGACGCTATAACTTCAAAAATTTTTCTCCATCCACTAAATTTTTAAAAAATTGAAACTCACGAAAAGGAAATGCGGTAAGATTACAAGTCCCCATCATCTTGATAAAAAGAGATAAAAGAGAGAGAGAGAGAGAGAGAGAGGGGGGTCGCGAGGGTCCGTAAAATAGCTAGGCTCCGTATAAAATCGCGAGATTTTAGGAGAGAGTGGGGGTCGTGAGGGTCAGGAGACGCGGGCTAGTCCTACTATATAATCCCCACTTTTTGGACTGTGTTTGTTGATTTTTGCCGTTATAAAATACAAACGGTCACTTTTCCGGGAGAACTAGGTGCCAGTAACTCAAAAATGCCCTCGGAAGTCTATATCGGTACTCGGTTAAGGCTGTAGGCGCGCCTAAAAGTTAGGCATGTCAAAATTTCAAATGCCTTGAATCTTTGTTTTTAAGTAATTTTTAGGGGTAATTGGGGTCGAGGATCACGAATATGATGGTCAATTTTCCTAAAAACCAGTGACATGGGCGTGGCACCCGATTTTTTGCGGAAAATCTGGGTTTTTGGGCGATTCTGGGAAAAGTTAGGGTCTGAGGGTCTTTTAGACTCAAGAAATGGTTTAATCAAGTAAATTTGAGTCTAGAAAGTTAAAAAAATGTTTACTTCGGTACTCGGTTTAGGCTGTGGGCGTGATTCAAGATTTACACAGCCTAAATGTCAAATTTCAAAATTTTTAATATTTTCATGTTTTTGGGGGTTTTTGGGGGTGAGGATCATGAATATAATGTTTGTTTTTTAAAAAAAGCAGTGACATGGGCGTGGCACTCGATTTTTGGCGGAATTTCCGGGACTTTGCGGTTTTTTAGGAAAAGTTAAGGGCTAAGGGTTATTTTATCTCAAGAAATGGAACAATTAGGTGATTTTGAGTCAGAAAAAGTGCCGCTTGGTCCACTCCCGGACTTTTGGCGAACGCTGGGATTTAATTAAGAGTAATTAATTAAAAAGACCGGTCCTTTTTAAAATTTTGCCGTTCCCATCCAATATTTGCCGTTCTTCTGAGTCAAATAGGCGGCCCAGTTTATTAAGAGACGGTCCATTCGAAAATTTGGTGCGAAATTTGAAAATTTGGCGCCAAATTCAAATTTTTCAAAAAATAAGCGGTCCATTAGTTTAGATAGCGTTTCCCATATAATAATTGGCGTTCCACCGAGTAAAAAAGGCGTCCCATGGTTTTAGTTGCCGTTCCATTTAAAAATTGCCGTCCCCCCCCCCAAACACTTGCCGTTCCATCGTCAAAAATTGCCGTTCCCAAGTAATATTTGCCGTTCTTCAGAGTTAAATAGGCGGCCCAATGTTTTAGTTCAAATTTAAAGAAAGTAATTGGCGCGAAATTTGAAAATTTGGCGCCAAATTCAAAATTTACTCAAAATTTTTCGCCCCCCATTAAACTTTCCGTCCCAGGTTAAAAAAGGAGGCCAAACTGAATTTAGGACACTATAACCTCAAAAATTTTTCTCCCCCCATTAAACTTGCCGTTCCAGGTTAAAAAAGGACGCTCAAATAAATTCAGGACACTCAAATCAGTCAAAATTTTTTTCCCCCCATTAAACTTGCCGTTCCAGGTTAAAAAAGGACGCTCAAATAAATTCAGGACACTCAAATCAGTCAAAATTTTTTTCCCCCCATTAAACTTGCCGTTCCAGGTTAAAAAAAGACTCTCAAATGAATTCAGAACGCTCAAAACAGTCAAAATTTTTCTCCCCCCACAAAATTTAACATTCCAGGTAAAAAAAGGACGCTTATCAGAACTCAAGACACAATAATTTAAAAAATTTTTTTCCCCCCACAAAATTTGCCGTTCCAGGTTAAAAAAGGACGCTCAAATGAATTCTGGACGCTCAAATCAGTCAAAATTTTTTTCCCCCCATTAAACTTGCCGTTCCAGGTTAAAAAAGGACGCTCAAATGAATTCAGGACGCTCAAATCAGTAAAAATTTTTTTCCCCCCATTAAACTTGCCGTTCCAGGTTAAAAAAGGACGCTCAAATGAATTCAGGACGCTCAAATCAGTCAAAATTTTTTTCCCCCCATTAAACTTGCCGTTCCAGGTTAAAAATGGACGCTTAGTTGAATTTAGGACACGATAACCTCAAAAATTTTTCGCCCCCCACTAAACATGCCGTCCCAGTCTAAAAAAGGACGCCTAACTGAATAAAGGACACTATGACCTCACTAATTTTTCGCCCCACCGTTAAAATTGCCGTCCCAGGTAAAAAAAGGACACTAAACTGAATTTAGGACACTATGACCTCAAAAATTTTTCGCCCCCCATTAAACTTGCCGTACCAGGGTAAAAAGGACACTAAACTGAATTTAGGACACTATAACCTCAAAAATTTTTCGCCCCCCATTAAACTTGCCGTTCCAGGTTAAAAAAGGACGCTCAAATAAATTCAGGACGCTCAAATCAGTCAAAATTTTTTCCCCCCATTAAACTTGCCGTTCCAGGTTAAAAAAGGACGCTCAAATAAATTCAGGACGCTCAAATCAGTCAAAATTTTTTTCCCCCCATTAAACTTGCCGTTCCAGGTTAAAAAAGGACGCTCAAATAAATTCAGGACGCTCAAATCAGTCAAAATTTTTTCCCCCCATTAAACTTGCCGTTCCAGGTTAAAAAAGGACGCTCAAATAAATTCAGGACGCTCAAATCAGTCAAAATTTTTTTCCCCCCATTAAACTTGCCGTTCCAGGTTTAAAAAGGGCGCTCGAATGAATTCAGGACGCTCAAATCAGTCAAAATTTTTTTCCCCCCATTAAACTTGCCGTTCCATGTTAAAAAGGACGCTAAAATAAATTCAGGACGCTCAAATCAGTCAAAATTTTTCTCCCTCCATTAAACTTGCCGTTCCAGGTTAAAAAAGGACGCTCAAATAAATTCAGGACGCTCAAATCAGTCAAAATTTTTTTCCCCCCATAAAACTTGCCGTTCCAGGTTAAAAAAGGACGCTCAAATCAGTCAAAAATTTTTTCCCCCCAAATAACTTGACGTTCCCGGTTAAAAAAAGACGCTTATCTGAATTCAGGATAATCATAAAAAATTCAAACTCACAAAAAGGAAATGCGGTCAGATTATAAGTCCCCCCATCATCTTGATAAAAAGAGATAAATAAAGAGAGAGAGAGAGAGAGAGAGGGGGGTCGCGAGAGTCCGTAAAATAGCTAGGCTCCGTATAAAATCGAGAGATTTTATGAGAGAGTGGGGGTCGCGAGGGTCAGAGGACGCGGGCTAGTCCTACTATATAATCCTCACTTTTTCATGTCCGGTTGTTTCTTTGTCCTATTTTTGCCGTTAAAAAATTCAAACGGTCACTTTTCTGGGAGAACTAGGTGCCAGGAACTCAAAAATGCCCTCGGAAGTTAACGGCGGTACTCGGTTAAGGCTGTAGGCGCGCCTAAAAGTTAGGCATGTCAAAATTTCAAATGCCTTGAATCTTTGTTTTTAAGTAATTTTTAGGGGTAATTGGGGTCGAGGATCACGAATATGGTGGTCAATTTTCCTAAAAACCAGTGACATGGGCGTGGCACTCGGTTTTTTTGCGGAAATTCCGGTTTTTTTGGGCGATTCTGAGAAAATGGGGCGACTTTAGGAATTTCAAACATCAGAATTGGTTAGATTAGGTAATTTTATGTTTAGAAAGTCCAAAAAATGTTAACGGCGGTACTCGGTTAAGGCTGTGGGCGTGACTCAAGATTTAAATAGGCGAAATGTCAAATTTTAAAATTTTTAATATTTTCATGTTTTTGGGGGTTTTTGGTGGTGAGGATCACGAAAATAATGTTTATTTTTTGGAAAAAAGCAGTGACATGGGCGTGGCACTCGATTTTTGGGGGAATTTCCGGGACTTTGCGGTTTTTAAGGAAAAGTTAAGGGCTGAGGGTCATTTTCGTTCAAGAAATAGATAATTTAAGTTATTTTGAGTCTGAAAAAATTAAAAAGTCATAAAAAATTCAAATTTAATATTTGAAAAAAAATTGGCGCGAAACTTGAAATTTTTGCGCCAAATTCAAATTTTTTCGAAAAATAAGCGCTCCATTAATTTAGATAGCGCTTCACATAAAATATTTACCGTTCTTTATATTTGACGCTCCCAACAATTAAAAAGACGCTCCATTTACAATAATTTAAAAATTTGGCGCCAAATTCAAACTTTCAAAAAATAAGCGTTCCTTTAATAAAAATAGTCCCTTACATGAGATAATTGGAAGTCCAATGAGTAAAAGTGGCGTCTTATAGTTCAAGTTGCCGTTCCATTAAAAAATTGCCGTCCCCCCCCCAAACGCTTGCCGTTCCATCGTCAAAAATTGCCGTTCTCATGGAATATATGCCGTTCTTCAGAGTTTAAGAGGCGGCCCAATGTTTTAGTTTAAATTTAAAAAAAGAAATTGGCGCCAAATTTAAAATTTACTCAAAATTTTTCTGCCCCCATTAAACTTGCCGTTCCAGGTTAAAAAAGGACGCTAAACTGAATTTAGGACACTATAACCTCAAAAATTTTTCGCCCCCCATTAAACTTGCCGTTCCAGGTAAAAAAGGACGCTTAAATGAATTCAGGACGCTTTAATCTTTAAAAATTTTTCTCCCCCCAATCAACTTGCCGTTCCAGGTTAAAAAAGGACGCTCAAACAATTCAGGACGCTCAAATCAGTCAAAATTTTTTTCCCCCCATTAAACTTGCCGTTCCAGGTTAAAAAAGGACGCTCAAATAAATTCAGGACGCTCAAATCTTTAAAAATTTTCTTCCCCCTATTAAACTTTCCGTTCCAGGTTAAAAATGGACGCTTAGTTGAATTTAGGACACGATAACCTCAAAAATTTTTCGCCCCCCACTAAGCACGCCGTCCCAGTCTAAAAAAGGACGACAAACTGAATTTAGGACAGTATGACCTCAAAAATTTTTCGCCCCACCGTTAAACTTGCCGTCCCAGGTTAAAAAAGGACGCCAAACTGAATTTAGGACACTATAATCTCAAAAATTTTTCTCCCCCCACAAAACTTGCCGTTCCAGGTAAAAAATGGACGCTTATCTTAATTCAGGACGCTAAAATCATTAAAAATTTTTCTCCCCCCATTAAACTTGCCGTTCCAAGTAAAAAAAGGACGCTTATCTGAATTCAGGACACTAAAATCTTAAAAATTTTTCTCCCCCAAATAAACTTGACGTTCCAGGTTTAAAAAAGGACACTTATCTGAATTTAGGAAACTTTAATCTTAATAATTTTTCTCCCCACATTAAACTTGCCGTTCCAGGTTAAAAAAGGACGCTCAAATGAATTCAGGACGCTCAAATCAGTCAAAATATTTTTCCCCCCATTATACTTGCCGTTCCAGGTTTAAAAAAGGACACTTATCTGAATTTAGGAAACTTTAATCTTAATAATTTTTCTCCCCACATTAAACTTGCCGTTCCAGGTAAAGAATTGAACGCTCATCTGAACTCTGGACACTGTAACTTCAAAAATTTTTCTCCCCCTATTAAACTTGACGTTCCAGGTAAAGAAAAGGACGCTCAAATGAATTCAGGACGCTCGAATCAGTCAAAATTTTTTTCCCCCCATTAAACTTGCCGTTCCAGGTTAAAAAAGGACGCTCAAATGAATTCAGGACGCTCAAATCAGTCAAAATATTTTTCCCCCCATTAAACTTGCCGTTCCAGGTTAAAAAAGGACGCTCAAATGAATTCAGGACGCTCGAATCAGTCAAAATTTTTCTCCCCCCATTAAACTTGCCGTTCCAGGTAAAGAATTGGACGCTCATCTGAACTCTGGACACTGTAACTTCAAAAATTTTTCTCCCCCCATTAAACTTGCCGTTCCAGGTTAAAAAAACACGCTCAAATAAATTCAGGACGCTCTAATCAGTCAAAATTTTTCTCCCCCCATTCAACTTGCCGTTCCAGGTAAAAAAGGACGCTTATCTGAATTCAGGACACAATGATCTTAAAAATTTTATCCCCCCACAAAATTTGCCGTTCCAGGTTTAAAAAGGACGCTCGAATGAATTCAGGACGCTCAAATCAGTCAAAATTTTTTTCCTCCCATTAAACTTGCCGTTCCATGTTAAAAAGGACGCTAAAATGAATTCAGGACGCTCAAATCAGTCAAAATTTTTCTCCCCCCATCAAACTTGCCGTTCCAGGTAAAAAATTGGACGCTAATCTTAATTATGGACACTATAACCTCAAAAAATTTTCTCCCCCCATTAATCTTGCCGTTCCAGATAAAAAAAGGACGCTTATCTTCAATACAGGACACTATAATTCTAAAAATTTTTTCCCTCCACAAAATTTTACGTTCCAGGTAAAAAAAGGACGCTCTTCTGAATTCAGGACACTAAAAACTCAAAAAATTTTCTCCCCCTATTTAACTTGCCGTTCCAAGTAAAAAAAGGACGCTTAAATGAATTCAGGACGCTTTAATCTTTAAAAATTTTTCTCCCCCCAATCAACTTGCCGTTCCAGGTTAAAAAGGGACGCTCAAACAATTCAGGACGCTCAAATCAGTCAAAATTTTTTTCCCCCCATTAAACTTGCCGTTCCAGGTTAAAAAAGGACGCTCAAATAAATTCAGGACGCTCAAATCTTTAAAAATTTTCTTCCCCCTATTAAACTTTCCGTTCCAGGTTAAAAATGGACGCTTAGTTGAATTTAGGACACGATAACCTCAAAAATTTTTCGCCCCCCACTAAGCACGCCGTCCCAGTCTAAAAAAGGACGACAAACTGAATTTAGGACAGTATGACCTCAAAAATTTTTCGCCCCACCGTTAAACTTGCCGTCCCAGGTTAAAAAAGGACGCCAAACTGAATTTAGGACACTATAATCTCAAAAATTTTTCTCCCCCCACAAAACTTGCCGTTCCAGGTAAAAAATGGACGCTTATCTTAATTCAGGACGCTAAAATCATTAAAAATTTTTCTCCCCCCATTAAACTTGCCGTTCCAAGTAAAAAAAGGACGCTTATCTGAATTCAGGACACTAAAATCTTAAAAATTTTTCTCCCCCAAATAAACTTGACGTTCCAGGTTTAAAAAAGGACACTTATCTGAATTTAGGAAACTTTAATCTTAATAATTTTTCTCCCCACATTAAACTTGCCGTTCCAGGTAAAAAATTGGAAGCTAATCTTAATTATGGACACTATAACCTCAGAAAATTTTTTTCCCTCCGCAAAATTTGACGTTCCAGGTAAAAAAAGGACGCTTTTTTGAATCCAGAACACTATATCTTCAAAAATTTTTTTCCCCCCACAAAACTTGCCGTTCCAGGTTAAAAAAGGACGCTCAAATGAATTCAGGACGCTCAAATCAGTCAAAATATTTTTCCCCCCATTAAACTTGCCGTTCCAGGTTTAAAAAAGGACACTCAAATGAATTCAGGACGCTCAAATCAGTCAAAATATTTTTCCCCCCATTAAACTTGCCGTTCCAGGTTAAAAAAGGACGCTCAAATGAATTCAGGACGCTCGAATCAGTCAAAATTTTTCTCCCCCCATTAAACTTGCCGTTCCAGGTAAAGAATTGGACGCTCATCTGAACTCTGGACACTGTAACTTTAAAAATTTTTCTCCCCCAAATAAACTTGACGTTCCAGGTTTAAAAAAGGACACTTATCTGAATTTAGGAAACTTTAATCTTAATAATTTTTCTCCCCACATTAAACTTGCCGTTCCAGGTAAAAAATTGGACGCTAATCTTAATTATGGACACTATTACTTCAAAAATTTTTTTCCCCCCACAAAACTTGCCGTTCCAGGTTAAAAAAGGACGCTCAAATGAATTCAGGACGCTCAAATCAGTCAAAATATTTTTCCCCCCATTAAACTTGCCGTTCCAGGTTAAAAAAGGACGCTCAAATGAATTCAGGACGCTCAAATAAGTCAAAATTTTTTTCCCCCCATTAAACTTGCCGTTCCAGGTAAAGAATTGAACGCTCATCTGAACTCTGGACACTGTAACTTCAAAAATTTTTCTCCCCCCATTAAACTTGCCGTTCCAGGTAAAGAAAAGGACGCTCAAATGAATTCAGGACGCTCGAATCAGTCAAAATTTTCTTCCCCCCATTAAACTTGCCGTTCCAGGTTAAAAAAGGACGCTCAAATGAATTCAGGACGCTCAAATCAGTCAAAATATTTTTCCCCCCATTAAACTTGCCGTTCCAGGTTAAAAAAGGACGCTCAAATGAATTCAGGACGCTCGAATCAGTCAAAATTTTTCTCCCCCCATTAAACTTGCCGTTCCAGGTAAAGAATTGGACGCTCATCTGAACTCTGGACACTGTAACTTTAAAAATTTTTCTCCCCCAAATAAACTTGACGTTCCAGGTTTAAAAAAGGACACTTATCTGAATTTAGGAAACTTTAATCTTAATAATTTTTCTCCCCACATTAAACTTGCCGTTCCAGGTAAAAAATTGGACGCTAATCTTAATTATGGACACTATTACTTCAAAAATTTTTTTCCCCCCACAAAACTTGCCGTTCCAGGTTAAAAAAGGACGCTCAAATGAATTCAGGACGCTCAAATCAGTCAAAATATTTTTCCCCCCATTAAACTTGCCGTTCCAGGTTAAAAAAGGACGCTCAAATGAATTCAGGACGCTCAAATAAGTCAAAATTTTTTTCCCCCCATTAAACTTGCCGTTCCAGGTAAAGAATTGAACGCTCATCTGAACTCTGGACACTGTAACTTCAAAAATTTTTCTCCCCCCATTAAACTTGCCGTTCCAGGTAAAGAAAAGGACGCTCAAATGAATTCAGGACGCTCGAATCAGTCAAAATTTTTTTCCCCCCATTAAACTTGCCGTTCCAGGTTAAAAAAGGACGCTCAAATGAATTCAGGACGCTCAAATCAGTCAAAATTTTTTTCCCCCCATTAAACTTGCCGTTCCAGGTAAAGAATTGAACGCTCATCTGAACTCTGGACACTGTAACTTCAAAAATTTTTCTCCCCCCATTAAACTTGCCGTTCCAGGTAAAGAAAAGGACGCTCAAATGAATTCAGGACGCTCGAATCAGTCAAAATTTTTTTCCCCCCATTAAACTTGCCGTTCCATGTTAAAACGGAGCTAAAATGAATTCAGGACGCTCAAATCAGTCAAAATTTTTCTCCCCCCATTAAACTTGCCGTTCCAGGAAAAAAATTGGACGCTCATCTGAACTCTGGACACTGTAACTTCAAAAATTTTTCTCCCCCCATTAAACTTGCCGTTCCCGGTAAAAAATGGACGCTAATCTTAATTCAGTACACTATAACCTCAAAAAATTTTTTCCCCCCGCAAAATTTGACGTTCCAGGTACAACAAGGACGCTTTTATGAATTCAGGACGCTCAAATCAGTCAAAATTTTTTTCCCCCCATTAAACTTGCCGTTTCAGGTTAAAAAGGACGCTCAAATGAATTCAGGACGCTCAAATCAGTCAAAATTTTTTTCCCCCCATCAAACTTGCCGTTCCAGGTAAAAAATTGGACGCTAATCTTAATTATGGACACTATAACCTCAAAAAATTTTCTCCCCCCATTAATCTTGCCGTTCCAGATAAAAAAAGGACGCTTATCTTCAATTCAGGACACTATAATCTTAAAAATTTTTTCCCTCCACAAAATTTTACGTTCCAGGTAAAAAAAGGACGCTCTTCTGAATTCAGGACACTAAAAACTCAAAAAATTTTCTCCCCCTATTAAACTTGCCGTTCCAAGTAAAAAAAGGACGCTTAAATGAATTCAGGACGCTCAAATCAGTCAAAATTTTTTTCCTCCCATTAAACTTGACGTTCCAGGTTAAAAAAGGACGCTCAAATGAATTCAGGACGCTCAAATCAGTCAAAATTTTTTTCCATCCAATAAATTTGACGTTCCATGTAAAAAAAGGACGCTTTTCTGAATCCAGGACACTATAACTTCAAAAATTTTTCTCCCCCCACAAAACTTGCCGTTCCAATTAAAAAAAGGACGCTTATCTGAATTCTGGACACTATATCCTCAAAAAATTTTCTCCCCCTACAAAATTTGACGTTGCAGGTAAAAAAAGGACACTTATCTAATTAAAAAATTTTTCTCCATCCACTAAATTTTTAAAAAATTGAAACTCACGAAAAGGAAATGCGGTAAGATTACAAGTCCCCATCATCTTGATAAAAAGAGATAAAAGAGAGAGAGAGAGAGAGAGAGGGGGGTCGCGAGGGTCCGTAAAATAGCTAGGCCCTGTATAAAATCGAAAGATTTTAGGAGAGAGTGGGGGTCGTGAGGGTCAGGAGACGCGGGCTAGTCCTACTATATAATCCTCACTTTTTCATGTCCGTTGTTTGCGCGTTTTTGCCGTTAAAAAATTCAAACGGTCACTTTTCTGGGAGAACTAGGTGCCAGGAACTCAAAAATGCCCTCGGAAGTCTATATCGGTACTCGGTTAAGGCTGTAGGCGCGCCTTAAAGTTAGGCATGTCAAAATTTCAAATGCCTTGAATCTTTGTTTTTAAGTGATTTTTGGGGGTAATTGGGGTCGTAGATCACGAATATGATGGTCAATTTTCCTAAAAACCAGTGACATGGGCGTGGCACCCGATTTTTTGCGGAAAATCTGGGTCTTTGGGCGATTCTGGGAAAAGTTAGGGTCTGAGGGTCTTTTAGACTCAAGAAATGGTTTAATCAAGTAAATTTGAGTCTAGAAAGTTAAAAAAATATTTACTTCGGTACTCGGTTTAGGCTGTGGGCGTGATTCAAGATTTACACAGGCTAAATGTCAAATTTCAAAATTTTTAATTTTTTCATGTTTTTGGGGGTTTTTGGGGGTGAGGATCATGAATATAATGTTTGTTTTCTAAAAAAAGCAGTGACATGGGCGTGGCACTCGATTTTAGGCGGAATTTCCGGGACTTTGCGGTTTTCTGGGATAAGTTAAGGGCTAAGGGTTATTTTTACTCAAGAAATGGATAAATTAGGTGATTTTGAGTCAGAAAAAGTGCCGCTTGGTCCACTCCCGGACTTTTGGCGAACGCTGTGAATTTAATTTAGAGTATTTAATTAAAAAGACCGGTCCTTTTTAAAATTTTGCCGTTCCCATTCAATATTTGCCGTTCTTCTGAGTCAAATAGGCGGCCATGTTTATTAAGAGACGGTCCATTTGAAAATTTGGCGCCAAATTCAAATTTTTTAAAAAATTAGCGGTCCATTAGTTTAGATAGCGTTTCCCATATAATAATTGGCGTTCCACCGAGTAAAAAAGGCGTCCCATGGTTTTAGTTGCCGTTCCATTAAAAAATTGCCGTCCCCTCCCCCCAAACACTTGCCGTTCCATCGTCAAAAATTGCCGTTCCCATGTAATATTTGCCGTTCTTCAGAGTTAATTAGGCGGCCAAATGTTTACTTTAAATTTAAAAAAAGCAATTGGCGCGAAATTTGAAAATTTGGCGCCAAATTCAAAATTTACTCAAAATTTTTCGCCCCCCATTAAACTTTCCGTCCCAGGTTAAAAAAGGACGCCAAACTTAATTTAGGACACTATAACCTCAAAAATTTTTCGCCCCCCACAAAATTTAACATTCATTGTTAAAAAAGGACGCTTATCTGAATTCAGGACACTATTACTTCAAATAATTTTCTCCCCCCATTAAACTTGCCGTTCCCGGTTAAAAAAGGTCGTCTATCTGAATTCAGGACACTATATCCTCAAAAATTTTTTCCCCCCAAATAACTTGCCGTTCCAGGTTGAAAAAGGACGCTCGAATGAATTCAGGACGCTCAAATCAGTCAAAATTTTTATCCCCCTATTAAACTTGCCGTTCCAGGTTAAAAAAGGACGCTCGAATGAATTCAGGACGCTCAAATCATTCAAAATTTTTCTCCCCCCATTAAACTTGCCGTTCCAGTTAAAAAATTGGACGCTCATCTGAACTCAGGACACTGTAACTTCAAAAATTTTTCTCCCCCCTCAAAACTTGCCGTTCCAAGTATAAAAAGGACACTTATCTGAATTTAGGACACTTTAATCTTAATAATTTTTCTCCCCCCATTAAACTTGCCGTTCCAGGTAAAAATTGGACGCTCATCTGAACTCTGGACACTATAACCTCAAAAATTTTTCTCCCACCACAAAATTAAACGTTCAAAGTAAAAAATTGGACGCTCATCTGAACTCTGGACACTATAACCTCAAAAATTTTTCTCCCACCACAATATTAAACGTTCAAAGTAAAAAATTGGACGCTTATCTGAATTCAGGACACTAAGACCTAAAAAATTTTTCTCCCCCCACAAAACTTGCCGTTCCAGGTAAAACATTGACGCTTATCTTAATTCAGGACACTATAGACTTAAAAATTTTTCTCCACCCACAAAATTTAACATTCCAGGTAAAAAAAGGACGCTTTTCTGAATTCAGGACACTATATTCCAAAAATTTTTCTCCCCCCATTAAACTTACCGTTCCAGGTAAAAAATTGGACGCTCATCTGAATTCAGGACACTTAAGCCTCAAAAAATTTTTTTCCCCCCACAAAACTTGCCGTTCCAGGTTAAAAAAGGACGCTCAAATGAATTCAGGACGCTCAAATCAGTCAAAATATTTTTCCCCCCATTAAACTTGCCGTTCCAGGTTAAAAAAGGACGCTCAAATGAATTCAGGACGCTCAAATAAGTCAAAATTTTTTTCCCCCCATTAAACTTGCCGTTCCAGGTAAAGAATTGAACGCTCATCTGAACTCTGGACACTGTAACTTCAAAAATTTTTCTCCCCCCATTAAACTTGCCGTTCCAGGTAAAGAAAAGGACGCTCAAATGAATTCAGGACGCTCGAATCAGTCAAAATTTTTTTCCCCCCATTAAACTTGCCGTTCCAGGTTAAAAAAGGACGCTCAAATGAATTCAGGACGCTCAAATCAGTCAAAATTTTTTTCCCCCCATTAAACTTGCCGTTCCAGGTAAAGAATTGAACGCTCATCTGAACTCTGGACACTGTAACTTCAAAAATTTTTCTCCCCCCATTAAACTTGCCGTTCCAGGTAAAGAAAAGGACGCTCAAATGAATTCAGGACGCTCGAATCAGTCAAAATTTTTTTCCCCCCATTAAACTTGCCGTTCCATGTTAAAACGGAGCTAAAATGAATTCAGGACGCTCAAATCAGTCAAAATTTTTCTCCCCCCATTAAACTTGCCGTTCCAGGAAAAAAATTGGACGCTCATCTGAACTCTGGACACTGTAACTTCAAAAATTTTTCTCCCCCCATTAAACTTGCCGTTCCCGGTAAAAAATGGACGCTAATCTTAATTCAGTACACTATAACCTCAAAAAATTTTTTCCCCCCGCAAAATTTGACGTTCCAGGTACAACAAGGACGCTTTTATGAATTCAGGACGCTCAAATCAGTCAAAATTTTTTTCCCCCCATTAAACTTGCCGTTTCAGGTTAAAAAAGGACGCTCAAATGAATTCAGGACGCTCAAATCAGTCAAAATTTTTTTCCCCCCATCAAACTTGCCGTTCCAGGTAAAAAATTGGACGCTAATCTTAATTATGGACACTATAACCTCAAAAAATTTTCTCCCCCCATTAATCTTGCCGTTCCAGATAAAAAAAGGACGCTTATCTTCAATTCAGGACACTATAATCTTAAAAATTTTTTCCCTCCACAAAATTTTACGTTCCAGGTAAAAAAGGACGCTCTTCTGAATTCAGGACACTAAAAACTCAAAAAATTTTCTCCCCCTATTAAACTTGCCGTTCCAAGTAAAAAAAGGACGCTTAAATGAATTCAGGACGCTCAAATCAGTCAAAATTTTTTTCCTCCCATTAAACTTGACGTTCCAGGTTAAAAAAGGACGCTCAAATGAATTCAGGACGCTCAAATCAGTCAAAATTTTTTTCCATCCAATAAATTTGACGTTCCATGTAAAAAAAGGACGCTTTTCTGAATCCAGGACACTATAACTTCAAAAATTTTTCTCCCCCCACAAAACTTGCCGTTCCAATTAAAAAAAGGACGCTTATCTGAATTCTGGACACTATATCCTCAAAAAATTTTCTCCCCCTACAAAATTTGACGTTGCAGGTAAAAAAAGGACACTTATCTAATTAAAAAATTTTTCTCCATCCACTAAATTTTTAAAAAATTGAAACTCACGAAAAGGAAATGCGGTAAGATTACAAGTCCCCATCATCTTGATAAAAAGAGATAAAAGAGAGAGAGAGAGAGAGAGAGGGGGGTCGCGAGGGTCCGTAAAATAGCTAGGCCCTGTATAAAATCGAAAGATTTTAGGAGAGAGTGGGGGTCGTGAGGGTCAGGAGACGCGGGCTAGTCCTACTATATAATCCTCACTTTTTCATGTCCGTTGTTTGCGCGTTTTTGCCGTTAAAAAATTCAAACGGTCACTTTTCTGGGAGAACTAGGTGCCAGGAACTCAAAAATGCCCTCGGAAGTCTATATCGGTACTCGGTTAAGGCTGTAGGCGCGCCTTAAAGTTAGGCATGTCAAAATTTCAAATGCCTTGAATCTTTGTTTTTAAGTGATTTTTGGGGGTAATTGGGGTCGTAGATCACGAATATGATGGTCAATTTTCCTAAAAACCAGTGACATGGGCGTGGCACCCGATTTTTTGCGGAAAATCTGGGTCTTTGGGCGATTCTGGGAAAAGTTAGGGTCTGAGGGTCTTTTAGACTCAAGAAATGGTTTAATCAAGTAAATTTGAGTCTAGAAAGTTAAAAAAATATTTACTTCGGTACTCGGTTTAGGCTGTGGGCGTGATTCAAGATTTACACAGGCTAAATGTCAAATTTCAAAATTTTTAATTTTTTCATGTTTTTGGGGGTTTTTGGGGGTGAGGATCATGAATATAATGTTTGTTTTCTAAAAAAAGCAGTGACATGGGCGTGGCACTCGATTTTAGGCGGAATTTCCGGGACTTTGCGGTTTTCTGGGATAAGTTAAGGGCTAAGGGTTATTTTTACTCAAGAAATGGATAAATTAGGTGATTTTGAGTCAGAAAAAGTGCCGCTTGGTCCACTCCCGGACTTTTGGCGAACGCTGTGAATTTAATTTAGAGTATTTAATTAAAAAGACCGGTCCTTTTTAAAATTTTGCCGTTCCCATTCAATATTTGCCGTTCTTCTGAGTCAAATAGGCGGCCATGTTTATTAAGAGACGGTCCATTTGAAAATTTGGCGCCAAATTCAAATTTTTTAAAAAATTAGCGGTCCATTAGTTTAGATAGCGTTTCCCATATAATAATTGGCGTTCCACCGAGTAAAAAAGGCGTCCCATGGTTTTAGTTGCCGTTCCATTAAAAAATTGCCGTCCCCTCCCCCCAAACACTTGCCGTTCCATCGTCAAAAATTGCCGTTCCCATGTAATATTTGCCGTTCTTCAGAGTTAATTAGGCGGCCAAATGTTTACTTTAAATTTAAAAAAAGCAATTGGCGCGAAATTTGAAAATTTGGCGCCAAATTCAAAATTTACTCAAAATTTTTCGCCCCCCATTAAACTTTCCGTCCCAGGTTAAAAAAGGACGCCAAACTTAATTTAGGACACTATAACCTCAAAAATTTTTCGCCCCCCACAAAATTTAACATTCATTGTTAAAAAAGGACGCTTATCTGAATTCAGGACACTATTACTTCAAATAATTTTCTCCCCCCATTAAACTTGCCGTTCCCGGTTAAAAAAGGTCGTCTATCTGAATTCAGGACACTATATCCTCAAAAATTTTTTCCCCCCAAATAACTTGCCGTTCCAGGTTGAAAAAGGACGCTCGAATGAATTCAGGACGCTCAAATCAGTCAAAATTTTTATCCCCCTATTAAACTTGCCGTTCCAGGTTAAAAAAGGACGCTCGAATGAATTCAGGACGCTCAAATCATTCAAAATTTTTCTCCCCCCATTAAACTTGCCGTTCCAGTTAAAAAATTGGACGCTCATCTGAACTCAGGACACTGTAACTTCAAAAATTTTTCTCCCCCCTCAAAACTTGCCGTTCCAAGTATAAAAAGGACACTTATCTGAATTTAGGACACTTTAATCTTAATAATTTTTCTCCCCCCATTAAACTTGCCGTTCCAGGTAAAAAATTGGACGCTCATCTGAACTCTGGACACTATAACCTCAAAAATTTTTCTCCCACCACAAAATTAAACGTTCAAAGTAAAAAATTGGACGCTCATCTGAACTCTGGACACTATAACCTCAAAAATTTTTCTCCCACCACAATATTAAACGTTCAAAGTAAAAAATTGGACGCTTATCTGAATTCAGGACACTAAGACCTAAAAAATTTTTCTCCCCCCACAAAACTTGCCGTTCCAGGTAAAACATTGACGCTTATCTTAATTCAGGACACTATAGACTTAAAAATTTTTCTCCACCCACAAAATTTAACATTCCAGGTAAAAAAAGGACGCTTTTCTGAATTCAGGACACTATATTCCAAAAATTTTTCTCCCCCCATTAAACTTACCGTTCCAGGTAAAAAATTGGACGCTCATCTGAATTCAGGACACTTAAGCCTCAAAAAATTTTCTCCCCCCACAAAATTTGACGTTCCAGGTAAAATAAGGACGCTTTTCGGAATCCAAGACACTATAACTTAAAAAATTTTTCTCCCCACATTAAACTTGCCGTTCCAGGTAAAAAATTGGTCGCTCATCTGAACTCTGGACACTATAACCTCAAAAATTTTTCTCCCACCACAAAATTAAACGTTCAAAGTAAAAAATTGGACGCTCATCTGAACTCTGGACACTATAACCTCAAAAATTTTTCTCCCACCACAAAATTAAACGTTCAAAGTAAAAGATTGGACGCTTATCTGAATTCAGGACACTAAGACCTAAAAAATTTTTCGCCCCACCGTTAAACTTGCCGTTCCATGTAATAAAAGGACGCTAAACTGAATTATGGACACTATAACCTCAAAAATTAGACACTTACACAAAGACACTTATCAAAAATTTTTCTCCTCCCGCAAAATTTGACGTTCCAGGTAAAAAAAGGACGCTTAACTTTAATTCAGGACACTATAATCTCAAAAATTTTTCTCCCCCCATTTTAACTTGACGTTCCATGTTAAAAAAGGACGCTCAAATGAATTCAGGACGCTATAATCATTAAAAATTTTTCTCCCCCCATTAAACTTGCCGTTCCAGGTTAAAAAAGGACGCTTAAATGAATTCAGGACACTATAACTTCAAAAATTTTTCTCCCCTCATTAAACTTGCCGTTCCCAGTTTAAAAAGGATACTTTTCTGAATTCAGGACGCTCAAATCGATCAAAATTTTTTCCCCCCATTAAACTTACCGTTCCAGGTTAAAAAAGGACACTCAAATGAATTCAGGACGCTCAAATCAGTAAAAATTTTTTTCCCCCCATTAAACTTGCCGTTCCAGGTAAAAAAAGGACGCTTTTCTGAATCCAGGACACTATATCTTCAAAAATTTTTCTCCCCCCACAAAATGCAACTCTCAAAAAGGAAATGCGGTCAGATTTAAAGTCCCCCTATCATCTTGATAAAAAGAGATAAAAAGAGAGAGATAGAGAGAGAGAGAGGGAGGGGGGTCGCGAAGATCCGTAAAATAGCTAGGCTCCGTATAAAATCGAGAGATTTTATGAGAGAGTGGCGGTCGAGAGGGTCAGCGGACGCGGGCTAGTCCTACTATATAATCCTCACTTTTTCAACTGTGTTTGTGACTTTTTGCCGTTATAAATTACAAACGGTCACTTTTCTGGGAGAACTAGGTGCCAGGAACTCAAAAATGCCCTCGGAAGTTAACGGCGGTACTCGGTTAAGGCTGTAGGCGCGCCTAAAAGTTAGGCATGTCAAAATTTCAAATGCCTTGAATCTTTGTTTTTAAGTAATTTTTAGGGGTAATTGGGGTCGAGGATCACGAATATGATGGTCAATTTTCCTAAAAACCAGTGACATGGGCGTGGCACTCGGTTTTTTGCGGAAATTCCGGTTTTTTGGGCGATTCTGAGAAAATGGGGCGACTTTAGGAATTTCAAACATCAGAATTGATAAGATTAGGTAATTTTATGTTTAGAAAGTCCAAAAAATGTTAACGGCGGTACTCGGTTTAGGCTGTGGGCGCGATTCAAGATTTAGACAGCCGAAATGTCAAATTTCAAAATTTTTAAAATTTTGATGTTTTTGGGGGTTTTTGGTGGTGAGGATCACGAAAATAATGTTTTTTTTTGGAAAAAAGCAGTGACATGGGCGTGGCACTCGATTTTTGGGGGAATTTCCGGGACTTTGCGGTTTTCTGGGAAAAGTTAAGGGCTGAGGGTCTATTTTACTCTAGAAATGGATAAATTAGGTGATTTTGAGTCAGAAAAAGTGCCGCTTGGTCCACTCCCGAACTTTTGGCGAACGCTGGGAATTTAATTAAGAGTATTTAATTAAAAAGACCGGTCCTTTTTAAAATTTTGCCGTTCCCATCCAATATTTGCCGTTCTTCTGAGTCAAATAGGCGGCCCAGTTTATTAAGAGACGGTCCATTCGAAAATTTGGCGCAAAATTGAAAATTTGGCGCCAAATTCAAATTTTTCAAAAAATTAGCGGTCCATTAGTTTAGATAGCGTTTCCCATATAATAATTGGCGTTCCACCGAGTAAAAAAGGCGTCCCATGGTTTTAGTTGCCGTTCCATTAAAAAATTGCCGTCCCCGCCCCAAACACTTGCCGTTCCATCGTCAAAAATTGCCGTTCCCATGGAATATTTGCCGTTCTTCAGACTTAAATAGGCGGCCCAATGTTTTAGTTTAAATTTAAGGAAAGAAATTGGCGCGAAATTTGAAAATTTGGCGCCAAATTCAAAATTTACTCAAAATTTTTCGCCTTCCATTAAACTTTCCGTCCCAGGTTAAAAAAGGACGCCAAACTGAATTTAGGACACTGTAACTTCAAAATTTTTTTCCGCCCATAAAACTTGCCGTTCCAGGTAAAAAAAGGACGCTCAAATGAATTCAGGACGCTCAAATCAGTCAAAATTTTTTTCCGCCCATAAAACTTGCCGTTCCAGGTAAAAAAAGGACGCTCAAATGAATTCAGGACGCTCAAATCAGTCAAAATTTTTTTCCGCCCATAAAACTTGCCGTTCCAGGTAAAAAAAGGACGCTCAAATGAATTCAGGACGCTCAAATCAGTCAAAATTTTTTTCCGCCCATAAAACTTGCCGTTCCAGGTAAAAAAAGGACGCTCAAATGATTTCAGGACGCTCAAATCAGTCAAAATTTTTTTCCGCCCATAAAACTTGCCGTTCCAGGTAAAAAGAGGACGCTCAAATGAATTCAGGACGCTCAAATCAGTCAAAATTTTTTTCCCCCCATTAAACTTGCCGTTCCAGGTTAAAAAAGGACGCTCAAATGAATTCAGGACGCTCAAATCAGTCAAAATTTTTTTCCGCCCATAAAACTTGCCGTTCCAGGTAAAAAGAGGACGCTCAAATAAATTCAGGACGCTCAAATCAGTCAAAATTTTTCTCCCCCCATTAAACTTGCCGTTCCAGGTTAAAAAAGGACGCTCAAATAAATTCAGGACGCTCAAATCAGTCAAAATTTTTCTCCCCCCACAAAATTTGACGTTCCAGGTTAAAAAAGGACGCTCAAATAAATTCAGGACGCTCAAATCAGTCAAAATTTGTCTCCCCCCACAAAATTTGACGTTGCAGGTAAAAAATGGACACTTATCTAATTAAAGACGCTATAACTTCAAAAATTTTTCTCCCCCCACAAATTTTGACATTCCAGGTAAAAAAAGGACGCTCAAATGAATTCAGGACGCTCAAATCAGTCAAAATTTTTTTCCGCCCATAAAACTTGCCGTTCCAGGTAAAACGAGGACGCTCAAATGAATTCAGGACGCTCAAATCAGTCAAAATTTTTTTCCCCCCATTAAACTTGCCGTTCCAGGTTAAAAAAGGACGCTCAAATGAATTCAGGACGCTCAAATCAGTCAAAATTTTTTTCCGCCCATAAAACTTGCCGTTCCAGGTAAAAAGAGGACGCTCAAATAAATTCAGGACGCTCAAATCAGTCAAAATTTTTCTCCCCCCATTAAACTTGCCGTTCCAGGTTAAAAAAGGACGCTCAAATAAATTCAGGACGCTCAAATCAGTCAAAATTTTTCTCCCCCCACAAAATTTGACGTTCCAGGTTAAAAAAGGACGCTCAAATAAATTCAGGACGCTCAAATCAGTCAAAATTTTTCTCCCCCCACAAAATTTGACGTTGCAGGTAAAAAATGGACACTTATCTAATTAAAGACGCTATAACTTCAAAAATTTTTCTCCCCCCACAAATTTTGACATTCCAGGTAAAACATGGACGCTTATCTTAATTCAGGACACTATAACCTCAAAAAATTTTCTCCTCCCATAAAACTTGCCGTTCCAGGTAAAAAAAGGACGCTCAAATGAATTCAGGACGCTCAAATCAGTCAAAATTTTTTTCCGCCCATAAAACTTGCCGTTCCAGGTAAAAAGAGGACGCTCAAATAAATTCAGGACGCTCAAATCAGTCAAAATTTTTCTCCCCCCATTAAACTTGCCGTTCCAGGTAAAAAGAGGACGCTCAAATAAATTCAGGACGCTCAAATCAGTCAAAATTTTTCTCCCCCCATTAAACTTGCCGTTCCAGGTAAAAAAAGGACAATTTTTTGAATCCAGGACACTTTATCTTCAGAAATTTTTCTCCCCCCATTAAACTTGCCGTTCCATGTTAAAAAGGACGCTAAAATGAATTCAGGACGCTCAAATCAGTCAAAATTTTTTTCCGCCCATAAAACTTGCCGTTCCAGGTAAAACGAGGACGCTCAAATGAATTCAGGACGCTCAAATCAGTCAAAATTTTTTTCCCCCCATTAAACTTGCCGTTCCAGGTTAAAAAAGGACGCTCAAATGAATTCAGGACGCTCAAATCAGTCAAAATTTTTTTCCGCCCATAAAACTTGCCGTTCCAGGTAAAAAGAGGACGCTCAAATAAATTCAGGACGCTCAAATCAGTCAAAATTTTTCTCCCCCCATTAAACTTGCCGTTCCAGGTTAAAAAAGGACGCTCAAATAAATTCAGGACGCTCAAATCAGTCAAAATTTTTCTCCCCCCACAAAATTTGACGTTCCAGGTTAAAAAAGGACGCTCAAATAAATTCAGGACGCTCAAATCAGTCAAAATTTTTCTCCCCCCACAAAATTTGACGTTCCCGGTTAAAAAAAGACGCTTATCTTAATTCAGGACACTATGACTTCAAAAATTTTTCTCCCCCCATTAAACTTGCCGTTCCAGGTAAAAAAAGGACAATTTTTTGAATCCAGGACACTTTATCTTCAGAAATTTTTCTCCCCCCATTAAACTTGCCGTTCCATGTTAAAAAGGACGCTAAAATGAATTCAGGACGCTCAAATCAGTCAAAATTTTTTTCCGCCCATAAAACTTGCCGTTCCAGGTAAAACGAGGACGCTCAAATGAATTCAGGACGCTCAAATCAGTCAAAATTTTTTTCCCCCCATTAAACTTGCCGTTCCAGGTTAAAAAAGGACGCTCAAATGAATTCAGGACGCTCAAATCAGTCAAAATTTTTTTCCGCCCATAAAACTTGCCGTTCCAGGTAAAAAGAGGACGCTCAAATAAATTCAGGACGCTCAAATCAGTCAAAATTTTTCTCCCCCCATTAAACTTGCCGTTCCAGGTTAAAAAAGGACGCTCAAATAAATTCAGGACGCTCAAATCAGTCAAAATTTTTCTCCCCCCACAAAATTTGACGTTCCAGGTTAAAAAAGGACGCTCAAATAAATTCAGGACGCTCAAATCAGTCAAAATTTTTCTCCCCCCACAAAATTTGACGTTGCAGGTAAAAAATGGACACTTATCTAATTAAAGACGCTATAACTTCAAAAATTTTTCTCCCCCCACAAATTTTGACATTCCAGGTAAAACATGGACGCTTATCTTAATTCGGGACACTATTACCTCAAAAAATTTTCTCCTCCCGCAAAATTTGACGTTCCAGGTAAAAAAAGGACGCTTAACTTTAATTCAGGACACTATAATCTCAAAAATTTTTCTCCCCCCATAATACTTGCCGTTCCAGGTAAAACGAGGACGCTCAAATGAATTCAGGACGCTCAAATCAGTCAAAATTTTTCTCCCCCCATTAAACTTGCCGTTCCAGGTTAAAAAAGGACGCTCAAATAAATTCAGGACGCTCAAATCAGTCAAAATTTTTCTCCCCCCACAAAATTTGACGTTCCAGGTTAAAAAAGGACGCTCAAATAAATTCAGGACGCTCAAATCAGTCAAAATTTTTCTCCCCCCACAAAATTTGACGTTGCAGGTAAAAAATGGACACTTATCTAATTAAAGACGCTATAACTTCAAAAATTTTTCTCCCCCCACAAATTTTGACATTCCAGGTAAAACATGGACGCTTATCTTAATTCAGGACACTAAAACCTCAAAAAATTTTCTCCTCCCGCAAAATTTGACGTTCCAGGTAAAAAAAGGACGCTTAACTTTAATTCAGGACACTATAATCTCAAAAATTTTTCTTCCCCCATAATACTTGCAGTTCCAGGATAAAAAAGGACGCTCAAATGAATTCAGGACGCTCAAATCAGTTAAAATTTTATTCCCCCCATTAAACTTGCCGTTCCATGTTAAAAAGGACGCTAAAATGAATTCAGGACGCTCAAATCATTCAAAATTTTTCTCCCCCCACAAAATTTGACGTTCCAGGTTAAAAAAGGACGCTCAAATAAATTCAGGACGCTCAAATCAGTCAAAATTTTTCTCCCCCCACAAAATTTGACGTTGCAGGTAAAAAATGGACACTTATCTAATTAAAGACGCTATAACTTCAAAAATTTTTCTCCCCCCACAAATTTTGACATTCCAGGTAAAACATGGACGCTTATCTTAATTCAGGACACTATAACCTCAAAAAATTTTCTCCTCCCGCAAAATTTGACGTTCCAGGTAAAAAAAGGACGCTTAACTTTAATTCAGGACACTATAATCTCAAAAATTTTTCTCCCCCCATAATACTTGCAGTTCCAGGATAAAAAAGGACGCTCAAATGAATTCAGGACGCTCAAATCAGTTAAAATTTTATTCCCCCCATTAAACTTGCCGTTCCATGTTAAAAAGGACGCTAAAATGAATTCAGGACGCTCAAATCATTCAAAATTTTTCTCCCCCCATTAAACTTGCCGTTCCAGGTTAAAAAAGGACGCTCAAATGAATTCAGGACGCTCAAATCAGTCAAAATTTTTTTCCGCCCATAAAACTTGCCGTTCCAGGTAAAAAGAGGACGCTCAAATAAATTCAGGACGCTCAAATCAGTCAAAATTTTTCTCCCCCCATTAAACTTGCCGTTCCAGGTTAAAAAGGACGCTCAAATAAATTCAGGACGCTCAAATCAGTCAAAATTTTTCTCCCCCCACAAAATTTGACGTTCCAGGTTAAAAAAGGACGCTCAAATAAATTCAGGACGCTCAAATCAGTCAAAATTTTTCTCCCCCCACAAAATTTGACGTTGCAGGTAAAAAATGGACACTTATCTAATTAAAGACGCTATAACTTCAAAATTTTTTCTCCCCCCACAAATTTTGACATTCCAGGTAAAACATGGACGCTTATCTTAATTCAGGACACTATAAACTCAAAAAATTTTCTCCTCCCGCAAAATTTGACGTTCCAGGATAAAAAAGGACGCTCAAATGAATTCAGGACGCTCAAATCAGTTAAAATTTTATTCCCCCCATTAAACTTGCCGTTCCAGGTAAAAAAAGGACGCTCAAATGAATTCAGGACGCTCAAATCAGTCAAAATTTTTTTCCCCCCATTAATTCTGCCGTTCCAGGTAATAAAAAGGACGTTTATCTTAATTTAGGACACTATATCCTCAAAAATTTTTTCCCCCCAAATAACTTGACGTTCCCGGTTAAAAAAAGACGCTTATCTTAATTCAGGACACTATGACTTCAAAAATTTTTCTCCCCCCATTAAACTTGCCGTTCCAGGTAAAAAAAGGACAATTTTTTGAATCCAGGACACTTTATCTTCAGAAATTTTTCTCCCCCCATTAAACTAGCCGTTCCAGTTAAAAAATTGCACGCTCATCTGAGCTCTGGACACTGTAACTTCAAAAATTTTTCTCCCACCATTAAACTTGCCGTTCCATGTTAAAAAGGACGCTAAAATGAATTCAGGACGCTCAAATCATTCAAAATTTTTCTCCCCCCATTAAACTTGCCGTTCCAGGTTAAAAAAGGACGCTCAAATAAATTCAGGACGCTCAAATCAGTCAAAATTTTTTTTCCCCCATTAAACTTGCCGTTCCAGGTTGAAAAAGGACGCTCGAATGAATTCAGGACGCTCAAATCAGTCAAAATTTTTCTCCATCCACTAGATTTTTCAAAATTTAAACTCACAAAAAGGAAATGCGGTCAGATTATAAGTCCCCCCATCTTCTTGATAAAAAGAGATAAAAAGAGAGAGAGAGAGAGAGAGAGGGAGGGGGGTCGCGAAGATCCGTAAAATAGCTAGGCTCCGTATAAAATCGCGAGATTTTATGAGAGAGTGGGGGTCGCGAGGGTCAGAGGACGCGGGCTAGTCCTACTATATAATCCTCACTTTTTCAACTGTGTTTGTGACTTTTTGCCGTTAAAAAATTCAAACGGTCACTTTTCTGGGAGAACTAGGTGCCAGGAACTCAAAAATGCCCTCGGAAGTTAACGGCGTTACTCGGTTAAGGCTGTGGGCGCGCCTTAAAGTTAGGCATGTCAAAATTTCAAATAGGTTATTTTTTTGATTTTAAGTGTTTTTTGGGGGTAATTGGGGTCGAGGATCACGAATATGGTGGTCAATTTTCTGAAAAACCAGTGACATGGGCGTGGCAGCCGGTTTTTTTGCGGAAATTCTGGGTTTTTGGGCGATTCTGGGAAAAGTTAGGGGCTGAGGGTATTTTAGACTCAAGAAATGGTTTAATCAAGTAAATTTGAGTCTAGAAAGTTAATAAAATGTTAACGGCGTTACTCGGTTTAGGCTGTGGGCGTGTTTCAAGGTTTGGACTGTCTAAATGTCAAAATTCTAAATTTTTAATATTTTGATATTTTTGGGGGTTTTTGGGGGTGAGGATCACGAAAATAATGTTTATTTTTGAAAAAAAGCAGTGACATGGGCGTGGCACTCGATTTTTGGCGGAATTTCCGGGATTTTGCGGTTTTTTTGGGAAAAGTTAAGGGCTAAGGGTTATTTTTTCTCAAGAAATGGATAAATTAGGTGATTTTGAGTTAGAAAAGGTGCCGCTTGATCCACTCTCGGACTTTTGGCGAACGCTGGGAATTTAATTAAGAGTATTTAATTAAAAAGACCGGTCCTTTTTAAAATTTTGCCGTTCCCATCCAATATTTGCCGTTCTTCTGAGTCAAATAGGCGGCCCGGTTTATTAAGAGACGGTCCATTCGAAAATTTGGCGCGAAATTTGAAAATTTGGCGCCAAATTCAAATTTTTCAAAAAATCAGCGGTCCATTAGTTTAGATAGCGTTTCCCATATAATAATTGGCGTTCAACCGAGTAAAAAAGGCGTCTCATGGTTTTAGTTGCCGTTCTTTTAAAAAATTGCCGTCCCCGCCCCAAACACTTGCCGTTCCATCGTCAAAAATTGCCGTTCCCATGTAATATTTGCCGTTCTTCAGAGTTAAATAGGCGGCCAAATGTTTTAGTTTAAATTTAAAGAAAGTATTTGGCGCGAAATTTGAAAATTTGGCGCCAAATTCAAAATTTACTCAAAATTTTTCACTCCAATTAAACTTTCTGTCCCAGGTTAAAAAAGGACGCCAAACTGAATTTAGGACACTATAACCTCAAAAATTTTTCGCCACCCACAAAATTTAACATTCCAGGTTAAAAAAGGACGCTTATCTGAATTCAGGACACTATTACTTCAAATAATTTTCTCCCCCCATTAAACTTGCCGTTACAGGTTAAAAAAGGACGCTTTTCTGAATCCAGGACACTATATCTTCAAAAATTTTTCTCCCCCCATTAAACTTACCGTTCCCAGTTTAAAAAGGATACTTTTCTGAATTCAGGACACTATAACCTCAAAAAATTTTTTCCCCCCGCAAAATTTGACGTTCCAGGTACAACAAGGACGCTTTTATGAATTCAGGACGCTCAAATCAGTCAAAATTTTTTTCCCCCCATTAAACTTGCCGTTCCAGGTTTAAAAAGGACGCTCGAATGAATTCAGGACGCTCAAATCAGTCAAAATTTTCTTCCCCCCACAAAAATTGCCGTTCCCAAGTAATATTTGACGTTCTTCAGAGTTAAATAGGCGGCCCAATGTTTTACTTTAAATTTAAAAAAAAAAAATTGCGCGCAATTTGAAAATTTGGCGCCAAATTCAAAATTACTCAAAATTTTTCTCCCCCCATTAAACTTGCCGTTCCAGGATAAAAAAGGACGCTTAGCTGAATTTAGGACGCTATAACTTCAAAAATTTTTCTCCCCCCATTAAACTTGCCGTTCCAGGTAAAAAATTGGACGCTCATCTGAACTCAGGACACTGTAACTTCAAAAATTTTTCTTCCCCCACAAATTTTGATGTTCCAGGTAAAACATTGAAGCTTATCATAATTCGAACACTATAATCTTAAAAATTTTTCTCCCCCCTCAAAATTTGACGTTCCAGGTAAAAAAAGGACGCTTTTCTGAATCCAGGACATTTTAGCCTCCAAAAATTTTCTCCCCCCACAAAACTTGCCGTTCCAGGTAAAAAATGGACGCTTATCTTAATTCAGGACGCTAAAATCATTAAAAATTTTTCTCCCCCCATTAAAATTGCCGTTCCAGGTTAAAAAAGGACGCTTATCTGAATTCAGGACACTTTTACTTCAAAAATTTTTCTCCCCCCACAAAATATGTATTTCCAGATAAAAAAGGACGCTCAAATGAATTCAGGACGCTCAAATCAGTCAAAATTTTTTTCCGCCCATAAAACTTGCCGTTTCAGGTAAAAAAAGGACGCTTTTATGAATTCAGGACGCTCAAATCAGTCAAAATTTTTTTTCCCCCATTAAAATTGCCGTTCCAGGTTAAAAAAGGACGCTTATCTGAATTCAGGACACTTTTACTTCAAAAATTTTTCCCCCCCCACAAAATATTTATTTCCAGATAAAAAAGGACGCTTAAATGAATTCAGGACGCTCAAATCAGTCAAAATTTTTTTCCGCCCATAAAACTTGCCGTTCCAGGTAAAAAAAGGACGCTTTTATGAATTCAGGACGCTCAAATCAGTCAAAATTTTTTTCCCCCCATTAAAATTGCCGTTCCAGGTTAAAAAAGGACGCTTATCTGAATTCAGGACACTTTTACTTCAAAAATTTTTCTCCCCCCACAAAATGTGTATTTCCAGATAAAAAAGGACGCTCAAATGAATTCAGGACGCTCAAATCAGTCAAAATTTTTTTCCGCCCATAAAACTTGCCGTTCCAGGTAAAAAAAGGACGCTTTTATGAATTCAGGACGCTCAAATCAGTCAAAATTTTTTTCCCCCTATTAAAATTGCCGTTCCAGGTTAAAAAAGGACGCTTATCTGAATTCAGGACACTTTTACTTCAAAAATTTTTCTCCCCCCACAAAATATGTATTTCCAGATAAAAAAGGACGCTCAAATGAATTCAGGACGCTCAAATCAGTCAAAATTTTTTTCCGCCCATAAAACTTGCCGTTCCAGGTAAAAAAAGGACGCTTTTATGAATTCAGGACGCTCAAATCAGTCGAAATTTTTTTCCCCCCATTAAAATTGCCGTTCCAGGTTAAAAAGGACGCTAAAATGAATTTAGGACACCTTAACCTCAAAAATTTTTCGCCCCCTATTAAACTTGCCGTCCCAGGTTAAAAAGGACACTAAACTGAATTTAGGACACTATAACCTCAAAAATTTTTTTTTCCCCTTAAAATTTGACGTTCCAAGTAAAAAAAGGACACTTATCTTAATTCAGGACACTATAACTTGAAAAATTTTTCTCCCCCCATTAAACTCGCCGTTCCAGGTAAAAAATTGACGCTTATCTGAATTCAGGACACTTTACTCTTAAAATTTTTCTTCCCCCTATTAAACTTGCCGTTCCAGGTAAAAAAAGGACGCTTTTATGAATTCAGGACGCTCAAATCAGTCAAAATTTTTTTCCCCCCATTAAAATTGCCGTTCCAGGTAAAAAAAGGACGCTTTTCTGAATCCAGGAGACTATATCTTCAAAAATTTTTCTCCATCCACTTAATTTTTCAAAAATTGAAACTCACGAAAAGGAAATGCGGTCAGATTATAAGTCCCCCCATCTTCTTGATAAAAAGAGATAAAAAGAGAGAGAGAGAGAGAGAGAGGGAGGGGGGTCGCGAAGATCCGTAAAATAGCTAGGCTCCGTATAAAATCGCGAGATTTTAGGAGAGAGTGGGGGTCGTGAGAGTCAGAAGACGCGGGCTAGTCCTACTATATAATCCTCACTTTTTCAACTGTGTTTGTGACTTTTTGCCGTTAAAAAATTCAAACGGTCACTTTTCTGGGAGAACTAGGTGCCAGGAACTCAAAAATGCCCTCGGAAGTTAACGGCGTTACTCGGTTAAGGCTGTGGGCGCGCCTTAAAGTTAGGCATGTCAAAATTTCAAATAGGTTATTTTTTGATTTTAAGTGTTTTTTGGGGGTAATTGGGGTCGAGGATCACGAATATGGTGGTCAATTTTCTGAAAAACCAGTGACATGGGCGTGGCAGCCGGTTTTTTGCGGAAATTCTGGGTTTTTGGGCGATTCTGGGAAAAGTTAGGGGCTGAGGGTATTTTAGACTCAAGAAATGGTTTAATCAAGTAAATTTGAGTCTAGAAAGTTAATAAAATGTTAACGGCGTTACTCGGTTTAGGCTGTGGGCGTGTTTCAAGGTTTGGACTGTCTAAATGTCAAAATTCTAAATTTTTAATATTTTGATATTTTTGGGGGTTTTTGGGGGTGAGGATCACGAAAATAATGTTTATTTTTGAAAAAAAGCAGTGACATGGGCGTGGCACTCGATTTTTGGCGGAATTTCCGGGATTTTGCGGTTTTTTTGGGAAAAGTTAAGGGCTTAGGGTTATTTTTTCTCAAGAAATGGAACAATTAGGTGTTTTTGAGTCAGAAAAAGTGCCGCTTGGTCCACTCCCACACTTTTGGCGAACGCTGGGATTTAATTAAGAGTAATTAATTAAAAAGACCGGTCCTTTTTAAAATTTTGCCGTTCCAATCCAATATTTGCCGTTCTTCTGAGTCAAATAGGCGGCCCAGTTTATTAAGAGACGGTCCATTCGAAAATTTGGCGCGAAATTTGAAAATTTGGCGCCAAATTCAAATTTTTCAAAAAATTAGCGGTCCATTAGTTTAGATAGCGTTTCCCATGTAAAAATTGGCGTTACTCTGATCAATTAAGGCGTCCCATGGTTTTAGTTGCCGTTCCATTAAAAAATTGCCGTCCCCCCCAAACATTTGCCGTTCCATCGTCAAAAATTGCCGTTCCCATGGAATATTTGCCGTTCCTCTCAGTTAAATAGGCGGCCCAATATTTTAGTTCAAATTTAAAGAAAGTAATTGGCGCGAAATTTGAAAATTTGGCGCCAAATTCAAAATTTACTCAAAATTTTTCGCCCCCCATTAAACTTGCCCTCCCAGGTTAAAAAGGACACTAAACTGAATCTAGGACACTATAACCTAAAAAAATTTTCTTTCCCCTTAAAATTTGACGTTCCAAGTAAAAAAAGGACGCTTATCTTAATTCAGGACACTAAAACTTGAAAAATTTTTCTCCCCCCATTAAACTCGCCGTTCCAGGTAAAAAATTGACGCTTATCTGAACTCAGGACACTATACTCTTAAAAATTTTCTCCCCCGATTAAATTTGCCGTTCCAGATAAAAAATTGGACGCTCATCTGAATTCAGGACACTATACTCTTAAAAATTTTTCTTCCCCCATTAAATTTGCCGTTCCAGATAAAAAATTGGACGCTCATCTGTATTCAGGACACTTTAGCCTCAAAAAATTTTCTCCCCCCACAAAATTTGACGTTCCAGGTAAAAAAAGGACGCTTTTCTGAATCCAGGACATTTTAGCCTCCAAAAATTTTTCTCCCCCCATTAAACTTGCCGTTCCAGGTAAAAAATTGGACGCTCATCTGAATTCAGGTCACTTTAGCCTCCAAAAATTTTCTCCCCCCACAAAACTTGCCGTTCCAGGTAAAAAATGGACGCTTATCTTAATTCAGGACACTGTAACTTCAAAAATTTTTCTCCCCCCACAAAACTTGCCGTTCCAAGTAAAAAAAGGACGCTTATCTGAATTCAGGACACTATAATCCTAAAAATTTTTCTCCCCCAAATAAACTTGACGTTCCAGGTTTAAAAAAGGACACTTTTCTGAATTTAGGACACTTTAATCTTAATAATTTTTCTCCCCCAATTAAACTTGCCGTTCCAGGTAAAAAATTGGACGCTAATCTTAATTCAGGACACTATAACCTCAAAATTTTTTTCTCCCAATTAAACTTGCCGTTCCAGGTTAAAAAAAGACGCTCAAATAAATTCAGGACGCTCAAATCAGTCAAAATTTTTCTCCCCCCATTAAACTTGCCGTTCCAGGTTAAAAAAGGACGCTCAAATAAATTCAGGACGCTCAAATCAGTCAAAATTTTTCTCCCCCCATTAACTTGCCGTTCCAGGTAAAAAAAGGACGCTTTTCTGAATCCAGGAGACTATATCTTCAAAAATTTTTCTCCCCCCATTAAATTTGCCGTTCCAGATAAAAAATTGGACGCTCATCTGAACTCAGGACACTGTAACTTCAAAAATTTTTCTCCCCCCACAAAACTTGCCGTTCCAGAATAAAAAAGGACGCTCAAATTAATTCAGGACGCTCAAATCAGTCAAAATTTTTTTCCGCCCATAAAACTTGCCGTTCCAGGTTAAAAAAGGACGCTTATCTGAATTCAGGACACTTTTACTTCAAAAATTTTTCTCCCCCCACAAAATATGTATTTCCAGGTAATAAAAGAACGCTCAAATGAATTCAGGACGCTCAAATCAGTCAAAATTTTTTATCCCCTATTAAACTTGCCGTTCCAGGTAAAAAATTGGACGCTAATCTTAATTATAGACACTATAACCTCAGAAAATTTTTTTCCCTCCGCAAAATTTGACGTTCCAGGTAAAAAAAGGACGCTTTTTTGAATCCAGGAAACTATATCTTCAAAAATTTTTTTCCCCCCATTAAACTTGCCGTTCCAGGTTAAAAAAGGACGCTCAAATGAATTCAGGACGCTCAAATCAGTCAAAAATTTTTTTCCCCCCCATTAAACTTGCCGTTCCAGGTTAAAAAAGGACGCTCAAATGAATTCAGGACGCTATAATCTTAAAAATTTTTCTCCCCACACAAAATTTGACGTTCCAGGTAAAAAAAGGACGCTCATCTGAATTAAGGACACTATAATTACAAATAATTTTCTCCCCCCACAAAATTCGACGTTCCAGGTAAAAAAAGGACACTTATCTGAATTTAGGACACTTTAATCTTAATAATTTTTCTTCCCCCATTAAACTTGCCGTTCCAGGTAAAAACAGGACGCTTATATTAATTCAGGACACTTTGACTTCAAAAATTTTTCTCCCCCCATTAAACTTGCCGTTCCAGGTTAAAAATGGACGCTCAAATAAATTCAGGACGCTCATATCAGTCAAAATTTTTTTCCCCCCATTAAACTTGCCGTTCCAGGTTTAAAAAGGACGCTCGAATGAATTCAGGACGCTCAAATCAGTCAAAATTTTTTTGCCCCCATTAAACTTGCCGTTCCAGGTAAAAACAGGACGCTTATATTAATTCAGGACACTTTGACTTCAAAAATTTTTCTCCCCCCATTAAACTTGCCGTTCCAGGTTAAAAATGGACGCTCAAATAAATTCAGGACGCTCATATCAGTCAAAATTTTTTTCCCCCCATTAAACTTGCCGTTCCAGGTTTAAAAAAGGACGCTAAAATGAATTCAGGACGCTCAAATCAGTCAAAATTTTTCTCCCCCCATTAAATTTGCCGTTCCAGGTAAAAAAAGGACGCTTTTCTGAATCCAGGACACTATATCTTCAAAAATTTTTCTCCCCCCATTAAACTTACCGTTCCCAGTTTAAAAAGGATACTTTTCTGAATTCAGGACGCTCAAATCGATCAAAATTTTTCTCCCCCCATTAAACTTACCGTTCCCAGTTTGAAAAGGATACTTTTCTGAATTCAGGACGCTCAAATCGATCAAAATTTTTTCCCCCCATTAAACTTACCGTTCCAGTTTAAATAGGACACTCAAATGAATTCAGGACGCTCAAATCAGTCAAAATTTTTTTCCCCCCATTAAACTTGCCGTTCCAGAAAAAAAATTGGACGCTCATCTGAACTCTGGACACTGTAACTTCAAAAATTTTTCTCCCCCCATTAAACTTGCCGTTCCCGGTAAAAAATGGACGCTAATCTTAATTCAGGACACTATAACCTCAAAAAATTTTTTCCCCCCGCAAAATTTGACGTTCCAGGTACAACAAGGACGCTTTTATGAATTCAGGACGCTCAAATCGATCAAAATTTTTTCCCCCCATTAAACTTACCGTTCCAGGTTAAATAGGACACTCAAATGAATTCAGGACGCTCAAATCAGTCAAAATTTTTTTCCCCCCATTAAACTTGCCGTTCCAGAAAAAAAATTGGACGCTCATCTGAACTCTGGACACTGTAACTTCAAAAATTTTTCTCCCCCCATTAAACTTGCCGTTCCCGGTAAAAAATTGGACGCTAATCTTAATTATGGACACTATAACCTCAAAAAATTTTCTCCCCTCATTAATCTTGCCGTTCCAGATAAAAAAAGGACGCTTATCTTTAATACAGGACACTATAATCTTAAAAATTTTTTCCCTCCACAAAATTTTACGTTCCAGGTAAAAAAAGGACGCTCTTCTGAATTCAGGACACTAAAAACTCAAAAAATTTTCTCCCCCTATTAAACTAGCCGTTCCAAGTAAAAAAAGGACGCTTAAATGAATTCAGGACGCTCAAATCAGTCAAAATTTTTTTCCTCCCATTAAACTTGACGTTCCAGGTTAAAAAAGGACGCTCAAATGAATTCAGGACGCTCAAATCAGTCAAAATTTTTCTCCCCACACAAAATTTGACGTTCCAGGTAAAAAAAGGACGCTCATCTGAATTAAGGACACTATAATTACAAATAATTTTCTCCCCCCACAAAACTTGCCGTTCCAATTAAAAAAAGGACGCTTATCTGAATTCAGGACACTATATCCTCAAAAAATTTTCTCCCCCCACAAAATTTGACGTTGCAGGTAAAAAAAGGACACTTATCTAATTAAAGACTATATAACTTCAAAAATTTTTTTCCCCCCACAAATTTTGATGTTCCAGGTAAAACATGGACGCTTATCATAATTCACGACACTATAACTTCACAAAATTTTCTCCCCCCACGAAATTTGACGTTCCAGGTAAAAGCAGGACACCTATCTGAATTAAGGACACTATAACCTCAAAAATTTTTCTCCCCCCATAAAATTTTACATTCCAGGTCAAAAAAGGACGCTTTTCTGAATTCAGGACACTATAACTTCAAAATATTTTCTCCCCCCATTAAACTTGCCGTTCCAGGTT
The DNA here is from genome assembly GCA_025491095.1 of Brachionus asplanchnoidis. Lineage (NCBI taxonomy): Eukaryota > Metazoa > Rotifera > Eurotatoria > Ploima > Brachionidae > Brachionus > Brachionus asplanchnoidis. The sequence continues at coordinate 777,586 of JAILYF010000051.1, read as the reverse complement.
AAAAAAGGACGCTCAAATAAATTCAGGACGCTCAAATAAGTCAAAATTTTTTTCCCCCCACTAAACTTGCCGTTCCAGGTAAAAAATTGGACGCTCATCTGAATTCAGGTCACTTTAGCCTCCAAAAATTTTCTCCCCCCACAAAACTTGCCCTTTTAAGTAAAAAAAGGACGCTTATCTTAATTCAGGACACTATATCCTCAAAAAATTTTCTCCCCCCACAAAATTAAGCGTTCCAGGTAAAAAAAGGACACTTATCTAATTAAAGACACTATAACTTCAAAAATTTTTCTCCCCCCACAAATTTTGATGTTTCAGGTAAAACATGGACGCTTATCTTAATTCAGGACACTATAATCTTAAAAATTTTTCTCCCCCCACAAAATTTGACGTTGCAGGTTAAAAAAGGACGCTCAAATAAATTCAGGACGCTCAAATAAGTCAAAATTTTTTTCCCCCCACTAAACTTGCCGTTCCAGGTAAAAAATTGGACGCTCATCTGAATTCAGGTCACTTTAGCCTCCAAAAATTTTCTCCCCCCACAAAACTTGCCCTTTTAAGTAAAAAAAGGACGCTTATCTTAATTCAGGACACTATATCCTCAAAAAATTTTCTCCCCCCACAAAATTAAGCGTTCCAGGTAAAAAAAGGACACTTATCTAATTAAAGACACTATAACTTCAAAAATTTTTCTCCCCCCACAAATTTTGATGTTTCAGGTAAAACATGGACGCTTATCTTAATTCAGGACACTATAATCTTAAAAATTTTTCTCCCCCCACAAAATTTGACGTTGCAGGTAAAAAAAGGACACTTATCTAATTAAAGACGCTATAACTTCAAAAATTTTTCTCCATCCACTAAATTTTTAAAAAATTGAAACTCACGAAAAGGAAATGCGGTAAGATTACAAGTCCCCATCATCTTGATAAAAAGAGATAAAAGAGAGAGAGAGAGAGAGAGAGAGGGGGGGTCGCGAGGGTCCGTAAAATAGCTAGGCTCCGTATAAAATCGCGAGATTTTAGGAGAGAGTGGGGGTCGTGAGAGTCAGAAGACGCGGGCTAGTCCTACTATATAATCCTCACTTTTTCAACTGTGTTTGTGACTTTTTGCCGTTAAAAAATTCAAACGGTCACTTTTCTGGGAGAACTAGGTGCCAGGAACTCAAAAATGCCCTCGGAAGTTAACGGCGTTACTCGGTTAAGGCTGTGGGCGCGCCTTAAAGTTAGGCATGTCAAAATTTCAAATAGGTTATTTTTTTGATTTTAAGTGTTTTTTGGGGGTAATTGGGGTCGAGGATCACGAATATGGTGGTCAATTTTCTGAAAAACCAGTGACATGGGCGTGGCAGCCGGTTTTTTGCGGAAATTCTGGGTTTTTGGGCGATTCTGGGAAAAGTTAGGGGCTGAGGGTATTTTAGACTCAAGAAATGGTTTAATCAAGTAAATTTGAGTCTAGAAAGTTAATAAAATGTTAACGGCGTTACTCGGTTTAGGCTGTGGGCGTGTTTCAAGGTTTGGACTGTCTAAATGTCAAAATTCTAAATTTTTAATATTTTGATATTTTTGGGGGTTTTTGGGGGTGAGGATCACGAAAATAATGTTTATTTTTGAAAAAAAGCAGTGACATGGGCGTGGCACTCGATTTTTGGCGGAATTTCCGGGATTTTGCGGTTTTTTGGGAAAAGTTAAGTGCTTAGGGTTATTTTTTCTCAAGAAATGGAACAATTAGGTGTTTTTGAGTCAGAAAAAGTGCCGCTTGGTCCACTCCCACACTTTTGGCGAACGCTGGGATTTAATTAAGAGTAATTAATTAAAAAGACCGGTCCTTTTTAAAATTTTGCCGTTCCAATCCAATATTTGCCGTTCTTCTGAAACAAATAGGCGGCCCAGTTTATTAAGAGACGGTCCATTCGAAAATTTGGCGCGAAATTTGAAAATTTGGCGCCAAATTCAAATTTTTCAAAAAATTAGCGGTCCATTAGTTTAGATAGCGTTTCCCATGTAAAATTGGCGTTACTCTGATCAATTAAGGCGTCCCATGGTTTTAGTTGCCGTTCCATTAAAAAATTGCCGTCCCCCCCAAACATTTGCCGTTCCATCGTCAAAAATTGCCGTTCCCATGGAATATTTGCCGTTCCTCTCAGTTAAATAGGCGGCCCAATATTTTAGTTCAAATTTAAAGAAAGTAATTGGCGCGAAATTTGAAAATTTGGCGCCAAATTCAAAATTTACTCAAAATTTTTCGCCCCTCATTAAACTTGCCATCCCAGGTTAAAAAGGACACTTAACTGAATTTAGGACACCTTAATCTCAAAAATTTTTCGCCCCCCATTAAACTTGCCGTCCCAGGTTAAAAGGGCACTAAACTGAATTTAGGACACTATAACCTAAAAAATTTTTCTTTCCCCTTAAAATTTGACGTTCCAAGTAAAAAAAGGACGCTTATCTTAATTCAGGACACTATAACTTGAAAAATTTTTCTTCCCCCATTAAACTCGCCGTTCCAGGTAAAAAATTGACGCTTATCTGAATTCAGGACACTATACTCTTAAAAATTTTTCTCCCCCGATTAAATTTGCCGTTCCAGATAAAAAATTGGACGCTCATCTGAATTCAGGACACTATACTCTTAAAAATTTTTCTTCCCCCATTAAATTTGCCGTTCCAGATAAAAAATTGGACGCTCATCTGTATTCAGGACACTTAAGCCTCAAAAAATTTTTTCCCCCCACAAAATTTGACGTTCCAGGTAAAAAATTGACGCTTATCTGAATTCAGGACACTATACTCTTAAAAATTTTTCTCCCCCGATTAAATTTGACGTTCCAGATAAAAAATTGGACGCTCATCTGAATTCAGGACACTATACTCTTAAAAATTTTTCTTCCCCCATTAAATTTGCCGTTCCAGATAAAAAATTGGACGCTCATCTGTATTCAGGACACTTAAGCCTCAAAAAATTTTTTCCCCCCACAAAATTTGACGTTCCAGGTAAAAAAAAGGACGCTTTTCTGAATTCAGGACACTTTAGCCTCAAAAAATTTTCTCCCCCCACAAAACTTGCTGTTCAAGGTAAAAAATGGACGCTTATCTTAATTCAGGACGCTAAAATCATTAAAAATTTTTCTCCCCCCATTAAACTTGCCGTTCCAAGTAAAAAAAGGACACTAAACTGAATTTAGGACACGATAACCTCAAAAATTGTTCGCCCCCCACTAGACTTGCCGTCCCAGTTTAAAAAAGGACGCAGAACTGAATTTATGACACTATAACCTCAAAAATTTTTCGCCCCCCATTAAACTTGCCGTCCCAGGTCAAAAAGGAGACTTAACTGAATTTAGGACACCTTAACCTCAAAAATTTTTCACCCCCCATTAAACTTGCCGTCCCAGGTTAAAAAGGACACTTAACTGAATTTAGGACACTATACTCTTAAAAATTTTTCTTCCCCCATTAAATTTGCCGTTCCAGATAAAAAATTGGACGCTCATCTGTATTCAGGACACTTAAGCCTCAAAAAATTTTCTCCCCCCATTAAACTTGCCGTTCCAAGTAAAAAAAGGACGCTTATCTGAATTCAGGACACTATACTCTTAAAAATTTTTCTTCCCCCATTAAATTTGACGTTCCAGGTAAAAAAAGGACGCTTTTATGAATTCAGGACGCTCAAATCAGTCAAAATTTTTTTCCCCCCATTAAAATTGCCGTTCCAGGTTAAAAAAAGACGCTTATCTGAATTCAAGACACTTTTACTTCAAAAATTTTTCTCCCTCAACAAAATATGTATTTCCAGATAAAAAAGGACGCTCAAATGAATTCAGGACGCTCAAATCAGTCAAAATTTTTTTCCGCCCATAAAATTAAACGTTCCAGAAAAAAAAGGACGCTTATCTGAATTCAGGACACTATAACTTCAAAAATTTTTCTCCCCCCACAAAACTTGCCGTTCCAAGTTAAAAAAGGACGCTCAAATGAATTCAGGACGCTCTAATCAGTCAAAATTTTTCCCCCTATTCCAAAGTCCCCCTATCATCTTGAAAAAAAGAGATAAAAGAGAGAGAGAGAGAGAGAGAGAGGGGGGTCGCGAGGGTCCGTAAAATAGCTAGGCTCCGTATAAAATCGCGAGATTTTAGGAGAGAGTGGGGGTCGTGAGAGTCAGAAGACGCGGGCTAGTCCTACTATATAATCCTCACTTTTTCAACTGTGTTTGTGACTTTTTGCCGTTAAAAATTCAAACGGTCACTTTTCTGGGAGAACTAGGTGCCAGGAACTCAAAAATGCCCTCGGAAGTTAACGGCGTTACTCGGTTAAGGCTGTGGGCGCGCCTAAAAGTTAGGCATGTCAAAATTTCAAATAGGTTATTTTTTTGATTTTAAGTGTTTTTTGGGGGTAATTGGGGTCGAGGATCACGAATATGGTGGTCAATTTTCTGAAAAACCAGTGACATGGGCGTGGCAGCCGGTTTTTTGCGGAAATTCTGGGTTTTTGGGCGATTCTGGGAAAAGTTAGGGGCTGAGGGTATTTTAGACTCAAGAAATGGTTTAATCAAGTAAATTTGAGTCTAGAAAGTTAATAAAATGTTAACGGCGTTACTCGGTTTAGGCTGTGGGCGTGTTTCAAGGTTTGGACTGTCTAAATGTCAAAATTCTAAATTTTTAATATTTTGATATTTTTGGGGGTTTTTGGGGGTGAGGATCACGAAAATAATGTTTATTTTTGAAAAAAAGCAGTGACATGGGCGTGGCACTCGATTTTTGGCGGAATTTCCGGGATTTTGCGGTTTTTTGGGAAAAGTTAAGGGCTAAGGGTAATTTTTTCTCAAGAAATGGATAAATTAGGTGATTTTGAGTTAGAAAAGGTGCCGCTTGATCCACTCTCGGACTTTTGGCGAACGCTGGGAATTTAATTAAGAGTATTTAATTAAAAAGACCGGTCCTTTTTAAAATTTTGCCGTTCCCATCCAATATTTGCGGTTCTTCTGAGTCAAATAGGCGGCCCGGTTTATTAAGAGACGGTCCATTCGAAAATTTGGCGCGAAATTTGAAAATTTGGCGCCAAATTCAAATTTTTCAAAAAATCAGCGGTCCATTAGTTTAGATGGCGTTTCCCATGTAAAAATTGGCGCTACTCTGATCAATTAAGGCGTCCCATGGTTTTAGTTGCCGTTCCATTAAAAAATTGCCGTCCCCCCCAAACATTTGCCGTTCCATCGTCAAAAATTGCCGTTCCCATGGAATATTTGCCGTTCCTCTCAGTTAAATAGGCGGCCCAATATTTTAGTTCAAATTTAAAGAAAGTAATTGGCGCGAAATTTGAAAATTTGGCGCCAAATTCAAATTTACTCAAAATTTTTCGCCCCCCATTAAACTTGCCATCCCAGGTTAAAAAGGACACTTAACTGAATTTAGGACACCTTAACCTCAAAAATTTTTCGCCCCCCATTAAACTTGCCGTCCCAGGTTAAAAAGGACACTAAACTGAATTTAGGACACTATAACCTAAAAAATTTTTCTTTCCCCTTAAAATTTGACGTTCCAAGTAAAAAAAGGACGCTTATCTTAATTCAGGACACTAAAACTTGAAAAATTTTTCTCCCCCCATTAAACTCGCCGTTCCAGGTAAAAAATTGACGCTTATCTGAATTCAGGACACTATACTCTTAAAAATTTTCTCCCCCGATTAAATTTGCCGTTCCAGATAAAAAATTGGACGCTCATCTGAATTCAGGACACTATACTCTTAAAAATTTTTCTTCCCCCATTAAATTTGCCGTTCCAGATAAAAAATTGGACGCTCATCTGTATTCAGGACACTTTAGCCTCAAAAAATTTTCTCCCCCCACAAAATTTGACGTTCCAGGTAAAAAAAGGACGCTTTTCTGAATCCAGGACATTTTAGCCTCCAAAAATTTTTCTCCCCCCATTAAACTTGCCGTTCCAGGTAAAAAATTGGACGCTCATCTGAATTCAGGTCACTTTAGCCTCCAAAAATTTTCTCCCCCCACAAAACTTGCCGTTCCAGGTAAAAAAAGGACGCTTTTCTGAATCCAGGAGACTATATCTTCAAAAATTTTTCTCCCCCCATTAAACTTGCCGTTCAAGTTAAAAAATTGGACGCTCATCTGAACTCAGGACACTGTAACTTCAAAAATTTTTCTCCCCCCACAAAACTTGCCGTTCCAAGTAAAAAAAGGACGCTTATCTGAATTCAGGACACTATAATCTTAAAAATTTTTCTCCCCCAAATAAACTTGACGTTCCAGGTTTAAAAAAGGACACTTATCTGAATTTAGGACACTTTAATCTTAATAATTTTTCTCCCCCAATTAAACTTGCCGTTCCAGGTAAAAAATGGACGCTAATCTTAATTCAGGACACTATAACCTCAAAAAATTTTTTCCCCCCGCAAAATTTGACGTTCCAGGTACAACAAGGACGCTTTTATGAATTCAGGACGCTCAAATCAGTCAAAATTTTTTTCCCCCCATTAAACTTGCCGTTCCAGGTAAAAAATTGGACGCTAATCTTAATTATGGACACTATAAGCTCAAAAAATTTTCTCCCCCCATTAATCTTGCCGTTCCAGATAAAAAAAGGACGCTTATCTTTAATACAGGACACTATAATCTTAAAAATTTTTTCCCTCCACAAAATTTTACGTTCCAGGTAAAAAAAGGACGCTCTTCTGAATTCAGGACACTAAAAACTCAAAAAATTTTCTCCCCCTATTAAACTTGCCGTTCCAAGTAAAAAAAGGACGCTTAAATGAATTCAGGACGCTCAAATCAGTCAAAATTTTTTTCCTCCCATTAAACTTGACGTTCCAGGTTAAAAAAGGACGCTCAAATGAATTCAGGACGCTCAAATCAGTCAAAATTTTTTTCCCTCCAATAAATTTGACGTTCCATGTAAAAAAAGGACGCTTTTCTGAATCCAGGACACTATAACTTTAAAAATTTTTCTCCCCCCACAAAACTTGCCGTTCCAATTAAAAAAAGGACGCTTATCTGAATTCAGGACACTATATCCTCAAAAAATTTTCTCCCCCCACAAAATTTGACGTTGCAGGTAAAAAAAGGACACTTATCTAATTAAAGACTATATAACTTCAAAAATTTTTCTCCCCCCACAAATTTTGATGTTCCAGGTAAAACATGGACGCTTATCTTAATTCAGGACACTATAACTTCACAAAATTTTCTCCCCCCACGAAATTTGACGTTCCAGGTAAAAACAGGACACCTATCTGAATTAAGGACACTATAACCTCAAAAATTTTTCTCCCCCCATAAAATTTTACATTCCAGGTCAAAAAAGGACGCTTTTCTGAATTCAGGACACTATAACTTCAAAAAATTTTCTCCCCCCATTAAACTTGCCGTTCCAGGTTAAAAAAGGACGCTCAAATAAATTCAGGACGCTCAAATAAGTCAAAATTTTTTCCCCCCACTAAACTTGCCGTTCCAGGTAAAAAATTGGACGCTCATCTGAATTCAGGTCACTTTAGCCTCCAAAAATTTTCTCCCCCCACAAAACTTGCCCTTTTAAGTAAAAAAAGGACGCTTATCTTAATTCAGGACACTATATCCTCAAAAAATTTTCTCCCCCCACAAAATTAAGCGTTCCAGGTAAAAAAAGTACACTTATCTAATTAAAGACACTATAACTTCAAAAATTTTTCTCCCCCCACAAATTTTGATGTTTCAGGTAAAACATGGACGCTTATCTTAATTCAGGACACTATAATCTTAAAAATTTTTCTCCCCCCACAAAATTTGACGTTGCAGGTAAAAAAAGGACACTTATCTAATTAAAGACGCTATAACTTCAAAAATTTTTCTCCATCCACTAAATTTTTAAAAAATTGAAACTCACGAAAAGGAAATGCGGTAAGATTACAAGTCCCCATCATCTTGATAAAAAGAGATAAAAGAGAGATAGAAAGAGAGAGAGAGGGGGGGCGCGAGGGTCCGTAAAATAGCTAGGCTCCGTATAAAATCGCGAGATTTTAGGAGAGAGTGGGGGTCATGAGAGTCAGAAGACGCGGGCTAGTCCCTTAATATAAAATACGCTCTCTGTGTCGATTTGAGTGTCCGAATTTTTTGGACCGACTGGAGCGTCGCACAGACTCGGGCGATGGCGCGTTGGATAGCCAATCAAAAATTAGGGGTAACACCGTTGGCCTTTTTTCCAATTTTTTGCCAAAACCACCTTTTTTTCCAGAAATAAACTTTTGGCAAAATTTCAAAAAGGTGTTCTTTGGACTTTTTATACATTTTTGGATTCCTCACGCCGAGCTCATTCCGAATGTGTATCCACTTTTTTTTTCCGGAAATTTTTTCGACCAAAAATGACCAAAATACCATTTTGACACTCGGAGGGTTGCTCGACGAAATGACAGCCCGGGGTCTATTTTTGACCCCCCCAACCAAGTATATTTTTGGATAGAGCAACTCTGTGGGACGACCGAAAAAATAGGACGAGACCTGTGCCGGTCACCGTTCGCCCGCAATTCACCAATTACCAAAATTCCTTACCACCCGTCCCACGCCCACCTCCTTTTGCTCACATGGTTCAAAGTAAATTTTTTGGGTTCAAAATGACAAGCTGATTCCAAAAATATGCCATAGAAGATTCTGGGACCAACTTGGCATTAGTTATGCAACTTCCATTATTTTTACCACCAATTTTCGGTGGTATTTGCCAAATTGCCATGGACCCCGACCATACTTTTTTTTGTTCGGCACACCGTTACGTGCGTCCTGATGAGACAAACATTTTAAAAATTCAAGTCACCCTGAATTATTTTCCCAGCGGAAGTTATTCCAAAAATACTGACCCTTTTTTGGTGCAAACTTTTGTTAAGTTTATTTTACAATTCGACCGAAATTGCTTTTGCCCATACATTTCAATGCATATAAGCTTATTCAATGGACTCAATTGATTTACCCATAGTGAATGGACTTTTTCATGGGGGTCTATGGGGAAAATTTCTAATTGCATGGAAACCAATGCAAATTTTTTTTTGCTGCATACCATGCATGGTTCCAATGCAAATATTTTTTTGCTATCAAATTAATTGGTAATTCTTTTTTCCTTGGGGTAAATGGGTTATAATTAATTATTATTAAGTTTAATGTTTTCAAATGATTATAAGTGTAGCTATGGTTTTGAATGGGTTTTAAAATTTCAAAAATTTTAAAAATTTCAAAAAATTTCAAAAATTTAAAAATTCAAAAATTTAAAAATTCAAAAATTCAAAAATTTCAAAATTCAAAAATTTAAAAATTCAAAAATTTAAAAATTCAAAAATTTAAAAATTCAAAAATTCAAAAATTTAAAAATTCAAAAATTCAAAAATTTTAAAATTCAAAAATTTAAAAATTAAAAAATTAAAAATTCAAAAATTAAATTCAAAATTTAAAATTCAAAAATTTAAAAATTCAAAAATTTAAAACTTCAAAAATTTAAAAATTCAAAATTTTAAAAATTCAAAAATTTAAAAATTCAAAAATTTAAAAATTCAAAAATTTAAAAATTCAAAAATTTAAAAATCAAAAATTTTAAAAATTTCCAAATATTATTCTGAGTGAAATTTTATAAGGATTTCAAAAATTAAGTCAAAAATTTAAAAATATGCTCTATTTAAAAGATTTAATTTTTTATTCAAAATGGAAAAAAATCATGAAAAATTCTGAAAAAATTATTTGACTTAGAAAAATTTTTCGCAAATTTTTTGTATATTTATTAATTAATTATATTTGTTTGGACCATAAAAAATGGGTAAAAATGCTTAGAAATATTTTTTCCAGATTTTTGAATATCTTGATGAGTATTTTTGTGTAATTGGACCCTAAAAATTGTAAAAAAAAATCGTGAAAAATTCTGAAAAAATTACTGAGACAGAGAAGAAATTATTGTATCTTTTTAAGTATTTAAATGGACATTTTAATGTAATTGGACACAAAAAAATGGGAAAAAATTATGAAAAATTTTGAAAAAATTATTTGGTCTTATTAAAATTTAATTTTTAAATATTTTTTAAGGAATTTAAATGTTTGGAGTCTAACAAATTTATTAAAATCATGAAATATTTTTCTTAGTTTTATGGAATATTCTAAGCATATTTTAATGTATTTGGAGCAAAAAAAAGATTAAATTCCAGTAAAAATTATTTTTAATAGAAATATTACTTGAAATAGTTATCATTAAATTATCTTAGTGAGCCCTGAGAATTGGCTATTTCATGGGTGCTTTTTGTGAAATTAATAATTACACTGCGATAAATACAAATTAATTTTTTTGTTTTATCAAAAACATGGTATCAATTCAATTAATTGAATAAAATAAATTGCTTGAAAAATTTGATAATATTCGGATCTATAGGTAAATATTTAATTGTATCTGTTCATATGCTTTTAAATTCTTTCAAATGCCGCTATGGTTTTATTAAGGCTTTGAAATTTTAAATTATATTTAAATTTAAAAATTTTAAAAAAATTTGAGACTATTTTCCTGAGTGAAATTTTATGAGGATTTCAAAAATTGAGTCAAATAATTAAAAATGCGCTTAATTAAGTGTGATTAGATGGAGGAGAGGGTCAAGAAGGGGTACACAAAGGGCTAGGGAGCACTAAAAATCGCCAGATTTTATCTAAAATTTGCTTTTTGACGATGGCACATTTTGTTTACCATGAAAGGATGATGTTTACCTTGACACATTGAGGCCAAACATTTAATTCGATTGGTCTATTGCTGCGACGACCTGTTTTTAATCATGGCCAGTTGTATGTGGCTGCATCAAGGGTGCGCAATTTCGGATCATTGCGAGTACTTGTTGATACACACATGCATGGTACGTTTAGACAAGGACGTCTGCCCGGTTATGTTCCTGATGGCGAAATGTACACCAAGAACATTGTATTTAGAGAGCTTTTGGAATAAACTTTGTGTTTTTTATGTATATATATTTTTTTTTTCAATAAAAAATTTTAAACTATTCAATTCTTTCATTTAATAAGGATAATTAAGGGCTGTTTGTCACTTTAATTAATACTAAAGGGTATTTGTCCACATTAGATGGGTATTTACTTCCTTTAAACCATTTGACTTGAGTTTTAAAATATTTTAGAATAGAATTAAATTAAATAAAGGAAGTGAGAGTCAATGTTGGGGTCGAGGAGGGCTAGGGAGCACTAAAAATCGCCAGATTTTATTGAAAAATTGGCTTTTTGACGATGGCACATTTGACGATGGCACATTAGACGATGACACATTGTGTTTACCGTTATACGATGATGCTAGTCCCTTAATATAAAATACGCTCTCTGTGTTGATTTTCTTGCCCGATTTTGCTGGACCGACTCGAACATCGTACAGACTCGGTTGATGGCGCGTTGGATAGCCAATCAAAAATTAGGTTCCACACCATGGCCCTTTTTTCCAATTTTTTGCCAAAACCACCTTTTTTCCAGAAATAAACTTTTGGCAAAATTTCAAAAAGTTGTTCTTTGGACTTTTTATACATTTTTGGATTCCTCACGCCGAGCTGATTCCGAATCTGTATCCACTTTTTTTTTCCGGAAATTTTTTCGACCCAAAATGACCAAAATACCATTTTGACACTCGGAGGGTTGCTCGACGAAATGACAGCCCGGGGTCTATTTTTGACCCCCCCAACCAAGTATATTTTTGGATAGAGCAACTCTGTGGGACGACCGAAAAAATAGGACGAGACCTGTGCCGGTCACCGTTCGCCCGCAATTCACCAATTACCAAAATTCCTTACCACCCGTCCCACGCCCACCTCCTTTTGCTCACATGGTCAAAAGTAAATTTTTTGGGTTCAAAATGACGAGCTGATTCCAAAAATATGCCATAGAAGATTCTGGCACCAAGTTGGCAAAAGTTATTCCACTTCCATTATTTTTACCACCAATTTTCGGTGGTATTTGCCAAATTGCCATGGACCCCGACCATACTTTTTTTTGTTCGGCACACCGTTACGTGAGTCTTGATGAGACGAACGTTTTAATAATTCAAGTCACCCTGAATTATTTTCCCAGCGGAAGTTATTCCCAAAATACTGACCCATTTTTGGTGCAAACTTTTGTTAAGTTTATTTTACAATTCGACCGAAATTGCTTTTGCCCATACATTTCAATGCATATAATCATTTTCAATGGACTCAATTGAATTAGCCATAGTAAGCATGGTGAATGGACTTTTTAATGGGGGTCTATGGGGGAAATTTCAAATTGCATGGTGGTCAAAATTTTTTTTTGCTGCATACCATCCATGGTACCAATGCAAATATTTTTTTGCTGCATCACATGCATGGTTCCAATGCAAATATTTTTTTGCTATCAAATTTAAAGGGAAATGTTATTTCAATAGGGTCATTATGGAAAATTTAATTACTATTAAACTTCAGGGTATTTAATGATTACAAGAGCCGCAATGGTTTTAAATTGATTTAAAAATTTCAAAAATTTCAAAAATTTTAAAAAATTTAAAATTTAAAATTTTAAAAATTTAAAAATTCAAAAATTCAAAAATTTAAAAATTCAAAAATTTAAAAATTCAAAAATTCAAAAATTTAAAAATTCAAAAATTTAAAAATTCAAAAATTTAAAAATTCAAAAATTTAAAAATTTAAAAATTCAAAAATTTAAAAATTTAAAATTTAAAAATTCAAAAATTCAAAAATTTAAAAATTCAAAAATTCAAAAATTTAAAAATTCAAAAATTTAAAAATTCAAAAATTTAAAAATTCAAAAATTAAAAAATTCAAAAATTTAAAAATTCAAAAATTTAAAAATCTAAAATTTTAAATATTTCCAAATATTATTCTGAGTGAAATTTTATAAGGATTTCAAAAATTAAGTCAAAAATTTAAAAATATGCTATATTTAAAAGATATAATTTTTTTATTCAAAATGGAAAAAAATCATGAAAAATTCTGAAAAAATTATTTGACTTAGAAAAATTTTTCGCAAATTTTTTGTATATTTATTAATTAATCATATTTGTTTGGACCATAAAAAATGGGTAAAAATGCTTAGAAATATTTTTTCCAGATTTTTGAATATCTTGATGAGTATTTTTGTGTAATTGGACCCTAATAATTGTAAAAAAAATCATGAAAAATTCTGAAAAAATTACTGAGACAGAGAAGAAATTATTGTATCTTTTTAAGTATTTAAATGGACATTTTAATGTAATTGGACACAAAAAAATGGGAAAAAGTTATGAAAAATTTTGAAAAAATTATTTGGTCTTATTAAAATTTAATTTTTAAATATTTTTTAAGGAATTTAAATGTTTGGAGTCTAACAAATTTATTAAAATCATGAAATATTTTTCTTAGTTTTATGGAATATTCTAAGCATATTTTAATGTATTTGGAGCAAAAAAAAAGATTAAATTCCAGTAAAAATTATTTTTAATAGAAATATTACTTGAAATAGTTATCATTAAATTATCTTAGTGAGCCCTGAGAATTGGCTTTTTCATGGGTGCTTTTTGTGAAATTAATAATTACACTGCGATAAATACAAATTAATTTTTTTGTTTGATCAAAAACATGGTATCAATTCAATTAATTGAATAAAATAAATTGCTTGAAAAATTTGATAATATTCGGATCTATAGGTAAATATTTAATTGTATCTGTTCATATGCTTTTAAATTCTTTCAAATGCCGCTATGGTTTTTTTAAGGCTTTGAAATTTTAAATTATATTTAAATTTAAAAATTTTAAAAAAATTTGAGACTATTTTCCTGAGTGAAATTTTATGAGGATTTCAAAAATTGAGTCAAATAATTAAAAATGTGCTTAATTAAGTGTGATTAGATGGGGGAGAGGGTCAAGAAGGGGTACACAAAGGGCTAGGGAGCACTAAAAATCGCCAGATTTTATCGAAAATTTGCTTTTTGACGATGGCACATTTTGTTTACCATGAAAGGATGATGTTTACCTTGACACATTGATGCTAGTCCTACTATATAATCCTCACTTTTTCATGTCCGGTTGTCAGTTTGTCCTATTTTTGCCGTTAAAAAATTCAAACGGTCACTTTTCTGGGAGAACTAGGTGCCAGGAACTCAAAAATGACCCCATATCTTAACTCCCTTATTCGCTTAAGGCTGTAGGCACGCCTTAAAGTTAGGCATGTCAAAATTTCAAATGCCTTGAATCTTTGATTTTAAGTGTTTTTCGGGGGTAATTGGGGTCGAGGATCACGAATATGGTGGTCAATTTTCCTAAAAACCAGTGACATGGGCGTGGCACCCGGTTTTTTGCGGAAAATCTGGGTTTTTGGGCGATTCTGGGAAAATGGGACTATTTATGGTAATTTAAACACCTGAATTGGTTAGATTAGGTGATTTTAGGTCTAGAAAGTACTAAAGGCGTTAACTCCCTTATTTTGTTAAGGCTGTGGGCGTGTCTCAAGGTTTGGACTGCCTAAATGTCAAATTTCTAAATTTTTAATTTTTTCATGTTTGTGGGGTTAATTGAGGGTGAGAATTACGAATATGATGTTTGTTTTGCGAAAAAAACAGTGACATGGGCGTGGCACTCGATTTTTGGGGTAATTTCCGGGAATTTGCGGTTTTTTAGGAAAAGTTAAGGGCTAAGGGTTATTTTTACTCTAGAAATGGATAAATTAGGTGATTTTGAGTCAGAAAAAGTGCCGCTTGGTCCACTCCCGGACTTTTGGCGAACGCTGGGAATTTAATTAAGAGTAATTAATTAAAAAGACCGGTCCTTTTTAAAATTTTGCCGTTCTTCTGAGTCAAATAGGCGGCCCAGTTTATTAAGAGACGGTCCATTCGAAAATTTGGCGCGAAATTTGAAAATTTGGCGCCAAATTCAAATTTTTCAAAAAATTAGCGGTCCATTAGTTTAGATAGCGTTTCCAGTATAATTATTGGCGTTCCACCGAGTAAAAAAGGCGTCCCATGGTTTTAGTTGCCGTTCCATTAAAAAATTGCCGTCCCCGTCCCAAACACTTGCCGTTCCATCGTCAAAAATTGCCGTTCCCATGGAATATTTGCCGTTCTTCAGAGTTAATTAGGCGGCCTAATGTTTTAGTTTAAATTTAAAAAAAGAAATTGGCGCGAAATTTGAAAATTTGGCGCCAAAATCAAAATTTTCTCAAAACTTTTCTCCCCCCATTAAACTTGCCGTTCCAGGTTAAAAAAGGACGCTCAAAAAAATTCAGGACGCTCAAATCAGTCAAAATTTTTTTCCCCCCATTAAACTTGCCGTTCCAGGTTAAAAAAGGACGCTCGAATGAATTCAGGACGCTCAAATCAGTCAAAATTTTTTTCCCCCCATTAAACTTGCCGTTCCAGGTTAAAAAAGGACGCTCGAATGAATTTAGGACGCTCAAATCAGTCAAAATTTTTTTCCCTCCAATCAATTTGACGTTCCAAGTAAAAAAAGGACGCTTATCTGAATTCAGGACGCTATAACCTCAAAAAATTTTCTCCCCCCACAAAATTAAACGTTCCAGGTCAAAAAACAACGCTTTTCTGAATACAGGACATTTTAAACTTAAAAACTTTTTCTCCCCCCACAAAATTTAACATTCCAGGTAAAAAAAGCACACTAAACTGAATTTAGGACACTATAACCTCAAAAATTTTTCGCACCCCATTAAACTTGCCGTTCCAGGTAAAAAAGGACGCTTAAATGAATTCAGGACGCTTTAATCTTTAAAAATTTTTTTTAAAAATTTAGGACACGATACCTCAAAAATTTTTCGCCCCCCACTAAACATGCCGTCCCAGTTTAAAAAAGGACGCCAAACTGAATTTAGGACACTTTGACCTCAAAAATTTTTTGCCCCACCGTTAAACTTGCCGTCCCAAATAAAAAAAGGACACTAAACTGAATTTAGGACACGAAAACCTCAAAAATTTTTCGCCCCCCACTAAACTTGCCGTCCCAGTTTAAAAAAGGACGCTAATCTCAATTCAGGACACTATAACCTCAAAAAAAATTTTTCCCCCACATTTAACTTGCCTTTCCAGGTAAAAAAGGACACTTTTCTGAAATCAGGACGCTATAATCATTCAAAAATTTTCTCCCCCCCAGTTAAATTGCTGTTCCATGTTAAAAAAGAGACTTACGGACGATAAAATCAGTCTAAATTTTTCTCCATCCACTAAATTTTTCAAAATTTAAACTCACAAAAAGGAAATGCGGTCAGATTAAAAGTCCCCCTATCTCCTTGATAAAAAGAGATAAAAGAGAGAGAGAGAGAGAGAGGGAGGGGGGTCGCGAAGATCCGTAAAATAGCTAGGCTCCGTATAAAATCGCGAGATTTTATGAGAGAGTGGGGGTCGCGAGGGTCAGAGGACGCGGGCTAGTCCTACTATATAATCCTCACTTTTTCAACTGTGTTTGTGACTTTTTGCCGTTAAAAAATTCAAACGGTCACTTTTCTGGGAGAACTAGGTGCCAGGAACTCAACTCAACTCACTCGAATTTAATTAAGAGTAATTAATTAAAAAGACCGGTCCTTTTTAAAATTTTGCCGTTCTTCTGAGTCAAATAGGCGGCCTAGTTTATTAAGAGACGGTCCATTCGAAAATTTGGCGCGAAATTTGAAAATTTGGCGCCAAATTCAAATTTTTCAAAAAATTAGCGGTCCATTAGTTTAGATAGCGTTTCCAGTATAATTATTGGCGTTCCACCGAGTAAAAAAGGCGTCCCATGGTTTTAGTTGCCGTTCCATTAAAAAATTGCCGTCCCCGTCCCAAACACTTGCCGTTCCATCGTCAAAAATTGCCGTTCCCATGGAATATTTGCCGTTCTTCAGAGTTAATTAGGCGGCCTAATGTTTTAGTTTAAATTTAAAAAAAGAAATTGGCGCGAAATTTGAAAATTTGGCGCCAAAATCAAAATTTTCTCAAAACTTTTCTCCCCCCATTAAACTTGCCGTTCCAGGTTAAAAAAGGACGCTCAAAAAAATTCAGGACGCTCAAATCAGTCAAAATTTTTTCCCCCCATTAAACTTGCCGTTCCAGGTTAAAAAGGACGCTCGAATGAATTCAGGACGCTCAAATCAGTCAAAATTTTTTTCCCCCCATTAAACTTGCCGTTCCAGGTTAAAAAAGGACGCTCGAATGAATTTAGGACGCTCAAATCAGTCAAAATTTTTTTCCCTCCAATCAATTTGACGTTCCAAGTAAAAAAAGGACGCTTATCTGAATTCAGGACGCTATAACCTCAAAAAATTTTCTCCCCCCACAAAATTAAACGTTCCAGGTCAAAAAACAACGCTTTTCTGAATACAGGACATTTTAAACTTAAAAACTTTTTCTCCCCCCACAAAATTTAACATTCCAGGTAAAAAAAGCACACTAAACTGAATTTAGGACACTATAACCTCAAAAATTTTTCGCACCCCATTAAACTTGCCGTTCCAGGTAAAAAAGGACGCTTAAATGAATTCAGGACGCTTTAATCTTTAAAAATTTTTCTCCCCCCAATCAACTTGCCGTTCCAGGTTAAAAAAGGACGCTCAAATGAATTCAGGACGCTCAAATCAGTCAAAATTTTTTTCCCCCCAATAAATTTGACGTTCCATGTAAAAAAAGGACTTTTTTCTGAATCCAGGATACTATAACCTCAAAAATTTTTCTCCCCCCATTAAACTTGCCATTCCAGGTTAAAAAAGGACGCTCAAATAAATTCAGGACGCTCAAATCAGTCAAAATTTTTTTCCGCCCATTAAACTTACCGTTCCAGGTAAAAAAAGGACGCTCAAATGAATTCAGGACGCTCAAATCAGTCAAAATTTTTTTCCCCCCATAAAACTTGCCGTTCCAGGTTAAAAAAGGACGCTCAAATGAGTCCAGGACTCTAAAATCTTTAAAAATTTTTCTCCCCCAATTAAACTTGCCGTTCTAGGTTAAAAAAGGACGCTCAAATGAATTCAGGACGCTCAAATCAGTCAAAATTTTTTTCCACCCATAAAACTTGCCGTTCCAGGTGAAAAAAGGACGCTCAAATGAATTCAGGACACTATAACCTTAAAAAATTTTTTTCCCCCAACAAAATTTGACGTTCCAGGTAAAAAAAGGACGCTTTTCTGAATCCAGGACACTATAACTTCAAAAATTTTTCCCCCCCCATTAACCTTGCCTTTCCAGGTAATAAATTGGACGCTCATCTGAATTCAGGACACTTAATCCTTAAAAAATTTTCTCCCCCCATTAAACTTGCCGTTCCAGGTTAAAAATGGACGCTTAGTTGAATTTAGGACACGATACCTCAAAAATTTTTCGCCCCCCACTAAACATGCCGTCCCAGTTTAAAAAAGGACGCCAAACTGAATTTAGGACACTTTGACCTCAAAAATTTTTTGCCCCACCGTTAAACTTGCCGTCCCAAATAAAAAAAGGACACTAAACTGAATTTAGGACACGAAAACCTCAAAAATTTTTCGCCCCCCACTAAACTTGCCGTCCCAGTTTAAAAAAGGACGCTAATCTCAATTCAGGACACTATAACCTCAAAAAAAATTTTTCCCCCACATTTAACTTGCCTTTCCAGGTAAAAAAGGACACTTTTCTGAAATCAGGACGCTATAATCATTCAAAAATTTTCTCCCCCCCAGTTAAATTGCTGTTCCATGTTAAAAAAAGAGACTTACGGACGATAAAATCAGTCTAAATTTTTCTCCATCCACTAAATTTTTCAAAATTTAAACTCACAAAAAGGAAATGCGGTCAGATTAAAAGTCCCCCTATCTCCTTGATAAAAAGAGATAAAAGAGAGAGAGAGAGAGAGAGGGAGGGGGGTCGCGAAGATCCGTAAAATAGCTAGGCTCCGTATAAAATCGCGAGATTTTATGAGAGAGTGGGGGTCGCGAGGGTCAGAGGACGCGGGCTAGTCCTACTATATAATCCTCACTTTTTCAACTGTGTTTGTGACTTTTTGCCGTTAAAAAATTCAAACGGTCACTTTTCTGGGAGAACTAGGTGCCAGGAACTCAAAAATGCCCTCGGAAGTTAACGGCGTTACTCGGTTAAGGCTGTGGGCGCGCCTTAAAGTTAGGCATGTCAAAATTTCAAATAGGTTATTTTTTTGATTTTAAGTGTTTTTTGGGGGTAATTGGGGTCGAGGATCACGAATATGGTGGTCAATTTTCTGAAAAACCAGTGACATGGGCGTGGCAGCCGGTTTTTTGCGGAAATTCTGGGTTTTTGGGCGATTCTGGGAAAAGTTAGGGGCTGAGGGTATTTTAGACTCAAGAAATGGTTTAATCAAGTAAATTTGAGTCTAGAAAGTTAATAAAATGTTAACGGCGTTACTCGGTTTAGGCTGTGGGCGTGTTTCAAGGTTTGGACTGTCTAAATGTCAAAATTCTAAATTTTTAATATTTTGATATTTTTGGGGATTTTTGGGGGTGAGGATCACGAAAATAATGTTTATTTTTGAAAAAAAAGCAGTGACATGGGCGTGGCACTCGATTTTTGGCGGAATTTCCGGGATTTTGCGGTTTTTTGGGAAAAGTTAAGGGCTAAGGGTAATTTTTTCTCAAGAAATGGATAAATTAGGTGATTTTGAGTTAGAAAAGGTGCCGCTTGATCCACTCTCGGACTTTTGGCGAACGCTGGGAATTTAATTAAGAGTATTTAATTAAAAAGACCGGTCCTTTTTAAAATTTTGCCGTTCCAATCCAATATTTGCCGTTCTTCTGAGTCAAATAGGCGGCCCTGTTTATTAAGAGACGGTCCATTCGAAAATTTGGCGCCAAATTCAAATTTTTCAAAAAATTAGCGGTCCATTAGTTTAGATAGCGTTTCCCATGTAAAAATTGGCGTTACTCTGATCAATTAAGGCGTCCCATGGTTTTAGTTGCCGTTCCATTAAAAAATAGCCGTCCCCCCCCAAACATTTGCCGTTCCATCGTCAAAAATTGCCGTTCCCATGGAATATTTGCCGTTCCTCTCAGTTAAATAGGCGGCCCAATATTTTAGTTCAAATTTAAAGAAAGTAATTGGCGCGAAATTTGAAAATTTGGCGCCAAATTCAAAATTTACTCAAAATATTTCGCCCCTCATTAAACTTGCCATCCCAGGTTAAAAAGGACACTTAACTGAATTTAGGACACCTTAATCTCAAAATTTTTCGCCCCCCATTAAACTTGCCGTCCCAGGTTAAAAGGGCACTAAACTGAATTTAGGACACTATAACCTAAAAAATTTTTCTTTCCCCTTAAAATTTGACGTTCCAAGTAAAAAAAGGACGCTTATCTTAATTCAGGACACTATAACTTGAAAAATTTTTCTCCCCCCATTAAACTCGCCGTTCCAGGTAAAAAATTGACGCTTATCTGAATTCAGGACACTATACTCTTAAAAATTTTTCTCCCCCGATTAAATTTGCCGTTCCAGATAAAAAATTGGACGCTCATCTGAATTCAGGACACTATACTCTTAAAAATTTTTCTTCCCCCATTAAATTTGCCGTTCCAGATAAAAAATTGGACGCTCATCTGTATTCAGGACACTTAAGCCTCAAAAAATTTTTTCCCCCCACAAAATTTGACGTTCCAGGTAAAAAAAAGGACGCTTTTCTGAATTCAGGACACTTTAGCCTCAAAAAATTTTCTCCCCCCACAAAACTTGTTGTTCCAGGTAAAAAATGGACGCTTATCTTAATTCAGGACGCTAAAATCATTAAAAAATTTTCTCCCCCCATTAAACTTGCCGTTCCAAGTAAAAAAAGGACGCTTATCTGAATTCAGGACACTATAACCTCAAAAATTTTTCGCCCCCCACTAGACTTGCCGTCCCAGTTTAAAAAAGGACGCAGAACTGAATTTATGACACTATAACCTCAAAAATTTTTCGCCCCCCATTAAACTTGCCGTCCCAGGTCAAAAAGGAGACTTAACTGAATTTAGGACACCTTAACCTCAAAAATTTTTCACCCCCCATTAAACTTGCCGTCCCAGGTTAAAAAGGACACTAAACTGAATTTAGGACACTATACTCTTAAAAATTTTTCTTCCCCCATTAAATTTGCCGTTCCAGATAAAAAATTGGACGCTCATCTGTATTCAGGACACTTAAGCCTCAAAAAATTTTTTCCCCCCACAAAATTTGACGTTCCAGGTAAAAAAAAGGACGCTTTTCTGAATTCAGGACACTTAAGCCTCAAAAAATTTTCTCCCCCCACAAAACTTGCCGTTCCAGGTAAAAAATGGACGCTTATCTTAATTCAGGACGCTAAAATCATTAAAAAATTTTCTCCCCCCATTAAACTTGCCGTTCCAAGTAAAAAAAGGACGCTTATCTGAATTCAGGACACTATACTCTTAAAAATTTTTCTTCCCCCATTAAATTTGCCGTTCCAGATAAAAAATTGGACGCTCATCTGTATTCAGGACACTTAAGCCTCAAAAAATTTTTTCCCCCCACAAAATTTGACGTTCCAGGTAAAAAAATGGACGCTTATCTTAATTCAGGACGCTAAAATCATTAAAAATTTTTCTCCCCCCATTAAACTTGCCGGTTTCAGTTAAAAAATTGGACGCTCATCTGAACTCAGGACACTGTAACTTCAAAAATTTTATTCCCCCCCACAAAACTTGCCGTTCCAAGTAAAAAAAGGAGGCTTATCTGAATTCATTACACTTTAACTTCAAAAAATTTTCTCCCCCCACAAAATTAAACGTTCCAGGTAAAAAAAGGACACTTATCTGAATTAAGGACGCTAAAACTTAAAAAATTTTTATCCCCCCACAAAACTTGCCGTTCCAGGTAAAAAACGGACGCTTATAGTAATTCAGAAAACTATAACCTCAAAAATTTTTCTCCCCCAATTAAACTTGCCGTTCCAGGTTAAAGAGGACGCTCATCTGAATTCAGGACACTTTTACTTCAAAAATTTTTCTCCCCCTATTAAAATTGCCGTTCCAGGTTAAAAAAGGACGCTCAAATGAATTCAGGACGCTAAAATCAGTCAAAATTTTTTTGCCCCCATTAAACTTGCCGTTCCAGGTTGAAAAAGGACGCTCGAATGAATTCAGGACGCTCAATTCAGTCAAAATTTTTTTCCCCCCATTAAACTTGCCGTTCCATGTTGAAAAGTACGCTCAAATGAATTCAGGACGCTCAAATCAGTCAAAATTTTTTTCCCCCCATTAAACTTGCCGTTCCTGGTAAAAAATTGGACGCTAATCTTAATTTTGGACACTATAACCTCAGAAAATTTTTTTCCCCCCGCAAAATTTAACGTTCCAGGTAAAAAAAGGACGCTTATCTTAATTAAGGACACTATAATCATTAAAAATTTTTCTCCACACACTAAATTTGACGCTCAATGTCAAAAAAGGACGTCTTTCTGAATCAGAGACGCAGATTTGGAAAATTCAAACTCACAAAAAGGAAATGCGTTAAGATTTCAAGTCCCCCCATCTTTTTGATAAAAAGGGGATAAAAAGAGAGAGAGAGAGAGAGAGAGGGGGGTCGCGAGGGTCCGTAAAATAGCTAGGCTCCGTATAAAATCGAGAGATTTTAGGAGAGAGTAGGGGTCGTGAGAGTCAGAAGACGCGGGCTAGTCCTACTATATAATCCTCACTTTTTCAACTGTGTTTGTGACTTTTTGCCGTTAAAAAATTCAAACGGTCACTTTTCTGGGAGAACTAGGTGCCAGGAACTCAAAAATGCCCTCGGAAGTTAACGGCGGTACTCGGTTAAGGCTGTAGGCGCGCCTAAAAGTTAGGCATGTCAAAATTTCAAATGCCTTGAATCTTTGTTTTTAAGTAATTTTTAGGGGTAATTGGGGTCGAGGATCACGAATATGATGGTCAATTTTCCTAAAAACCAGTGACATGGGCGTGGCACTCGGTTTTTTGCGGAAATTCCGGTTTTTTTGGGCGATTCTGAGAAAATGGGGCGACTTTAGGAATTTCAAACATCAGAATTGGTTAGATTAGGTAATTTAATGTTTAGAAAGTCCAAAAAATGTTAACGGCGGTACTCGGTTTAGGCTGTGGGCGCGATTCAAGATTTAGACAGCCGAAATGTCAAATTTCAAAATTTTTAATATTTTGATGTTTTTGAGGGTTTTTGGGGGTGAGGATCACGAAAATAATGTTTATTTTTGAAAAAAAGCAGTGACATGGGCGTGGCACTCGATTTTTGGCGGAATTTCCGGGATTTTGCGGTTTTCTGGGAAAAGTTAAGGGCTAAGGGTTATTTTTACTCAAGAAATGGAACAATTAGGTGTTTTTGAGTCAGAAAAAGTGCGGCTTGGTCCACTCCAACACTTTTGGCGAACGCTGGGAATTTAATTAAGAGTATTTAATTAAAAAGACCGGTCCTTTTTAAAATTTTGCCGTTCCCATCCAATATTTGCCGTTCTTTTGAGTCAAATAGGCGGCCCTGTTTATTAAAAGACGGTTCATTCGAAAATTTGGCGCGAAATTTGAAAATTTGGCGCCAAATTCAAATTTTTCAAAAAATTAGCGGTCCATTAGTTTAGATAGCGTTTCCCATGTAAAAATTGGCGTTACTCTGATCAATTAAAGCGTCCCATGGTTTTAGTTGCCGTTCCATTAAAAAATTGCCGTCCCCCCCAAACACCTGCCGTTTCATCGTCAAAAATTGCCGTTCCCATGGAATATTTGCCGTTCTTCAGAGTTAAATAGGCGGCCCAATGTTTTAGTTTAAATTTAAAAAAAGAAATTGGCGCGAAATTTAAAAATTTGGCGCCAAATTCAAAATTTACTCAAAATTTTTCTCCCCCCATTAAACTTGCCGTTCCAGGTTAAAAATGGACGCTTAGTTGAATTTAGGACACGATAACCTCAAAAATTTTTCGCCCCCCACTAAGCACGCCGTCCCAGTCTAAAAAAGGACGCCAAACTGAATTTAGGACACTATGACCCCAAAAATTTTTCGCCCCACCGTTAAACTTGCCGTTCCAGGTAAAAAAAGGACGCTCAAATGAATTCAGTACGCTCAAATCAGTCAAAATTTTTTTCCGCCCATAAAACTTGCCGTCCCAGGTAAAAAGAGGACGCTCAAATGAATTCAGGACGCTCAAATCAGTCAAAATTTTTTTCCCCCCATTAAACTTGCCGTTCCAGGTTAAAAAAGGACGCTCAAATAAATTCAGGACGCTCAAATCAGTCAAAATTTTTCTCCCCCCACAAAATTTGACGTTCCAGGTAAAAAAAGGACGCTTATCTTAATTCATTACACTATAACCTCAAAAAATTTTCTCCTCCCGCAAAATTAAACGTTCCAGGTAAAAAAAGGACGCTCAAATGAATTAAGGACGCTATAACTTCAAAAATTTTTCTCCCCCCATAAAATTTAACATTCCAGGTAATAAAAGGACGCTCAAATGAATTCAGGACGCTCAAATCAGTCAAAATTTTTCTCCCCCCATTAAACTTGCCGTTCCAGGTAAAAAATTGGACGCTCATCTGAATTCAGGACACTTTAATCTCAAAAAATTTTCTCCCACCACAAAATTAAACGTTCCAGGTAAAAAATTGGACACTCATATGAATTCAGGACACTATAACCTCAAAAATTTTTCTCCCCCCACAAAATTAAACGTTCCAGAAAAAAAAGGACGCTTATCTGAATTCAGGACACTATAACTTCAAAAATTTTTCTCCCCCCACAAATTTTGACGTTCCAGGTAAAACATGGACGCTTATCTTAATTCATTACACTATAACCTCAAAAAATTTTCTCCTCCCGCAAAATTAAACGTTCCAGGTAAAAAAAGGACGCTCAAATGAATTAAGGACGCTTTAACTTCAAAAATTTTTCTCCCCCCATAAAATTTAACATTCCAGGTAATAAAAGGACGCTTAAATGAATTCAGGACGCTCAAATCAGTCAAAATTTTTCTCCCCCCATTTAACTTGCCGTTCCAGGTAAAAAATTGAACGCTCATCTGAATTCAGGACACTTTAATCTCAAAAAATTTTCTCCCACCACAAAATTAAACGTTCCAGGTAAAAAATTGGACACTCATATGAATTCAGGACACTATAACCTCAAAAATTTTTCTCCCCCCACAAAATTAAACGTTCCAGAAAAAAAAGGACGCTTATCTGAATTCAGGACACTATAACTTCAAAAATTTTTCTCCCCCCACAAATTTTGACGTTCCAGGTAAAAAAAGGACGCTTATCTTAATTCATTACACTATAACCTCAAAAAATTTTCTCCTCCCGCAAAATTAAACGTTCCAGGTAAAAAAAGGACGCTCAAATGAATTAAGGACGCTATAACTTCAAAAATTTTTCTCCCCCCATAAAATTTAACATTCCAGGTAATAAAAGGACGCTCAAATGAATTCAGGACGCTCAAATCAGTCAAAATTTTTCTCCCCCCATTAAACTTGCCGTTCCAGGTAAAAAATTGGACGCTCATCTGAATTCAGGACACTTTAATCTCAAAAAATTTTCTCCCACCACAAAATTAAACGTTCCAGGTAAAAAATTGGACACTCATATGAATTCAGGACACTATAACCTCAAAAATTTTTCTCCCCCCACAAAATTAAACGTTCCAGAAAAAAAAGGACGCTTATCTGAATTCAGGACACTATAACTTCAAAAATTTTTCTCCCCCCACAAATTTTGACGTTCCAGGTAAAACATGGACGCTTATCTTAATTCATTACACTATAACCTCAAAAAATTTTCTCCTCCCGCAAAATTAAACGTTCCAGGTAAAAAAAGGACGCTCAAATGAATTAAGGACGCTATAACTTCAAAAATTTTTCTCCCCCCATAAAATTTAACATTCCAGGTAATAAAAGGACGCTCAAATGAATTCAGGACGCTCAAATCAGTCAAAATTTTTCTCCCCCCATTAAACTTGCCGTTCCAGGTAAAAAATTGGACGCTCATCTGAATTCAGGACACTTTAATCTCAAAAAATTTTCTCCCACCACAAAATTAAACGTTCCAGGTAAAAAATTGGACACTCATATGAATTCAGGACACTATAACCTCAAAAATTTTTCTCCCCCCACAAAATTAAACGTTCCAGAAAAAAAAGGACGCTTATCTGAATTCAGGACACTATAACTTCAAAAATTTTTCTCCCCCCACAAATTTTGACGTTCCAGGTAAAACATGGACGCTTATCTTAATTCATTACACTATAACCTCAAAAAATTTTCTCCTCCCGCAAAATTAAACGTTCCAGGTAAAAAAAGGACGCTCAAATGAATTAAGGACGCTTTAACTTCAAAAATTTTTCTCCCCCCATAAAATTTAACATTCCAGGTAATAAAAGGACGCTTAAATGAATTCAGGACGCTCAAATCAGTCAAAATTTTTCTCCCCCCATTAAACTTGCCGTTCCAGGTAAAAAATTGAACGCTCATCTGAATTCAGGACACTTTAATCTCAAAAAATTTTCTCCCACCACAAAATTAAACGTTCCAGGTAAAAAATTGGACACTCATATGAATTCAGGACACTATAACCTCAAAAATTTTTCTCCCCCCACAAAATTAAACGTTCCAGAAAAAAAAGGACGCTTATCTGAATTCAGGACACTATAACTTCAAAAATTTTTCTCCCCCCACAAATTTTGACGTTCCAGGTAAAACATGGACGCTTATCTTAATTCATTACACTATAACCTCAAAAAATTTTCTCCTCCCGCAAAATTAAACGTTCCAGGTAAAAAAAGGACGCTCAAATGAATTAAGGACGCTTTAACTTCAAAAATTTTTCTCCCCCCCATAAAATTTAACATTCCAGGTAATAAAAGGACGCTTAAATGAATTCAGGACGCTCAAATCAGTCAAAATTTTTCTCCCCCCATTTAACTTGCCGTTCCAGGTAAAAAATTGAACGCTCATCTGAATTCAGGACACTTTAATCTCAAAAAATTTTCTCCCACCACAAAATTAAACGTTCCAGGTAAAAAATTGGACACTCATATGAATTCAGGACACTATAACCTCAAAAATTTTTCTCCCCCCACAAAATTAAACGTTCCAGAAAAAAAAGGACGCTTATCTGAATTCAGGACACTATAACTTCAAAAATTTTTCTCCACCCATTAAACTTGCCGTTCCAGGTTAAAAAAGGACTATCAAATAAATTCAGGACGCTCAAATCAGTCAAAATTTTTTCCCCCCATTAAACTTGCCGTTCCATGTTAAAAAAGGACGCTCAAATAAATTCAGGACGCTCAAATCAGTCAAAATTTTTCTCCCCCCATTAGACTTGCCGTTCCAGGTAAAAAATTGGACGCTCATCTGAACTCTGGACACTTTAGCCTCAAAAAATTTTCTCCCCCCACAAAACTTGCCGTTCCAGGTAAAAAATGGACGCTTATCTTAATTCAGGACGCTAAAATCATTAAAAATTTTTCTCCCCCCATTAAACTTGACGTTCCAAGTAAAAAAAGAACGCTTATCTGAATTCAGGACACTAAAATCTTAAAAATTTTTCTCCCCCAAATAAACTTGACGTTCCAGGTTTAAAAAAGGACACTTATCTGAATTTAAGACACTTTAATCTTAATAATTTTTCTCCCCCCATTCAACTTGCCGTTCCAGGTAAAAAAGGACGCTCATCTGAATTCAGGACACTTTTACTTCAAAAATTTTTCTCCCCCCATTAAACTTGCCGTTCCATGTTAAAAAGGACGCTAAAATGAATTCAGGACGCTCAAATCAGTAAAAATTTTTTTCCCCCCGTAAAACTTGCCGTTCCAGGTTAAAAACGGACGCTCAAATGAATTCAGGATGCTCAAATCAGTAAAAATTTTTTTCCCCCCATTAAACTTTCCGTTCAGGTTAAAAAAGGACGCTTATCTGAATTCAGGACACTATGATTTTAAAAATTTTTTCCCCCCACAAAATTTGTCGTTCCAGGTAAAAAAAAGGAAGCTTATCTTAATTTAGGACACTATAACTTCAAAAAATTTTTCTCCTCCCGCAAAATTTGACGTTCCAGGTAATAAAAGGATATTATCTAATTAAGGATACTAAACTTTTAAAAATTTTTCTCCTCCCATTAAACTTGACGTTCCAGATAAAAAATGGACGCTTATCTTAATTCAGGACGCTCAAATCAGTCAAAATTTTTTCCCCCCCATTAAACTTGCCGTTCCAGGTTAAAAAAGGACGCTCAAATAAATTCAGGACGCTCAAATCAGTCAAAATTTTTCTCCCCCCATTAGACTTGCCGTTCCAGGTAAAAAATTGGACGCTCATCTGAACTCTGAACACTGTAACTTCAAAAATTTTTCTCCCCACATTAAACTTGCCGTTCCAGGTTAAAAAAGGACGCTCAAATAAATTCAGGACGCTCAAATCAGTCAAAATTTTTCTCCCCCCATTAAACTTGCCGTTCCAGGTTAAAAAAGACGCTCAAACAATTCAGGACGCTCAAATCAGTCAAAATATTTTTCCCCCCATTAAACTTGCCGTTCCAGGTTAAAAAAGGACGCTCAAATGAATTCAGGACGCTCGAATCAGTCAAAATTTCTTCCCCCATTAAACTTGCCGTTCCAGGTAAAGAATTGGACGCTCATCTGAACTCTGGACACTGTAACTTCAAAAATTTTTCTCCCCCCATTAAACTTGCCGTTCCATGTTAAAAGGACGCTAAAATGAATTCAGGACGCTCAAATCAGTCAAAATTTTTCTCCCCCCATTAAACTTGCCGTTCCAGGTAAAAAAGGACGCTTATCTGAATTCAGGACACTATGATCTTAAAAATTTTTTCCCCCTACAAAATTTGCCGTTCCAGGTTAAAAAAGGACGCTCAAATAAATTCAGGACGCTCAAATCAGTCAAAATTTTTTCCCCCCCATTAAACTTGCCGTTCCAGGTTAAAAAAGGACGCTCAAATAAATTCAGGACGCTCAAATCAGTCAAAATTTTTCTCCCCCCATTAGACTTGCCGTTCCAGGTAAAAATTGGACGCTCATCTGAACTCTGAACACTGTAACTTCAAAAATTTTTCTCCCCCCATTAAACTTGCCGTTCCAGGTTAAAAAAGGACGCTCAAATAAATTCAGGACGCTCAAATCAGTCAAAATTTTTCTCCCCCCATTAAACTTGCCGTTCCAGGTTAAAAAAGACGCTCAAACAATTCAGGACGCTCAAATCAGTCAAAATATTTTTCCCCCCATTAAACTTGCCGTTCCAGGTTAAAAAAGGACGCTCAAATGAATTCAGGACGCTCGAATCAGTCAAAATTTCTTCCCCCATTAAACTTGCCGTTCCAGGTAAAGAATTGGACGCTCATCTGAACTCTGGACACTGTAACTTCAAAAATTTTTCTCCCCCCATTAAACTTTCCGTTCCATGTTAAAAAGGACGCTAAAATGAATTCAGGACGCTCAAATCAGTCAAAATTTTTCTCCCCCCATTAAACTTGCCGTTCCAGGTAAAAAAGGACGCTTATCTGAATTCAGGACACTATGATCTTAAAAATTTTTTCCCCCTACAAAATTTGCCGTTCCAGGTTAAAAAAGGACGCTCAAATAAATTCAGGACGCTCAAATCAGTCAAAATTTTTTTCCCCCCATTAAACTTGCCGTTCCAGGTTTAAAAAGGACGCTCGAATGAATTCAGGACGCTCAAATCAGTCAAAATTTTTTTCCCCCCATTAAACTTACCGTTCCAGGTTTAAAAAGGACGCTCGAATGAATTCAGGACGCTCAAATCAGTCAAAATTTCTTCCCCCATTAAACTTGCCGTTCCAGGTAAAGAATTGGACGCTCATCTGAACTCTGGACACTGTAACTTCAAAAAATTTTCTCCCCCCATTAATCTTGCCGTTCCAGATAAAAAAAGGACGCTTATCTTTAATACAGGACACTATAATCTTAAAAATTTTTTCCCTCCACAAAATTTTACGTTCCAGGTAAAAAAAGGACGCTCTTCTGAATTCAGGACACTAAAAACTCAAAAAATTTTCTCCCCCTATTAAACTTGCCGTTCCAAGTAAAAAAAGGACGCTTAAATGAATTCAGGACGCTCAAATCAGTCAAATTTTTTTTCCTCCCATTAAACTTGACGTTCCAAGTAAAAAAAGGACGCTTTTCTGAATCCAGGACACTATAACTTCAAAAATTTTTCTCCCCCCACAAAACTTGCCGTTCCAATTAAAAAAAGGACGCTTATCTGAATTCAGGACACTATATCCTCAAAAAATTTTCTCCCCCCACAAAATTTGACGTTCCATGTTAAAAAAGGACACTTACCTAAATTAGGACGATAAAATCAGTCAAAATTTTTCTCCATCCACTAAATTTTTCAAAAATTGAAACTCACGAAAAGGAAATGCGGTCAGATTTAAAGTCCCCCTATCATCTTGAAAAAAAGAGATAAAAGAGAGAGAGAGAGAGAGAGAGAGGGGGGTCGCGAGGGTCCGTAAAATAGCTAGGCTCCGTATAAAATCGCGAGATTTTATGAGAGAGTGGGGGTCGCGAGGGTCAGCGGACGCGGGCTAGTCCTACTATATAATCCTCACTTTTTCAACTGTGTTTGTGACTTTTTGCCGTTAAAAAATTCAAACGGTTACTTTTCTGGGAGAACTAGGTGCCAGGAACTCAAAAATGCCCTCGGAAGTTAACGGCGTTACTCGGTTAAGGCTGTAGGCGCTTAAAAGTTAGGCATGTCAAAATTTCAAAAAGGTAAATTCTATGTTTTTAAGTGATATTTTAGGGTAATTGGGGTCGTAGATAACGAATATGATGGTCAATTTTCCTAAAAACCAGTGACATGGGCGTGGCACTCGGTTTTTTGCGGAAATTCCGGGTTTTTGGGCGATTCTGGGAAAAGTTAGGGGCTGAGGGTCTTTTAGACTCAAGAAATGGTTTAATCAAATAAATTTGAGTCTAGAAAGTTAATAAAATGTTAACGGCGTTACACGGTTTAGGCTGTGGGCGTGTTTCAAGGTTTGGACTGTCTAAATGTCAAAATTCTAAATTTTTAATATTTTGATATTTTTGGGGGTTTTTGGGGGTGAGGATCACGAAAATAATGTTTATTTTTGAAAAAAAGCAGTGACATGGGCGTGGCACTCGATTTTTGGCGGAATTTCCGGGATTTTGCGGTTTTTTTTGGGAAAAGTTAAGGGCTAAGGGTTATTTTTTCTCAAGAAATGGAACAATTAGGTGTTTTTGAGTCAGAAAAAGTGCCGCTTGGTCCACTCCAACACTTTTGGCGAACGCTGGGATTTAATTAAGAGTAATTAATTAAAAAGACCGGTCCTTTTTAAAATTTTGCCGTTCCAATCCAATATTTGCCGTTCTTCTGAGTCAAATAGGCGGCCCTGTTTATTAAGAGACGGTCCATTCGAAAATTTGGCGCGAAATTTGAAAATTTGGCGCCAAATTCAAATTTTTCAAAAAATTAGCGGTCCATTAGTTTAGATAGCGTTTCCCATGTAAAAATTGGCGTTACTCTGATCAATTAAAGCGTCCCATGGTTTTAGTTGCCGTTCCATTAAAAAATTGCCGTCCCCCCCAAATATTTGCCGTTCCATCGTCAAAAATTGCCGTTCCCATGGAATATTTGCCGTTCCTCTCAGTTAAATAGGCGGCCCAATATTTTAGTTCAAATTTAAAGAAAGTAATTGGCGCGAAATTTGAAAATTTGGCGCCAAATTCAAAATTTACTCAAAATTTTTCGCCCCCCATTAAACTTGCCATCCCAGGTTAAAAAGGACACTTAACTGAATTTAGGACACCTTAACCTCAAAAATTTTTCGCCCCCCATTAAACTTGCCGTCCCAGGTTAAAAAGGACACTAAACTGAATTTTGGACACTATAACCTAAAAAATTTTTCTTTCCCCTTAAAATTTGACGTTCCAAGTAAAAAAAGGACGCTTATCTTAATTCAGGACACTAAAACTTGAAAAATTTTTCTCCCCCCATTAAACTCGCCGTTCCAGGTAAAAAATTGACGCTTATCTGAATTCAGGACACTATACTCTTAAAAATTTTCTCCCCCGATTAAATTTGCCGTTCCAGATAAAAAATTGGACGCTCATCTGAATTCAGGACACTATACTCTTAAAAATTTTTCTTCCCCCATTAAATTTGCCGTTCCAGATAAAAAATTGGACGCTCATCTGTATTCAGGACACTTTAGCGTCAAAAAATTTTCTCCCCCCACAAAATTTGACGTTCCAGGTAAAAAATGGACGCTTATCTTAATTCAGGACGCTAAAATCATTAAAAATTTTTCTCCCCCCATTAAACTTGCCGTTCCAGTTAAAAAATTGGACGCTCATCTGAACTCAGGACACTGTAACTTCAAAAATTTTTCTCCTCCCACAAAACTTGCCGTTCCAAGTAAAAAAAGGACGCTTATCTGAATTCAGGACACTATAATCTTAAAAATTTTTCTCCCCCAAATAAACTTGACGTACCAGGTTTAAAAAAGGACACTTATCTGAATTTAGGACACTTTAATCTTAATAATTTTTCTCCTCCAATTAAACTTGCCGTTCCAGGTAAAAAATTGGACGCTAATCTTAATTCAGGACACTATAACCTCAAAATTTTTTTCTCCCCATTAAACTTGCCGTTCCAGGTTAAAAAAGGACGCTCAAATAAATTCAGGACGCTCAAATCAGTCAAAATTTTTCTCCCCCCATTAAACTTGCCGTTCCAGGTTAAAAAAGGACGCTCAAATAAATTCAGGACGCTCAAATCAGTCAAAATTTTTCTCCCCCCATTAACTTGCCGTTCCAGGTAAAAAAAGGACGCTTTTCTGAATCCAGGAGACTATATCTTCAAAAATTGTTCTCCCCCCATTAAATTTGCCGTTCCAGATAAAAAATTGGACGCTCATCTGAACTCAGGACACTGTAACTTCAAAAATTTTTCTCCCCCCACAAAACTTGCCGTTCCAGAATAAAAAAGGACGCTCAAATTAATTCAGGACGCTCAAATCAGTCAAAATTTTTTTCCGCCCATAAAACTTGCCGTTCCAGGTAAAAAAAGGACGCTTTTTTGAATCCAGGACACTATATCTTCGAAAATTTTTCTCCCCCCATTAAAATTGCCGTTCCAGGTTAAAAAAGGACGCTTATCTGAATTCAGGACACTTTTACTTCAAAAATTTTTCTCCCCCCACAAAATATGTATTTCCAGGTAATAAAAGAACGCTCAAATAAATTCAGGACGCTCAAATCAGTCAAAATTTTTTATCCCCCATTAAACTTGCCGTTCCAGGTAAAAAATTGGACGCTAATCTTAATTATAGACACTATAACCTCAGAAAATTTTTTTCCCTCCGCAAAATTTGACGTTCCAGGTAAAAAAAGGACGCTTTTTTGAATCCAGGACACTATATCTTCAAAAATTTTTTTCCCCCCATTAAACTTGCCGTTCCAGGTTAAAAAAGGACGCTCAAATGAATTCAGGACGCTCAAATCAGTCAAAAATGTTTTTCCCCACATTAAACTTGCCGTTCCAGGTTAAAAAAGGACGCTCAAATGAATTCAGGACGCTATAATCTTAAAAATTTTTCTCCCCACACAAAATTTGACGTTCCAGGTAAAAAAAGGACGCTCATCTGAATTAAGGACACTATAATTACAAATAATTTTCTCCCCCCACAAAATTCGACGTTCCAGGTAAAAAAAGGACACTTATCTGAATTTAGGACACTTTAATCTTAATAATTTTTCTTCCCCCATTAAACTTGCCGTTCCAGGTAAAAACAGGACGCTTATATTAATACAGGACACTTTGACTTCAAAAATTTTTCTCCCCCCATTAAACTTGCCGTTCCAGGTTAAAAATGGACGCTCAAATAAATTCAGGACGCTCATATCAGTCAAAATTTTTTTCCCCCCATTAAACTTGCCGTTCCAGGTTTAAAAAGGACGCTCGAATGAATTCAGGACGCTCAAATCAGTCAAAATTTTTTTGCCCCCATTAAACTTGCCGTTCCATGTTAAAAAGGACGCTAAAATGAATTCAGGACGCTCAAATCAGTCAAAATTTTTCTCCCCCCATTAAATTTGCCGTTCCAGGTAAAAAAAGGACGCTTTTCTGAATCCAGGACACTATATCTTCAAAAATTTTTCTCCCCCCATTAAACTTACCGTTCCCAGTTTAAAAAGGATACTTTTCTGAATTCAGGACGCTCAAATCGATCAAAATTTTTCTCCCCCCATTAAACTTACCGTTCCCAGTTTAAAAAGGATACTTTTCTGAATTCAGGACGCTCAAATCGATCAAAATTTTTTCCCCCCATTAGACTTACCCTTCCAGGTTAAATAGGACACTCAAATGAATTCAGGACGCTCAAATCAGTCAAAATTTTTTTCCCCCCATTAAACTTGCCGTTCCAGAAAAAAAATTGGACGCTCATCTGAACTCTGGACACTGTAACTTCAAAAATTTTTCTCCCCCCATTAAACTTGCCGTTCCCGGTAAAAAATGGACGCTAATCTTAATTCAGGACACTATAACCTCAAAAAATTTTTTCCCCCCGCAAAATTTGACGTTCCAGGTACAACAAGGACGCTTTTATGAATTCAGGACGCTCAAATCAGTCAAAATTTTTTTCCCCCCATTAAACTTGCCGTTTCAGGTTAAAAAAGGACGCTCAAATGAATTCAGGACGCTCAAATCAGTCAAAATTTTTTTCCCCCCATTAACTTGCCGTTCCAGGTTAAAAAAGGACGCTCAAATAAATTCAGGACGCTCAAATCAGTCAAAATTTTTCTCCCCCCATTAACTTGCCGTTCCAGGTAAAAAAAGGACGCTTTTCTGAATCCAGGAGACTATATCTTCAAAAATTTTTCTCCCCCCATTAAATTTGCCGTTCCAGATAAAAAATTGGACGCTCATCTGAACTCAGGACACTGACTCTTCAAAAATTTTTCTCCCCCCACAAAACTTGCCGTTCCAGAATAAAAAAGGACGCTCAAATAAATTCAGGACGCTCAAATCAGTCAAAATTTTTCTCCCCCCATTAAACTTGCCGTTCCAGGTTAAAAAAGGACGCTCAAATCAGTCAAAATCTTTCTCCCCCCATTAACTTGCCGTTCCAGGTAAAAAAAGGACGCTTTTCTGAATCCAGGAGACTATATCTTCAAAAATTTTTCTCCCCCCATTAAATTTGCCGTTCCAGATAAAAAATTGGACGCTCATCTGAACTCAGGACACTGTAACTTCAAAAATTTTTCTCCCCCCACAAAACTTGCCGTTCCAGAATAAAAAAGGACGCTCAAATTAATTCAGGACGCTCAAATCAGTCAAAATTTTTTTCCGCCCATAAAACTTGCCGTTCCAGGTAAAAAAAGGACGCTTTTTTGAATCCAGGACACTATATCTTCGAAAATTTTTCTCCCCCCATTAAAATTGCCGTTCCAGGTTAAAAAAGGACGCTTATCTGAATTCAGGACACTTTTACTTCAAAAATTTTTCTCCCCCCACAAAATATGTATTTCCAGGTAATAAAAGAACGCTCAAATGAATTCAGGACGCTCAAATCAGTCAAAATTTTTTATCCCCTATTAAACTTGCCGTTCCAGGTAAAAAATTGGACGCTAATCTTAATTATAGACACTATAACCTCAGAAAATTTTTTTCCCTCCGCAAAATTTGACGTTCCAGGTAAAAAAAGGACGCTTTTTTGAATCCAGGACACTATATCTTCAAAAATTTTTTTCCCCCCATTAAACTTGCCGTTCCAGGTTAAAAAAGGACGCTCAAATGAATTCAGGACGCTATAATCTTAAAAATTTTTCTCCCCACACAAAATTTGACGTTCCAGGTAAAAAAAGGACGCTCATCTGAATTAAGGACACTATAATTACAAATAATTTTCTCCCCCCACAAAATTCGACGTTCCAGGTAAAAAAAGGACACTTATCTGAATTTAGGACACTTTAATCTTAATAATTTTTCTTCCCCCATTAAACTTGCCGTTCCAGGTAAAAACAGGACGCTTATATTAATTCAGGACACTTTGACTTCAAAAATTTTTCTCCCCCCATTAAACTTGCCGTTCCAGGTTAAAAATGGACGCTCAAATAAATTCAGGACGCTCATATCAGTCAAAATTTTTTTCCCCCCATTAAACTTGCCGTTCCAGGTTTAAAAAGGACGCTCGAATGAATTCAGGACGCTCAAATCAGTCAAAATTTTTTTGCCCCCATTAAACTTGCCGTTCCATGTTAAAAAGGACGCTAAAATGAATTCAGGACGCTCAAATCAGTCAAAATTTTTCTCCCCCCATTAAATTTGCCGTTCCAGGTAAAAAAAGGACGCTTTTCTGAATCCAGGACACTATATCTTCAAAAATTTTTCTCCCCCCATTAAACTTACCGTTCCCAGTTTAAAAAGGATACTTTTCTGAATTCAGGACGCTCAAATCGATCAAAATTTTTCTCCCCCAATTAAACTTACCGTTCCCAGTTTAAAAAGGATACTTTTCTGAATTCAGGACGCTCAAATCGATCAAAATTTTTTCCCCCCATTAAACTTACCGTTCCCAGTTTAAAAAGGATACTTTTCTGAATTCAGGACGCTCAAATCGATCAAAATTTTTTCCCCCCATTAAACTTGCCGTTCCAGAAAAAAAATTGGACGCTCATCTGAACTCTGGACACTGTAACTTCAAAAATTTTTCTCCCCCCATTAAACTTGCCGTTCCCGGTAAAAAATGGACGCTAATCTTAATTCAGGACACTATAACCTCAAAAATTTTTTCCCCCCGCAAAATTTGACGTTCCAGGTACAACAAGGACGCTTTTATGAATTCAGGACGCTCAAATCAGTCAAAATTTTTTTCCCCCCATTAAACTTGCCGTTTCAGGTTAAAAAAGGACGCTCAAATGAATTCAGGACGCTCAAATCAGTCAAAATTTTTTTCCCCCCATTAAACTTGCCGTTCCAGGTAAAAAATTGGACGCTAATCTTAATTATGGACACTATAACCTCAAAAAATTTTCTCCCCCCATTAATCTTGCCGTTCCAGATAAAAAAAGGACGCTTATCTTTAATACAGGACACTATAATCTTAAAAATTTTTTCCCTCCACAAAATTTTACGTTCCAGGTAAAAAAAGGACGCTCTTCTGAATTCAGGACACTAAAAACTCAAAAAATTTTCTCCCCCTATTAAACTTGCCGTTCCAAGTAAAAAAAGGACGCTTAAATGAATTCAGGACGCTCAAATCAGTCAAAATTTTTTTCCTCCCATTAAACTTGACGTTCCAGGTTAAAAAAGGACGCTCAAATGAATTCAGAACGCTCAAATCAGTCAAAATTTTTTTCCCTCCAATAAATTTGACGTTCCATGTAAAAAAAGGACGCTTTTCTGAATCCAGGACACTATAACTTCAAAAATTTTTCTCCCCCCACAAAACTTGCCGTTCCAATTAAAAAAAGGACGCTTATCTGAATTCAGGACACTATATCCTCAAAAAATTTTCTCCCCCCACAAAATTTGACGTTGCAGGTAAAAAAAGGACACTTATCTAATTAAAGACTATATAACTTCAAAAATTTTTCTCCCCCCACAAATTTTGATGTTCCAGGTAAAACATGGACGCTTATCTTAATTCAGGACACTATAACTTCACAAAATTTTCTTCCCCCACGAAATTTGACGTTCCAGGTAAAAACAGGACACCTATCTGAATTAAGGACACAATAACCTCAAAAATTTTTCTCCCCCCATAAAATTTTACATTCCAGGTCAAAAATGGACGCTTTTCTGAATTCAGGACACTATAACTTCAAAAAATTTTCTCCCCCCATTAAACTTGCCGTTCCAGGTTAAAAAAGGACGCTCAAATAAATTCAGGACGCTCAAATAAGTCAAAATTTTTTTCCCCCCACTAAACTTGCCGTTCCAGGTAAAAAATTGGACGCTCATCTGAATTCAGGTCACTTTAGCCTCCAAAAATTTTCTCCCCCCACAAAACTTGCCCTTTTAAGTAAAAAAAGGACGCTTATCTTAATTCAGGACACTATATCCTCAAAAAATTTTCTCCCCCCACAAAATTAAGCGTTCCAGGTAAAAAAAGGACACTTATCTAATTAAAGACACTATAACTTCAAAAATTTTTCTCCCCCCACAAATTTTGATGTTTCAGGTAAAACATGGACGCTTATCTTAATTCAGGACACTATAATCTTAAAAATTTTTCTCCCCCCACAAAATTTGAC
Source organism: Brachionus asplanchnoidis (assembly GCA_025491095.1). Taxonomy (NCBI): domain Eukaryota; kingdom Metazoa; phylum Rotifera; class Eurotatoria; order Ploima; family Brachionidae; genus Brachionus; species Brachionus asplanchnoidis. The sequence goes on along the minus strand of JAILYF010000051.1, from coordinate 739,404 downwards.
GTTGCAGGTAAAAAAAGGACACTTATCTAATTAAAGACGCTATAACTTCAAAAATTTTTCTCCATCCACTAAATTTTTAAAAAATTGAAACTCACGAAAAGGAAATGCGGTAAGATTACAAGTCCCCATCATCTTGATAAAAAGAGATAAAAGAGAGAGAGAGAGAGAGAGAGAGGGGGGTCGCGAGGGTCCGTAAAATAGCTAGGCTCCGTGTAAAATCGCGAGATTTTAGGAAAGAGTGGGGGTCGTGAGAGTCAGAAGACGCGGGCTAGTCCTACTATATAATCCTCACTTTTTCAACTGTGTTTGTGACTTTTTGCCGTTAAAAAATTCAAACGGTCACTTTTCTGGGAGAACTAGGTGCCAGGAACTCAAAAATGCCCTCGGAAGTTAACGGCGTTACTCGGTTAAGGCTGTGGGCGCGCCTTAAAGTTAGGCATGTCAAAATTTCAAATAGGTTATTTTTTTGATTTTAAGTGTTTTTTGGGGGTAATTGGGGTCGAGGATCACGAATATGGTGGTCAATTTTCTGAAAAACCAGTGACATGGGCGTGGCAGCCGGTTTTTTGCGGAAATTCTGGGTTTTTGGGCGATTCTGGGAAAAGTTAGGGGCTGAGGGTATTTTAGACTCAAGAAATGGTTTAATCAAGTAAATTTGAGTCTAGAAAGTTAATAAAATGTTAACGGCGTTACTCGGTTTAGGCTGTGGGCGTGTTTCAAGGTTTGGACTGTCTAAATGTCAAAATTCTAAATTTTTAATATTTTGATATTTTTGGGGGTTTTTGGGGGTGAGGATCACGAAAATAATGTTTATTTTTGAAAAAAAGCAGTGACATGGGCGTGGCACTCGATTTTTGGCGGAATTTCCGGGATTTTGCGGTTTTTTGGGAAAAGTTAAGGGCTTAGGGTTATTTTTTCTCAAGAAATGGAACAATTAGGTGTTTTTGAGTCAGAAAAAGTGCCGCTTGGTCCACTCCCACACTTTTGGCGAACGCTGGGATTTAATTAAGAGTAATTAATTAAAAAGACCGGTCCTTTTTAAAATTTTGCCGTTCCAATCCAATATTTGCCGTTCTTCTGAGTCAAATAGGCGGCCCTGTTTATTAAGAGACGGTCCATTCGAAAATTTGGCGCGAAATTTGAAAATTTGGCGCCAAATTCAAATTTTTCAAAAAATTAGCGGTCCATTAGTTTAGATAGCGTTTCCCATGTAAAAATTGGCGTTACTCTGATCAATTAAGGCGTCCCATGGTTTTAGTTGCCGTTCCATTAAAAAATTGCCGTCCCCCCCAAACATTTGCCGTTCCATCGTCAAAAATTGCCGTTCCCATGGAATATTTGCCGTTCCTCTCAGTTAAATAGGCGGCCCAATATTTTAGTTCAAATTTAAAGAAAGTAATTGGCGCGAAATTTGAAAATTTGGCGCCAAATTCAAAATTTACTCAAAATTTTTCGCCCCCCATTAAACTTGCCATCCCAGGTTAAAAAGGACACTTAACTGAATTTAGGACACCTTAACCTCAAAAATTTTTCGCCCCCCATTAAACTTGCCGTCCCAGGTTAAAAAGGACACTAAACTGAATTTAGGACACTATAACCTAAAAAATTTTTCTTTCCCCTTAAAATTTGACGTTCCAAGTAAAAAAAGGACGCTTATCTTAATTCAGGACACTAAAACTTGAAAAATTTTTCTCCCCCCATTAAACTCGCCGTTCCAGATAAAAAATTGACGCTTATCTGAATTCAGGACACTATACTCTTAAAAATTTTGTCCCCCGATTAAATTTGCCGTTCCAGATAAAAAATTGGACGCTCATCTGAATTCAGGACACTATACTCTTAAAAATTTTTCTTCCCCCATTAAATTTGCCGTTCCAGATAAAAAATTGGACGCTCATCTGTATTCAGGACACTTTAGCCTCAAAAAATTTTCTCCCCCCACAAAATTTGACGTTCCAGGTAAAAAAAGGACGCTTTTCTGAATCCAGGACATTTTAGCCTCCAAAAATTTTTCTCCCCCCATTAAACTTGCCGTTCCAGGTAAAAAATTGGACGATTACTGAATTCAGGTCACTTTAGCATCCAAAAATTTTCTCCCCCCACAAAACTTGCCGTTCCAGGTAAAAAATGGACGCTTATCTTAATTCAGGACACTGTAACTTCAAAAATTTTTCTCCCCCCACAAAACTTGCCGTTCTAAGTAAAAAAAGGACGCTTATCTGAATTTAGGACACTTTAATCTTAATAATTTTTCTCCCCCAATTAAACTTGCCGTTCCAGGTAAAAAAGGACACTAAACTGAATTTAGGACACTATAACCTAAAAAATTTTTCTTTCCCCTTAAAATTTGACGTTCCAAGTAAAAAAAGGACGCTTATCTTAATTCAGGACACTAAAACTTGAAAAATTTTTCTCCCCCCATTAAACTCGCCGTTCCAGGTAAAAAATTGACGCTTATCTGAATTCAGGACACTATACTCTTAAAAATTTTCTCCCCCGATTAAATTTGCCGTTCCAGATAAAAAATTGGACGCTCATCTGAATTCAGGACACTATACTCTTAAAAATTTTTCTTCCCCCATTAAATTTGCCGTTCCAGATAAAAAATTGGACGCTCATCTGTATTCAGGACACTTTAGCCTCAAAAAATTTTCTCCCCCCACAAAATTTGACGTTCCAGGTAAAAAAAGGACGCTTTTCTGAATCCAGGACATTTTAGCCTCCAAAAATTTTTCTCCCCCCATTAAACTTGCCGTTCCAGGTAAAAAATTGGACGATTACTGAATTCAGGTCACTTTAGCCTCCAAAAATTTTCTCCCCCCACAAAACTTGCCGTTCCAGGTAAAAAATGGACGCTTATCTTAATTCAGGACACTGTAACTTCAAAAATTTTTCTCCCCCCACAAAACTTGCCGTTCCAAGTAAAAAAAGGACGCTTATCTGAATTCAGGACACTATAATCTTAAAAATTTTTCTCCCCCAAATAAACTTGACGTTCCAGGTTTAAAAAAGGACACTTATCTGAATTTAGGACACTTTAATCTTAATAATTTTTCTCCCCCAATTAAACTTGCCGTTCCAGGTAAAAATTGGACGCTAATCTTAATTCAGGACACTATAACCTCAAAATTTTTTTCTCCCCATTAAACTTGCCGTTCCAGGTTAAAAAAGGACGCTCAAAAAAATTCAGGACGCTCAAATCAGTCAAAATTTTTCTCCTCCCATTAAACTTGCCGTTCCAGGTTAAAAAAGGACGCTCAAATAAATTCAGGACGCTCAAATCAGTCAAAATTTTTCTCCCCCCATTAACTTGCCGTTCCAGGTAAAAAAAGGACGCTTTTCTGAATCCAGGAGACTATATCTTCAAAAATTTTTCGCCCCCCATTAAACTTGCCATCCCAGGTTAAAAAGGACACTTAACTGAATTTAGGACACCTTAACCTCAAAAATTTTTCGCCCCCCATTAAACTTGCCGTCCCAGGTTAAAAAGGACACTAAACTGAATTTAGGACACTATAACCTAAAAAATTTTTCTTTCCCCTTAAAATTTGACGTTCCAAGTAAAAAAAGGACGCTTATCTTAATTCAGGACACTAAAACTTGAAAAATTTTTCTCCCCCCATTAAACTCGCCGTTCCAGGTAAAAAATTGACGCTTATCTGAATTCAGGACACTATACTCTTAAAAATTTTCTCCCCCGATTAAATTTGCCGTTCCAGATAAAAAATTGGACGCTCATCTGAATTCAGGACACTATACTCTTAAAAATTTTTCTTCCCCCATTAAATTTGCCGTTCCAGATAAAAAATTGGACGCTAATCTGTATTCAGGACACTTTAGCCTCAAAAAATTTTCTCCCCCCACAAAATTTGACGTTCCAGGTAAAAAAAGGACGCTTTTCTGAATCCAGGACATTTTAGCCTCCAAAAATTTTTCTCCCCCCATTAAACTTGCCGTTCCAGGTAAAAAATTGGACGATTACTGAATTCAGGTCACTTTAGCCTCCAAAAATTTTCTCCCCCCACAAAACTTGCCGTTCCAGGTAAAAAATGGACGCTTATCTTAATTCAGGACACTGTAACTTCAAAAATTTTTCTCCCCCCACAAAACTTGCCGTTCCAAATAAAAAAAGGACGCTTATCTGAATTCAGGACACTATAATCTTAAAAATTTTTCTCCCCCAAATAAACTTGACGTTCCAGGTTTAAAAAAGGACACTTATCTGAATTTAGGACACTTTAATCTTAATAATTTTTCTCCCCCAATTAAACTTGCCGTTCCAGGTAAAAAATTGGACGCTAATCTTAATTCAGGACACTATAACCTCAAAATTTTTTTCTCCCCATTAAACTTGCCGTTCCAGGTTAAAAAGGACGCTCAAAAAAATTCAGGACGCTCAAATCAGTCAAAATTTTTCTCCTCCCATTAAACTTGCCGTTCCAGGTTAAAAAAGGACGCTCAAATAAATTCAGGACGCTTAAATCAGTCAAAATTTTTCTCCCCCCATTAACTTGCCGTTCCAGGTAAAAAAAGGACGCTTTTCTGAATCCAGGAGACTATATCTTCAAAAATTTTTCTCCCCCCATTAAATTTACCGTTCCAGATAAAAAATTGGACGCTCATCTGAACTCAGGACACTGTAACTTCAAAAATTTTTCTCCCCCCACAAAACTTGCCGTTCCAGAATAAAAAAGGACGCTCAAATTAATTCAGGACGCTCAAATCAGTCAAAATTTTTTTCCGCCCATAAAACTTGCCGTTCCAGGTAAAAAAAGGACGCTTTTTTGAATCCAGGACACTATATCTTCGAAAATTTTTCTCCACCCATTAAAATTGCCGTTCCAGGTTAAAAAAGGACGCTTATCTGAATTCAGGACACTTTTACTTCAAAAATTTTTCTCCCCCCACAAAATATGTATTTCCAGGTAATAAAAGAACGCTCAAATGAATTCAGGACGCTCAAATCAGTCAAAATTTTTTATCCCCCATTAAACTTGCCGTTCCAGGTAAAAAATTGGACGCTAATCTTAATTATAGACACTATAACCTCAGAAAATTTTTTTCCCTCCGCAAAATTTGACGTTCCAGGTAAAAAAAGGACGCTTTTTTGAATCCAGGACACTATATCTTCAAAAATTTTTTTCCCCCCATTAAACTTGCCGTTCCAGGTTAAAAAAGGACGCTCAAATGAATTCAGGACGCTCAAATCAGTCAAAAATTTTTTTCCCCCCATTAAACTTGCCGTTCCAGGTTAAAAAAGGACGCTCAAATGAATTCAGGACGCTATAATCTTAAAAATTTTTCTCCCCACACAAAATTCGACGTTCCAGGTAAAAAAAGGACACTTATCTGAATTTAGGACACTTTAATCTTAATAATTTTTCTTCCCCCATTAAACTTGCCGTTCCAGGTTAAAAAAGGACGCTCGAATGAATTCAGGACGCTCAAATCAGTCAAAATTTTTCTCCCCCCATTAAACTTGCCGTTCCAGTTAAAAAATTGGACGCTCATCTGAACTCAGGACACTTAAGCCTCAAAAAATTTTCTCCCCCCACAAAATTTGACGTTCCAGGTAAAATAAGGACGCTTTTCGAATTCCAAGACACTATAACTTAAAAAATTTTTCTCCCCTCATTAAACTTGCCGTTCCAGGTAAAAAATTGGTCGCTCATCTTAACTCTGGACACTATAACCTCAAAAATTTTTCTCCCACCACAAAATTAAACGTTCAAAGTAAAAAATTGGACGCTCATCTGAACTCTGGACACTATAACCTCAAAAATTTTTCTCCCACCACAAAATTAAACGTTCAAAGTAAAAAATTGGACGCTTATCTGAATTCAGGACACTAAGACCTAAAAAATTTTTCGCCCCACCGTTAAACTTGCCGTTCCATGTAATAAAAGGACGCTAAACTGAATTATGGACACTATAACCTCAAAAATTTTTCTCCCCCCACAAAATTTGACGTTCCAGGTAAAAAAAGGACACTTATCTAATTAAAGACGCTATAACTTCAAAAATTTTTCTCCTCCCGCAAAATTTGACGTTCCAGGTAATAAAAGGACGCTTAACTTTAATTCAGGACACTATAATCTCAAAAATTTTTCTCCCCCCATATTAACTTGACGTTCCATGTTAAAAAGGACGCTCAAATGAATTCAGGACGCTATAATCTTTAAAAATTTTTCTCCCCACACAAAATTTGACGTTCCAGGTAAAAAAAGGACGCTCATCTGAATTCAGGATAATCATAAAAAATTCAAACTCACAAAAAGGAAATGCGGTCAGATTTAAAGTCCCCCCATCTCCTTGATAAAAGGAGATAAAAAAAGAGAGAGAGAGAGATAGGGGGGTCGCGAGGGTCCGTAAAATAGCTAGGCTCCGGATAAAATCGAAAGATTTTAGGAGAAAAATGGGGGTCGCGAGGGTCAGAGGACGCGGGCTAGTCCTACTATATAATCCTCACTTTTTCAACTGTGTTTGTGACTTTTTGCCGTTAAAAAATTCAAACGGTCACTTTTCTGGGAGAACTAGGTGCCAGGAACTCAAAAATGCCCTCGGAAGTTAACGGCGTTACTCGGTTAAGGCTGTGGGCGCGCCTTAAAGTTAGGCATGTCAAAATTTCAAATAGGTTATTTTTTTGATTTTAAGTGTTTTTTGGGGGTAATTGGGGTCGAGGATCACGAATATGGTGGTCAATTTTCTGAAAAACCAGTGACATGGGCGTGGCAGCCGGTTTTTTGCGGAAATTCTGGGTTTTTGGGCGATTCTGGGAAAAGTTAGGGGCTGAGGGTATTTTAGACTCAAGAAATGGTTTAATCAAGTAAATTTGAGTCTAGAAAGTTAATAAAATGTTAACGGCGTTACTCGGTTTAGGCTGTGGGCGTGTTTCAAGGTTTGGACTGTCTAAATGTCAAAATTCTAAATTTTTAATATTTTGATATTTTTGGGGGTTTTTGGGGGTGAGGATCACGAAAATAATGTTTATTTTTGAAAAAAAAGCAGTGACATGGGCGTGGCACTCGATTTTTGGCGGAATTTCCGGGATTTTGCGGTTTTTTTGGGAAAAGTTAAGGGCTTAGGGTTATTTTTTCTCAAGAAATGGAACAATTAGGTGTTTTTGAGTCAGAAAAAGTGCCGCTTGGTCCACTCCCACACTTTTGGCGAACGCTGGGATTTAATTAAGAGTAATTAATTAAAAAGACCGGTCCTTTTTAAAATTTTGCCGTTCCAATCCAATATTTGCCGTTCTTCTGAGTCAAATAGGCGGCCCTGTTTATTAAGAGACGGTCCATTCGAAAATTTGGCGCGAAATTTGAAAATTTGGCGCCAAATTCAAATTTTTCAAAAAATTAGCGGTCCATTAGTTTAGATAGCGTTTCCCATGTAAAAATTGGCGTTACTCTGATCAATTAAGGCGTCCCATGGTTTTAGTTGCCGTTCCATTAAAAATTGCCGTCCCCCCCAAACATTTGCCGTTCCATCGTCAAAAATTGCCGTTCCCATGGAATATTTGCCGTTCCTCTCAGTTAAATAGGCGGCCCAATATTTTAGTTCAAATTTAAAGAAAGTAATTGGCGCGAAATTTGAAAATTTGGCGCCAAATTCAAAATTTACTCAAAATTTTTCGCCCCTCATTAAACTTGCCATCCCAGGTTAAAAAGGACACTTAACTGAATTTAGGACACCTTAATCTCAAAAATTTTTCGCCCCCCATTAAACTTGCCGTCCCAGGTTAAAAGGGCACTAAACTGAATTTAGGACACTATAACCTAAAAAATTTTTCTTTCCCCTTAAAATTTGACGTTCCAAGTAAAAAAAGGACGCTTATCTTAATTCAGGACACTATAACTTGAAAAATTTTTCTCCCCCCATTAAACTCGCCGTTCCAGGTAAAAAATTGACGCTTATCTGAATTCAGGACACTATACACTTAAAAATTTTTCTTCCCCCATTAAATTTGCCGTTCCAGATAAAAATTGGACGCTCATCTGTATTCAGGACACTTAAGCCTCAAAAAATTTTTTCCCTCAACAAAATTTGACGTTCCAGGTAAAAAAAAGGACGCTTTTCTGAATTCAGGACACTTTAGCCTCAAAAAATTTTCTCCCCCCACAAAACTTGCTGTTCCAGGTAAAAAATGGACGCTTATCTTAATTCAGGACGCTAAAATCATTAAAAATTTTTCTCCCCCCATTAAACTTGCCGTTCCAAGTAAAAAAAGGACACTAAACTGAATTTAGGACACGATAACCTCAAAAATTGTTCGCCCCCCACTAGACTTGCCGTCCCAGTTTAAAAAAGGACGCAGAACTGAATTTATGACACTATAACCTCAAAAATTTTTCGCCCCCCATTAAACTTGCCGTCCCAGGTCAAAAAGGAGACTTAACTGAATTTAGGACACCTTAACCTCAAAAATTTTTCACCCCCCATTAAAATTGCCGTCCCAGGTTAAAAAGGACACTAAACTCAATTTAGGACACTATACTCTTAAAAATTTTTCTTCCCCCATTAAATTTGCCGTTCCAGATAAAAAATTGGACGCTCATCTGTATTCAGGACACTTAAGCCTCAAAAATTTTTTCCCCCCACAAAATTTGACGTTCCAGGTAAAAAAAAGGACGCTTTTCTGAATTCAGGACACTTAAGCCTCAAAAAATTTTCTCCCCTCACAAAACTTGCCGTTCCAGGTAAAAAATGGACGCTTATCTTAATTCAGGACGCTAAAATCATTAAAAAATTTTCTCCCCCCATTAAACTTGCCGTTCCAAGTAAAAAAAGGACGCTTATCTGAATTCAGGACACTATACTCTTAAAAATTTTTCTTCCCCCATAAATTTGCCGTTCCAGATAAAAAATTGGACGCTCATCTGTATTCAGGACACTTAAGCCTCAAAAAATTTTTTCCCCCCACAAAATTTGACGTTCCAGGTAAAAAATGGACGCTTATCTTAATTCAGGACGCTAAAATCATTAAAAATTTTTCTCCCCCCATTAAACTTGCCGTTCCAGTTAAAAAATTGGACGCTCATCTGAACTCAGGACACTGTAACTTCAAAAATTTTATTCCCCCCCACAAAACTTGCCGTTCCAAGTAAAAAAAGGAGGCTTATCTGAATTCATTACACTTTAACTTCAAAAAATTTTCTCCCCCCACAAAATTAAACGTTCCAGGTAAAAAAAGGACACTTATCTGAATTAAGGACGCTAAAACTTAAAAAATTTTTCTCCCCCCACAAAACTTGCCGTTCCAGGTAAAAAACGGACGCTTATAGTAATTCAGAAAACTATAACCTCAAAAATTTTTCTCCCCCAATTAAACTTGACGTTCCAGGTTAAAGAGGACGCTCATCTGAATTCAGGACACTTTTACTTCAAAAATTTTTCTCCCCCTATTAAAATTGCCGTTCCAGGTTAAAAAGGACGCTCAAATGAATTCAGGACGCTAAAATCAGTCAAAATTTTTTTGCCCCCATTAAACTTGCCGTTCCAGGTTGAAACAGGACGCTCGAATGAATTCAGGACGCTCAATTCAGTCAAAATTTTTTTCCCCCCATTAAACTTGCCGTTCCATGTTTAAAAGGACGCTAAAATGAATTCAGGACGCTCAAATCAGTCAAAATTTTTCTCCCCCCATTAAACTTGCCGTTCCAGGTTAAAAAAGTACGCTCAAATGAATTCAGGACGCTCAAATCAGTCAAAATTTTTTTCCCCCCATTAAACTTGCCGTTCCTGGTAAAAAATTGGACGCTTATCTTAATTTTGGACACTATAACCTCAGAAAATTTTTTTCCCCCCGCAAAATTTTACGTTCCAGGTAAAAAAAGGACGCTTTTTAAAATCCTAGACACTATATCTTCAAAAATTTTTCTCCCCCCATTAAACTTACCGTTCCAGGTAAAAAATTGGACGCTCATCTGAACTCTGGACACTTTAACTTCAAAATAATTTTCTCCTCCCGCAAAAATTGGACGTCCTAGGTAAAAAAAGGACGCTTATCTGAATTCAGGACACTTTAATCTCAAAAAATTTTCTCCCACCACAAAATTAAACGTTCCAAGTAAAAAATTGGACATTCATATGAATTCAGGACACTATAACCTCAAAAATTTTTCTCCCTCCACAAAATTTAACGTTCCAGGTAAAAAAAGGACGCTTATCTGAATTCAGGACACTTTAATCTCAAAAAATTTTTTCCCACCACAAAATTAAACGTTCCAAGTAAAAATTGGACACTCATATGAATTCAGGACACTATAACCTTAAAAATTTTTCTCCCCCCACAAAATTTAACGTTCCAGGTAAAAAAAGGACGCTTATCTTAATTAAGGACACTATAATCATTAAAAATTTTTCTCCACACACTAAATTTGACGCTCAATGTCAAAAAAGGACGTCTTTCTGAATCAGAGACGCAGATTTGGAAAATTCAAACTCACAAAAAGGAAATGCGTTAAGATTTCAAGTCCCCCCATCTTTTTGATAAAAAGGGGATAAAAAGAGAGAGAGAGAGAGAGAGAGAGAGGGGGGTCGCGAGGGTCCGTAAAATAGCTAGGCCCCGGATAAAATCGAAAGATTTTAGGAGAAAAATGGGGGTCGCGAGGGTCAGAGGACGCGGGCTAGTCCTACTATATAATCCTCACTTTTTCAACTGTGTTTGTGACTTTTTGCCGTTAAAAAATTCAAACGGTCACTTTTCTGGGAGAACTAGGTGCCAGGAACTCAAAAATGCCCTCGGAAGTTAACGGCGTTACTCGGTTAAGGCTGTGGGCGCGCCTTAAAGTTAGGCATGTCAAAATTTCAAATAGGTTATTTTTTTGATTTTAAGTGTTTTTTGGGGGTAATTGGGGTCGAGGATCACGAATATGGTGGTCAATTTTCTGAAAAACCAGTGACATGGGCGTGGCAGCCGGTTTTTTTGCGGAAATTCTGGGTTTTTGGGCGATTCTGGGAAAAGTTAGGGGCTGAGGGTATTTTAGACTCAAGAAATGGTTTAATCAAGTAAATTTGAGTCTAGAAAGTTAATAAAATGTTAACGGCGTTACTCGGTTTAGGCTGTGGGCGTGTTTCAAGGTTTGGACTGTCTAAATGTCAAAATTCTAAATTTTTAATATTTTGATATTTTTGGGGGTTTTTGGGGGTGAGGATCACGAAAATAATGTTTATTTTTGAAAAAAAGCAGTGACATGGGCGTGGCACTCGATTTTTGGCGGAATTTCCGGGATTTTGCGGTTTTTTTGGGAAAAGTTAAGGGCTTAGGGTTATTTTTTCTCAAGAAATGGAACAATTAGGTGTTTTTGAGTCAGAAAAAGTGCCGCTTGGTCCACTCCCACACTTTTGGCGAACGCTGGGATTTAATTAAGAGTAATTAATTAAAAAGACCGGTCCTTTTTAAAATTTTGCCGTTCCAATCCAATATTTGCCGTTCTTCTGAGTCAAATAGGCGGCCCTGTTTATTAAGAGACGGTCCATTCGAAAATTTGGCGCGAAATTTGAAAATTTGGCGCCAAATTCAAATTTTTCAAAAAATTAGCGGTCCATTAGTTTAGATAGCGTTTCCCATGTAAAAATTGGCGTTACTCTGATCAATTAAGGCGTCCCATGGTTTTAGTTGCCGTTCCATTAAAAAATTGCCGTCCCCCCCAAACATTTGCCGTTCCATCGTCAAAAATTGCCGTTCCCATGGAATATTTGCCGTTCCTCTCAGTTAAATAGGCGGCCCAATATTTTAGTTCAAATTTAAAGAAAGTAATTGGCGCGAAATTTGAAAATTTGGCGCCAAATTCAAAATTTACTCAAAATTTTTCGCCCCTCATTAAACTTGCCATCCCAGGTTAAAAAGGACACTTAACTGAATTTAGGACACCTTAATCTCAAAAATTTTTCGCCCCCCATTAAACTTGCCGTCCCAGGTTAAAAGGGCACTAAACTGAATTTAGGACACTATAACCTAAAAAATTTTTCTTTCCCCTTAAAATTTGACGTTCCAAGTAAAAAAAGGACGCTTATCTTAATTCAGGACACTATAACTTGAAAAATTTTTCTCCCCCCATTAAACTCGCCGTTCCAGGTAAAAAATTGACGCTTATCTGAATTCAGGACACTATACTCTTAAAAATTTTTCTCCCCCGATTAAATTTGCCGTTCCAGATAAAAAATTGGACGCTCATCTGAATTCAGGACACTATACTCTTAAAAATTTTTCTTCCCCCATTAAATTTGCCGTTCCAGATAAAAAATTGGACGCTCATCTGTATTCAGGACACTTAAGCCTCAAAAAATTTTTTCCCCCCACAAAATTTGACGTTCCAGGTAAAAAAAAGGACGCTTTTCTGAATTCAGGACACTTAAGCCTCAAAAAATTTTCTCCCCCCACAAAACTTGCCGTTCCAGGTAAAAAATGGACGCTTATCTTAATTCAGGACGCTAAAATCATTAAAAATTTTTCTCCCCCCATTAAACTTGCCGTTCCAAGTAAAAAAAGGACACTAAACTGAATTTAGGACACGATAACCTCAAAAATTGTTCGCCCCCCACTAGACTTGCCGTCCCAGTTTAAAAAAGGACGCAGAACTGAATTTATGACACTATAACCTCAAAAATTTTTCGCCCCCCATTAAACTTGCCGTCCCAGGTCAAAAAGGAGACTTAACTGAATTTAGGACACCTTAACCTCAAAAATTTTTCACCCCCCATTAAACTTGCCGTCCCAGGTTAAAAAGGACACTAAACTGAATTTAGGACACTATACTCTTAAAAATTTTTCTTCCCCCATTAAATTTGCCGTTCCAGATAAAAAATTGGACGCTCATCTGTATTCAGGACACTTAAGCCTCAAAAAATTTTTTCCCCCCACAAAATTTGACGTTCCAGGTAAAAAAAGGACGCTTTTCTGAATTCAGGACACTTAAGCCTCAAAAAATTTTCTCCCCCCACAAAACTTGCCGTTCCAGGTAAAAATGGACGCTTATCTTAATTCAGGACGCTAAAATCATTAAAAAATTTTCTCCCCCCATTAAACTTGCCGTTCCAAGTAAAAAAAGGACGCTTATCTGAATTCAGGACACTATACTCTTAAAAATTTTTCTTCCCCCATTAAATTTGCCGTTACAGATAAAAATTGGACGCTCATCTGTATTCAGGACACTTAAGCCTCAAAAAATTTTTTCCCCCCACAAAATTTGACGTTCCAGGTAAAAAAATGGACGCTTATCTTAATTCAGGACGCTAAAATCATTAAAAATTTTTCTCCCCCCATTAAACTTGCCGTTCCAGTTAAAAAATTGGACGCTCATCTGAACTCAGGACACTGTAACTTCAAAAATTTTATTCCCCCCCACAAAACTTGCCGTTCCAAGTAAAAAAAGGAGGCTTATCTGAATTCATTACACTTTAACTTCAAAAAATTTTCTCCCCCCACAAAATTAAACGTTCCAGGTAAAAAAAGGACACTTATCTGAATTAAGGACGCTAAAACTTAAAAAATTTTTCTCCCCCCACAAAACTTGCCGTTCCAGGTAAAAAACGGACGCTTATAGTAATTCAGAAAACTATAACCTCAAAAATTTTTCTCCCCCAATTAAACTTGCCGTTCCAGGTTAAAGAGGACGCTCATCTGTATTCAGGACACTTAAGCCTCAAAAAATTTTTTCCCCCCACAAAATTTGACGTTCCAGGTAAAAAAAGGACGCTTTTCTGAATTCAGGACACTTAAGCCTCAAAAAATTTTCTCCCCCCACAAAACTTGCCGTTCCAGGTAAAAAATGGACGCTTATCTTAATTCAGGACGCTAAAATCATTAAAAAATTTTCTCCCCCCATTAAACTTGCCGTTCCAAGTAAAAAAAGGACGCTTATCTGAATTCAGGACACTATACTCTTAAAAATTTTTCTTCCCCCATTAAATTTGCCGTTACAGATAAAAAATTGGACGCTCATCTGTATTCAGGACACTTAAGCCTCAAAAAATTTTTTCCCCCCACAAAATTTGACGTTCCAGGTAAAAAAATGGACGCTTATCTTAATTCAGGACGCTAAAATCATTAAAAATTTTTCTCCCCCCATTAAACTTGCCGTTCCAGTTAAAAAATTGGACGCTCATCTGAACTCAGGACACTGTAACTTCAAAAATTTTATTCCCCCCCACAAAACTTGCCGTTCCAAGTAAAAAAAGGAGGCTTATCTGAATTCATTACACTTTAACTTCAAAAAATTTTCTCCCCCCACAAAATTAAACGTTCCAGGTAAAAAAAGGACACTTATCTGAATTAAGGACGCTAAAACTTAAAAATTTTTCTCCCCCCACAAAACTTGCCGTTCCAGGTAAAAAACGGACGCTTATAGTAATTCAGAAAACTATAACCTCAAAAATTTTTCTCCCCCAATTAAACTTGCCGTTCCAGGTTAAAGAGGACGCTCATCTGAATTCAGGACACTTTTACTTCAAAAATTTTTCTCCCCCTATTAAAATTGCCGTTCCAGGTTAAAAAAGGACGCTCAAATGAATTCAGGACGCTAAAATCAGTCAAAATTTTTTTGCCCCCATTAAACTTGCCGTTCCAGGTTGAAAAAGGACGCTCGAATGAATTCAGGACGCTCAATTCAGTCAAAATTTTTTTCCCCCCATTAAACTTGCCGTTCCATGTTGAAAAGGACGCTAAAATGAATTCAGGACGCTCAAATCAGTCAAAATTTTTCTCCCCCCATTAAACTTGCCGTTCCTGGTAAAAAATTGGACGCTAATCTTAATTTTGGACACTATAACCTCAGAAAATTTTTTTCCCCCCGCAAAATTTGACGTTCCAGGTAAAAAAAGGACGCTTTTTAAAATCCAGGACACTATATCTTCAAAAATTTTTCTCCCCCCATTAAACTTACCGTTCCAGGTAAAAAATTGGACGCTCATCTGAAATCTGGACACTTTAACTTCAAAATAATTTTCTCCTCCCGCAAAAATTGGACGTCCTAGGTAAAAAAAGGACGCTTATCTGAATTCAGGACACTTTAATCTCAAAAAATTTTCTCCCACCACAAAATTAAACGTTCCAAGTAAAAAATTTGACACTCATATGAATTCAGGACACTATAACCTCAAAAATTTTTCTCCCTCCACAAAATTTAACGTTCCAGGTAAAAAAAGGACGCTTATCTGAATTCAGGACACTTTAATCTCAAAAAATTTTTTCCCACCACAAAATTAAACGTTCCAAGTAAAAAATTGGACACTCATATGAATTCAGGACACTATAACCTTAAAAATTTTTCTCCCCCCACAAAATTTAACGTTCCAGGTAAAAAAAGGACGCTTATCTTAATTAAGGACACTATAATCATTAAAAATTTTTCTCCACACACTAAATTTGACGCTCAATGTCAAAAAAGGACGTCTTTCTGAATCAGAGACGCAGATTTGGAAAATTCAAACTCACAAAAAGGAAATGCGTTAAGATTTCAAGTCCCCCCATCTTTTTGATAAAAAGGGGATAAAAAGAGAGAGAGAGAGAGAGAGAGAGAGAGGGGGGTCGCGAGGGTCCGTAAAATAGCTAGGCCCCGGATAAAATCGAAAGATTTTAGGAGAAAAATGGGGGTCGCGAGGGTGAGAGGACGCGGGCTAGTCCTACTATATAATCCTCACTTTTTCAACTGTGTTTGTGACTTTTTGCCGTTAAAAAATTCAAACGGTCACTTTTCTGGGAGAACTAGGTGCCAGGAACTCAAAAATGCCCTCGGAAGTTAACGGCGTTACTCGGTTAAGGCTGTGGGCGCGCCTTAAAGTTAGGCATGTCAAAATTTCAAATAGGTTATTTTTTTGATTTTAAGTGTTCTTTGGGGGTAATTGGGGTCGTAGATCACGAATATGATGGTCAATTTTCCTAAAAACCAGTGACATGGGCGTGGCACTCGGTTTTTTGCGGAAATTCCGGGTTTTTGGGCGATTCTGGGAAAAGTTAGGGGCTGAGGGTCTTTTAGACTCAAGAAATGATTTAATCAAATAAATTTGAGTCTAGAAAGTTAATAAAATGTTAACGGCGTTACTCGGTTTAGGCTGTGGGCGTGTTTCAAGGTTTGGACTGTCTAAATGTCAAAATTCTAAATTTTTAATATTTTGATATTTTTGGGGGTTTTTGGGGGTGAGGATCACGAAAATAATGTTTATTTTTGAAAAAAAGCAGTGACATGGGCGTGGCACTCGATTTTTGGCGGAATTTCCGGGATTTTGCGGTTTTTTTGGGAAAAGTTAAGGGCTTAGGGTTATTTTTTCTCAAGAAATGGAACAATTAGGTGTTTTTGAGTCAGAAAAAGTGCCGCTTGGTCCACTCCCACACTTTTGGCGAAGGCTGGGATTTAAATAAGAGTATTTAATTAAAAAGACCGGTCTTTTTTAAAATTTTGCCGTTCCAATCCAATATTTGCCGTTCTTCTGAGTCAAATAGGCGGCCCTGTTTATTAAGAGACGGTCCATTCGAAAATTTGGCGCGAAATTTGAAAATTTGGCGCCAAATTCAAATTTTTCAAAAAATTAGCGGTCCATTAGTTTAGATAGCGTTTCCCATGTAAAAATTGGCGTTACTCTGATCAATTAAAGCGTCCCATGGTTTTAGTTGCCGTTCCATTAAAAAATTGCCGTCCCCCCCAAACATTTGCCGTTCCATCGTCAAAAATTGCCGTTCCCATGGAATATTTGCCGTTCCTCTCAGTTAAATAAGCGGCCCAATATTTTAGTTCAAATTTAAAGAAAGTAATTGGCGCGAAATTTGAAAATTTGGCGCCAAATTCAAAATTTACTCAAAATTTTTCGCCCCCCATTAAACTTGCCATCCCAGGTTAAAAAGGACACTTAACTGAATTTAGGACACCTTAACCTCAAAAATTTTTCGCCCCCCATTAAACTTGCCGTCCCAGGTTAAAAAGGACACTAAACTGAATTTTGGACACTATAACCTAAAAAATTTTTCTTTCCCCTTAAAATTTGACGTTCCAAGTAAAAAAAGGACGCTTATCTTAATTCAGGACACTAAAACTTGAAAAATTTTTCTCCCCCCATTAAACTCGCCGTTCCAGGTAAAAAATTGACGCTTATCTAGATTCAGGACACTATACTCTTAAAAACTTTCTCCCCCGATTAAATTTGCCGTTCCAGATAAAAAATTGGACGCTCATCTGAATTCAGGACACTATACTCTTAAAAATTTTTCTTCCCCCATTAAATTTGCCGTTCCAGATAAAAAATTGGACGCTCATCTGTATTCAGGACACTTTAGCCTCAAAAAATTTTCTCCCCCCACAAAATTTGACGTTCCAGGTAAAAAAAGGACTCTTTTCTGAATCCAGGACATTTTAGCCTCCAAAAATTTTTCTCCCCCCATTAAACTTGCCGTTCCAGGTAAAAAATTTGACGCTCATCTGAATTCAGGTCACTTTAGCCTCCAAAAATTTTCTCCCCCCCACAAAACTTGCCGTTCCAGGTAAAAAATGGACGCTTATCTTAATTCAGGACGCTAAAATCATTAAAAATTTTTCTCCCCCCATTAAACTTGCCGTTCCAGTTAAAAAATTGGACGCTCATCTGAACTCAGGACACTGTAACTTCAAAAATTTTTCTCCCCCAAATAAACTTGACGTTCCAGGTTTAAAAAAGGACACTTATCTGAATTTAGGACACTTTAATCTTAATAATTTTTCACCCCCCATTAAACTTGCCGTTCCAGGTAAAAAATTGGACGCTAATCTTAATTCAGGACACTATAACCTCAAAATTTTTTTCTCCCCATTAAACTTGCCGTTCCAGGTTAAAAAAGGACGCTCAAATAAATTCAGGACGCTCAAATCAGTCAAAATTTTTCTCCCCCCATTAAACTTGCCGTTCCAGGTTAAAAAAGGACGCTCAAATAAATTCAGGACGCTCAAATCAGTCAAAATTTTTCTCCCCCCATTAACTTGCCGTTCCAGGTAAAAAAAGGACGCTTTTCTGAATCCAGGAGACTATATCTTCAAAAATTTTTCTCCCCCCATTAAATTTGCCGTTCCAGATAAAAAATTGGACGCTCATCTGAACTCAGGACACTGTAACTTCAAAAATTTTTCTCCCCCCATTAAAATTGCCGTTCCAGGTTAAAAAAGGACGCTTATCTGAATTCAGGACACTTTTACTTCAAAAATTTTTCTCCCCCCACAAAATATGTATTTCCAGGTAATAAAAGAACGCTCAAATGAATTCAGGACGCTCAAATCAGTCAAAATTTTTTATCCCCTATTAAACTTGCCGTTCCAGGTAAAAAATTGGACGCTAATCTTAATTAAAGACACTATAACCTCAGAAAATTTTTTTCCCGCCGCAAAATTTGACGTTCCAGGTAAAAAAAGGACGCTTTTTTGAATCCAGGAAACTATTTCTTCAAAAATTTTTTTCCCCCCATTAAACTTGCCGTTCCAGGTTAAAAAAGGACGCTCAAATGAATTCAGGACGCTCAAATCAGTCAAAAATTTTTTTCCCCCCATTAAACTTGCCGTTCCAGGTTAAAAAAGGACGCTCAAATGAATTCAGGACGCTTTAATCTTAAAAATTTTTCTCCCCACACAAAATTTGACGTTCCAGGTAAAAAAAGGACGCTCATCTGAATTAAGGACACTATAATTACAAATAATTTTCTCCCCCCACAAAATTCGACGTTCCAGGTAAAAAAAGGACACTTATCTGAATTTAGGACACTTTAATCTTAATAATTTTTCTTCCCACATTAAACTTGCCGTTCCAGGTAAAAACAGGACGCTTATATTAATTCAGGACACTTTGACTTCAAAAATTTTTCTCCCCCCATTAAACTTGCCGTTCCAGGTTAAAAATGGACGCTCAAATAAATTCAGGACGCTCATATCAGTCAAAATTTTTTTCCCCCCATTAAACTTGCCGTTCCAGGTTTAAAAAGGACGCTCGAATGAATTCAGGACGCTCAAATCAGTCAAAATTTTTTTTCCCCCCATTAAACTTGCCGTTCCAGGTAAAAAATTGGACGCTAATCTTAATTATGGACACTATAACCTCAAAAAATTTTCTCCCCCCATTAATCTTGCCGTTCCAGATAAAAAAAGGACGCTTATCTTTAATACAGGACACTATAATCTTAAAAATTTTTTCCCTCCACAAAATTTTACGTTCCAGGTAAAAAAAGGACGCTCTTCTGAATTCAGGACACTAAAAACTCAAAAAATTTTCTCCCCCTATTAAACTTGCCGTTCCAAGTAAAAAAAGGACGCTTAAATGAATTCAGGACGCTCAAATCAGTCAAAATTTTTTTCCTCCCATTAAACTTGACGTTCCAGGTTAAAAAAGGACGCTCAAATGAATTCAGGACGCTCAAATCAGTCAAAATTTTTTTCCCTCCAATAAATTTGACGTTCCATGTAAAAAAAGGACGCTTTTCTGAATCCAGGACACTATAACTTCAAAAATTTTTCTCCCCCCACAAAACTTGCCGTTCCAATTAAAAAAAGGACGCTTATCTGAATTCAGGACACTATATCCTCAAAAAATTTTCTCCCCCCACAAAATTTGACGTTGCAGGTAAAAAAAGGACACTTATCTAATTAAAGACTATATAACTTCAAAAATTTTTCTCCCCCCACAAATTTTGATGTTCCAGGTAAAACATGGACGCTTATCTTAATTCAGGACACTATAACTTCACAAAATTTTCTCCCCCCACGAAATTTGACGTTCCAGGTAAAAACAGGACACCTATCTGAATTAAGGACACTATAACCTCAAAAATTTTTCTCCCCCCATAAAATTTTACATTCCAGGTCAAAAAAGGACGCTTTTCTGAATTCAGGACACTATAACTTCAAAAAATTTTCTCCCCCCATTAAACTTGCCGTTCCAGGTTAAAAAAGGACGCTCAAATAAATTCAGGTCACTTTAGCCTCCAAAAATTTTCTCCCCCCACAAAATTAAGCGTTCCAGGTAAAAAAAGGACACTTATCTAATTAAAGACACTATAACTTCAAAAATTTTTCTCCCCCCACAAATTTTGATGTTTCAGGTAAAACATGGACGCTTATCTTAATTCAGGACACTATAATCTTAAAAATTTTTCTCCCCCCACAAAATTTGACGTTGCAGGTAAAAAAAGGACACTTATCTAATTAAAGACGCTATAACTTCAAAATTTTTCTCCATCCACTAAATTTTTAAAAAATTGAAACTCACGAAAAGGAAATGCGGTAAGATTACAAGTCCCCATCATCTTGATAAAAAGAGATAAAAGAGAGAGAGAGAGAGAGAGAGAGGGGGGTCGCGAGGGTCCGTAAAATAGCTAGGCTCCGTATAAAATCGCGAGATTTTAGGAAAGAGTGGGGGTCGTGAGAGTCAGAAGACGCGGGCTAGTCCTACTATATAATCCTCACTTTTTCAACTGTGTTTGTGACTTTTTGCCGTTAAAAAATTCAAACGGTCACTTTTCTGGGAGAACTAGGTGCCAGGAACTCAAAAATGCCCTCGGAAGTTAACGGCGTTACTCGGTTAAGGCTGTAGGCGCGCCTAAAAGTTAGGCATGTCAAAATTTCAAAAAGGTAAATTCTATGTTTTTAAGTGATATTTGAGGGTAATTGGGGTCGTAGATCACGAATATGATGGTCAATTTTCCTAAAAACCAGTGACATGGGCGTGGCACTCGGTTTTTTTGCGGAAATTCCGGGTTTTTGGGCGATTCTGGGAAAAGTTAGGGGCTGAGGGTCTTTTAGACTCAAGAAATGATTTAATCAAATAAATTTGAGTCTAGAAAGTTAATAAAATGTTAACGGCGTTACTCGGTTTAGGCTGTGGGCGTGTTTCAAGGTTTGGACTGTCTAAATGTCAAAATTCTAAATTTTTAATATTTTGATATTTTTGGGGGTTTTTGGGGGTGAGGATCACGAAAATAATGTTTATTTTTGAAAAAAAAGCAGTGACATGGGCGTGGCACTCGATTTTGGCGGAATTTCCGGGATTTTGCGGTTTTTTGGGAAAAGTTAAGGGCTAAGGGTTATTTTTTCTCAAGAAATGGAACAATTAGGTGATTTTGAGTCAGAAAAAGTGCCGCTTGGTCCACTCCCACACTTTTGGCGAACGCTGGGATTTAATTAAGAGTAATTAATTAAAAAGACCGGTCCTTTTTAAAATTTTGCCGTTCCAATCCAATATTTGCCGTTCTTCTGAGTCAAATAGGCGGCCCTGTTTATTAAGAGACGGTCCATTCGAAAATTTGGCGCGAAATTTGAAAATTTGGCGCCAAATTCAAATTTTTCAAAAAATTAGCGGTCCATTAGTTTAGATAGCGTTTCCCATGTAAAAATTGGCGTTACTCTGATCAATTAAAGCGTCCCATGGTTTTAGTTGCCGTTCCATTAAAAAATTGCCGTCCCCCCCAAACATTTGCCGTTCCATCGTCAAAAATTGCCGTTCCCATGGAATATTTGCCGTTCCTCTCAGTTAAATAGGCGGCCCAATATTTTAGTTCAAATTTAAAGAAAGTAATTGGCGCGAAATTTGAAAATTTGGCGCCAAATTCAAAATTTACTCAAAATTTTTCGCCCCTCATTAAACTTGCCATCCCAGGTTAAAAAGGACACTTAACTGAATTTAGGACACCTTAATCTCAAAAATTTTTCGCCCCCCATTAAACTTGCCGTCCCAGGTTAAAAGGGCACTAAACTGAATTTAGGACACTATAACCTAAAAAATTTTTCTTTCCCCTTAAAATTTGACGTTCCAAGTAAAAAAAGGACGCTTATCTTAATTCAGGACACTAAAACTTGAAAAATTTTTCTCCCCCCATTAAACTCGCCGTTCCAGGTAAAAAATTGACGCTTATCTGAATTCAGGACACTATACTCTTAAAAATTTTCTCCCCCGATTAAATTTGCCGTTCCAGATAAAAAATTGGACACTCATCTGAATTCAGGACACTATACTCTTAAAAATTTTTCTTCCCCCATTAAATTTGCCGTTCCAGATAAAAAATTGGACGCTCATCTGTATTCAGGACACTATAACCTCAAAATTTTTTTCTCCCCATTAAACTTGCCGTTCCAGGTTAAAAAAGGACGCTCAAATAAATTCAGGACGCTCAAATCAGTCAAAATTTTTCTCCCCCCATTAAACTTGCCGTTCCAGGTTAAAAAAGGACGCTCAAATAAATTCAGGACGCTCAAATCAGTCAAAATTTTTCTCCCCCCATTAACTTGCCGTTCCAGGTAAAAAAAGGACGCTTTTCTGAATCCAGGAGACTATATCTTCAAAAATTTTTCTCCCCCCATTAAATTTGCCGTTCCAGATAAAAAATTGGACGCTCATCTGAACTCAGGACACTGTAACTTCAAAAATTTTTCTCCCCCCACAAAACTTGCCGTTCCAGAATAAAAAAGGACGCTCAAATTAATTCATGACGCTCAAATTAATTCAGGACGCTCAAATCAGTCAAAATTTTTTTCCGCCCATAAAACTTGCCGTTCCAGGTAAAAAAAGGACGCTTTTTTGAATCCAGGACACTATAACTTCGAAAATTTTTCTCCCCCCATTAAAATTGCCGTTCCAGGTTAAAAAAGGACGCTTATCTGAATTCAGGACACTTTTACTTCAAAAATTTTTCTCCCCCCACAAAATATGTATTTCCAGGTAATAAAAGAACGCTCAAATGAATTCAGGACGCTCAAATCAGTCAAAATTTTTTATCCCCTATTAAACTTGCCGTTCCAGGTAAAAAATTGAACGCTAATCTTAATTATAGACACTATAACCTCAAAAAATTTTTTCCCCCCGCAAAATTTGACGTTCCAGGTAAAAAAAGGACGCTTTTTTGAATCCAGGAAACTATATCTTCAAAAATTTTTTTCCCCCCATTAAACTTGCCGTTCCAGGTTAAAAAAGGACGCTCAAATGAATTCAGGACGCTCAAATCAGTCAAAAATTTTTTTCCCCCCATTAAACTTGCCGTTCCAGGTTAAAAAAGGACGCTCAAATGAATTCAGGACGCTATAATCTTAAAAATTTTTCTCCCCACACAAAATTTGACGTTCCAGGTAAAAAAAGGACGCTCATCTGAATTAAGGACACTATAATTACAAATAATTTTCTCCCCCCACAAAATTCGACGTTCCAGGTAAAAAAAGAACACTTATCTGAATTTAGGACACTTTAATCTTAATAATTTTTCTTCCCCCATTAAAAATGCCGTTCCAGGTTAAAAATGGACGCTCAAATAAATTCAGGACGCTCATATCAGTCAAAATTTTTTTCCCCCCATTAAACTTGCCGTTCCAGGTTTAAAAAGGACGCTAAAATGAATTCAGGACGCTCAAATCAGTCAAAATTTTTCTCCCCCCATTAAATTTGCCGTTCCAGGTAAAAAAAGGACGCTTTTCTGAATCCAGGACACTATATCTTCAAAAATTTTTCTCCCCCCATTAAACTTACCGTTCCCAGTTTAAAAAGGATACTTTTCTGAATTCAGGACGCTCAAATCGATCAAAATTTTTCTCCCCCCATTAAACTTACCGTTCCCAGTTTAAAAAGGATACTTTTCTGAATTCAGGACGCTCAAATCGATCAAAATTTTTTCCCCCCATTAAACTTACCGTTCCAGGTTAAATAGGACACTCAAATGAATTCAGGACGCTCAAATCAGTCAAAATTTTTTTCCCCCCATTAAACTTGCCGTTCCAGAAAAATAATTGGACGCTCATCTGAACTCTGGACACTGTACCTTCAAAAATTTTTCTCCCCCAATTAAACTTGCCGTTCCCGTTAAAAAATGGACGCTAATCTTAATTCAGGACACTATAACCTCAAAAAATTTTTTCCCCCCGCAAAATTTGACGTTCCAGGTACAACAAGGACGCTTTTATGAATTCAGGACGCTCAAATCAGTCAAAATTTTTTTCCCCCCATTAAACTTGCCGTTCCAGGTAAAAAATTGGACGCTAATCTTAATTATGGACACTATAACCTCAAAAAATTTTCTCCCCCCATTAATCTTGCCGTTCCAGATAAAAAAAGGACGCTTATCTTTAATACAGGACACTATAATCTTAAAAATTTTTTCCATCCACAAAATTTTACGTTCCAGGTAAAAAAAGGACGCTCTTCTGAATTCAGGACACTAAAAACTCAAAAATTTTTCTCCCCCCACAAAACTTGCCGTTCCAATTAAAAAAAGGACGCTTATCTGAATTCAGGACACTATATCCTCAAAAAATTTTCTCCCCCCACAAAATTTGACGTTGCAGGTAAAAAAAGGACACTTATCTAATTAAAGACTATATAACTTCAAAAATTTTTCTCCCCCCACAAATTTTGATGTTCCAGGTAAAACATGGACGCTTATCTTAATTCAGGACACTATAACTTCACAAAATTTTCTCCCCCCACGAAATTTGACGTTCCAGGTAAAAACAGGACACCTATCTGAATTAAGGACACTATAACCTCAAAAACTTTTCTCCCCCCATAAAATTTTACATTCCAGGTCAAAAAAGGACGCTTTTCTGAATTCAGGACACTATAACTTCAAAAAATTTTCTCCCCCCATTAAACTTGCCGTTCCAGGTTAAAAAAGGACGCTCAAATAAATTCAGGACGCTCAAATAAGTCAAAATTTTTTTCCCCCCACTAAACTTGCCGTTCCAGGTAAAAAATTGGACGCTCATCTGAATTCAGGTCACTTTAGCCTCCAAAAATTTTCTCCCCCCACAAAACTTGCCCTTTTAAGTAAAAAAAGGACGCTTATCTTAATTCAGGACACTATATCCTGAAAAAATTTTCTCCCCCCACAAAATTAAGCGTTCCAGGTAAAAAAAGGACACTTATCTAATTAAAGACACTATAACTTCAAAAATTTTTCTCCCCCCACAAATTTTGATGTTTCAGGTAAAACATGGACGCTTATCTTAATTCAGGACACTATAATCTTAAAAATTTTTCTCCCCCCACAAAATTTGACGTTGCAGGTAAAAAAAGGACACTTATCTAATTAAAGACGCTATAACTTCAAAAATTTTTCTCCATCCACTAAATTTTTAAAAAATTGAAACTCACGAAAAGGAAATGCGGTAAGATTACAAGTCCCCATCATCTTGATAATAAGAGATAAAAGAGAGAGAGAGAGAGAGAGAGAGAGAGGGGGGTCGTGAGGGTCCGTAAAATAGCAAGGCTCCGTATAAAATCGCGAGATTTTAGGAGAGAGTGGGGGTCGTGAGAGTCAGAAGACGCGGGCTAGTCCTACTATATAATCCTCACTTTTTCAACTGTGTTTGTGACTTTTTGCCGTTAAAAAATTCAAACGGTCACTTTTCTGGGAGAACTAGGTGCCAGGAACTCAAAAATGCCCTCGGAAGTTAACGGCGTTACTCGGTTAAGGCTGTGGGCGCGCCTTAAAGTTAGGCATGTCAAAATTTCAAATGCCTTGAATCTTTGTTTTTAAGTAATTTTTAGGGGTAATTGGGGTCGAGGATCACGAATATGATGGTCAATTTTCCTAAAAACCAGTGACATGGGCGTGGCACTCGGTTTTTTGCGGAAATTCCGGGTTTTTGGGCGATTCTGGGAAAAGTTAGGGGCTGAGGGTCTTTTAGACTCAAGAAATGGTTTAATCAAATAAATTTGAGTCTAGAAAGTTAATAAAATGTTAACGGCATTACTCGGTTTAGGCTGTGGGCGTGTTTCAAGGTTTGGACTGTCTAAATGTCAAAATTCTAAATTTTTAATATTTTGATATTTTTGGGGGTTTTTGGGGGTGAGGATCACGAAAATAATGTTTATTTTTGAAAAAAAGCAGTTACATGGGCGTGGCACTCGATTTTTGGCGGAATTTCCGGGATTTTGCGGTTTTTTTGGGAAAAGTTAAGGGCTAAGGGTTATTTTTTCTCAAGAAATGGAACAATTAGGTGATTTTGAGTCAGAAAAAGTGCCGCTTGGTCCACTCCCACACTTTTGGCGAACGCTGGGATTTAATTAAGAGTAATTAATTAAAAAGACCGGTCCTTTTTAAAATTTTGCCGTTCCAATCCAATATTTGCCGTTCTTCTGAGTCAAATAGGCGGCCCTGTTTATTAAGAGACGGTCCATTCGAAAATTTGGCGCCAAATTCAAATTTTTCAAAAAATTAAAGGTCCATTAGTTTAGATAGCGTTTCCCATGTAAAAATTGGCGTTACTCTGATCAATTAAAGCGTCCCATGGTTTTAGTTGCCGTTCCATTAAAAAATTGCCGTCCCCCCCAAACATTTGCCGTTCCATCGTCAAAAATTGCCGTTCCCATGGAATATTTGCCGTTCCTCTCAGTTAAATAGGCGGCCCAATATTTTAGTTCAAATTTAAAGAAAGTAATTGGCGCGAAATTTGAAAATTTGGCGCCAAATTCAAAATTTACTCAAAATTTTTCGCCCCTCATTAAACTTGCCATCCCAGGTTAAAAAGGACACTTAACTGAATTTAGGACACCTTAATCTCAAAAATTTTTCGCCCCCCATTAAACTTGCCGTCCCAGGTTAAAAGGGCACTAAACTGAATTTAGGACACTATAACCTAAAAAATTTTTCTTTCCCCTTAAAATTTGACGTTCCAAGTAAAAAAAGGACGCTTATCTTAATTCAGGACACTATAACTTGAAAAATTTTTCTCCCCCCATTAAACTCGCCGTTCCAGGTAAAAAATTGACGCTTATCTGAATTCAGGACACTATACTCTTAAAAATTTTTCTCCCCCGATTAAATTTGCCGTTCCAGATAAAAAATTGGACGCTCATCTGAATTCAGGACACTATACTCTTAAAAATTTTTCTTCCCCCATTAAATTTGCCGTTCCAGATAAAAAATTGGACGCTCATCTGTATTCAGGACACTTTAGCCTCAAAAAATTTTCTCCCCCCACAAAATTTGACGTTCCAGGTAAAAAAAGGACTCTTTTCTGAATCCAGGACATTTAAGCCTCCAAAAATTTTTCTCCCCCCATTAAACTTGCCGTTCCAGGTAAAAAATTGGACGCTCATCTGAATTCAGGTCACTTTAGCCTCCAAAAATTTTCTCCCCCCACAAAACTTGCCGTTCCAGGTAAAAAATGGACGCTTATCTTAATTCAGGATGCTAAAATCATTAAAAATTTTTCCCCCCCATTAAACTTGCCGTTCCAGTTAAAAAATTGGACGCTCATCTGAACTCAGGACACTATAACTTCAAAAATTTTTCTCCCCCCACAAAACTTGACGTTCCAGGTTTAAAAAAGGACACTTATCTGAATTTAGGACACTTTAATCTTAATAATTTTTCTCCCCCCATTAAACTTGCCGTTCCAGGTTAAAAAAGGACGCTCAAATAAATTCAGGACGCTCAAATCAGTCAAAATTTTTCTCCCTCCATTAACTTGCCGTTCCAGGTAAAAAAAGGACGCTTTTCTGAATCCAGGAGACTATATCTTCAAAAATTTTTCTCCCCCCATTAAATTTGCCGTTCCAGATAAAAAATTGGACGCTCATCTGAACTCAGGACACTGTAACTTCAAAAATTTTTCTCCCCCCACAAAACTTGCCGTTCCAGAATAAAAAAGGACGCTCAAATTAATTCAGGACGCTCAAATCAGTCAAAATTTTTTTCCGCCCATAAAACTTGCCGTTCCAGGTAAAAAAAGGACGCTTTTTTGAATCCAGGACACTATATCTTCGAAAATTTTTCTCCCCCCATTAAAATTGCCGTTCCAAGTAAAAAAAGGACGCTTATCTTAATTCAGGACACTATAACTTGAAAAATTTTTCTCCCCCCATTAAACTCGCCGTTCCAGGTAAAAAATTGACGCTTATCTGAATTCAGGACACTATACTCTTAAAAATTTTTCTCCCCCGATTAAATTTGCCGTTCCAGATAAAAAATTGGACGCTCATCTGAATTCAGGACACTATACTCTTAAAAATTTTTCTTCCCCCATTAAATTTGCCGTTCCAGATAAAAAATTGGACGCTCATCTGTATTCAGGACACTTTAGCCTCAAAAAATTTTCTCCCCCCACAAAATTTGACGTTCCAGGTAAAAAAAGGACTCTTTTCTGAATCCAGGACATTTAAGCCTCCAAAAATTTTTCTCCCCCCATTAAACTTGCCGTTCCAGGTAAAAAATTGGACGCTCATCTGAATTCAGGTCACTTTAGCCTCCAAAAATTTTCTCCCCCCACAAAACTTGCCGTTCCAGGTAAAAAATGGACGCTTATCTTAATTCAGGATGCTAAAATCATTAAAAATTTTTCCCCCCCATTAAACTTGCCGTTCCAGTTAAAAAATTGGACGCTCATCTGAACTCAGGACACTATAACTTCAAAAATTTTTCTCCCCCCACAAAACTTGACGTTCCAGGTTTAAAAAAGGACACTTATCTGAATTTAGGACACTTTAATCTTAATAATTTTTCTCCCCCCATTAAACTTGCCGTTCCAGGTTAAAAAAGGACGCTCAAATAAATTCAGGACGCTCAAATCAGTCAAAATTTTTCTCCCTCCATTAACTTGCCGTTCCAGGTAAAAAAAGGACGCTTTTCTGAATCCAGGAGACTATATCTTCAAAAATTTTTCTCCCCCCATTAAATTTGCCGTTCCAGATAAAAAATTGGACGCTCATCTGAACTCAGGACACTGTAACTTCAAAAATTTTTCTCCCCCCACAAAACTTGCCGTTCCAGAATAAAAAAGGACGCTCAAATTAATTCAGGACGCTCAAATCAGTCAAAATTTTTTTCCGCCCATAAAACTTGCCGTTCCAGGTAAAAAAAGGACGCTTTTTTGAATCCAGGACACTATATCTTCGAAAATTTTTCTCCCCCCATTAAAATTGCCGTTCCAGGTTAAAAAAGGACGCTTATCTGAATTCAGGACACTTTTACTTCAAAAATTTTTCTCCCCCCACAAAATATGTATTTCCAGGTAATAAAAGAACGCTCAAATGAATTCAGGACGCTCAAATCAGTCAAAATTTTTTATCCCCTATTAAACTTGCCGTTCCAGGTAAAAAATTGGACGCTAATCTTAATTATAGACACTATAACCTCAGAAAATTTTTTTCCCTCCGCAAAATTTGACGTTCCAGGTAAAAAAAGGACGCTTTTTTGAATCCAGGAAACTATATCTTCAAAAATTTTTTTCCCCCCATTAAACTTGCCGTTCCAGGTTAAAAAAGGACGCTCAAATGAATTCAGGACGCTCAAATCAGTCAAAAATTTTTTTCCCCCCATTAAACTTGCCGTTCCAGGTTAAAAAAGGACGCTCAAATGAATTCAGGACGCTTTAATCTTAAAAATTTTTCTCCCCACACAAAATTTGACGTTCCAGGTAAAAAAAGGACGCTCATCTGAATTAAGGACACTATAATTACAAATAATTTTCTCCCCCCACAAAATTCGACGTTCCAGGTAAAAAAAGGACACTTATCTGAATTTAGGACACTTTAATCTTAATAATTTTTCTTCCCCCATTAAACTTGCCGTTCCAGGTAAAAACAGGACGCTTATATTAATTCAGGACACTTTGACTTCAAAAATTTTTCTCCCCCCATTAAACTTGCCGTTCCAGGTTAAAAATGGACGCTCAAATAAATTCAGGACGCTCATATCAGTCAAAATTTTTTTCCCCCCATTAAACTTGCCGTTCCATGTTAAAAAGGACGCTAAAATGAATTCAGGACGCTCAAATCAGTCAAAATTTTTCTCCCCCCATTAAATTTGCCGTTCCAGGTAAAAAAAAGGACGCTTTTCTGAATCCAGGACACTATATCTTCAAAAATTTTTCTCCCCCCATTTAACTTACCGTTCCCAGTTTAAAAAGGATACTTTTCTGAATTCAGGACGCTCAAATCGATCAAAATTTTTCTCCCCCCATTAAACTTACCGTTCCCAGTTTAAAAAGGATACTTTTCTGAATTCAGGACGCTCAAATCGATCAAAATTTTTTCCCCCCATTAAACTTACCCTTCCAGGTTAAATAGGACACTCAAATGAATTCAGGACGCTCAAATCAGTCAAAATTTTTCTCCCCCCATTAACTTGCCGTTCCAGAAAAAAAATTGGACGCTCATCTGAACTCTGGACACTGTAACTTCAAAAATTTTTCTCCCCCCATTAAACTTGCCGTTCCCGGTAAAAAATGGACGCTAATCTTAATTCAGGACACTATAACCTCAAAAAATTTTTTCCCCCCGCAAAATTTGACGTTCCAGGTACAACAAGGACGCTTTTATGAATTCAGGACGCTCAAATCAGTCAAAATTTTTTTCCCCCCATTAAACTTGCCGTTTCAGGTTAAAAAAGGACGCTCAAATGAATTCAGGACGCTCAAATCAGTCAAAATTTTTCTCCCCCCATTAATCTTGCCGTTCCAGATAAAAAAAGGACGCTTATCTTTAATACAGGACACTATAATCTTAAAAATTTTTTCCCTCCACAAAATATTACGTTCCAGGTAAAAAAAGGATGCTCTTCTGAATTCAGGACACTAAAAACTCAAAAAATTTTCTCCCCCTATTAAACTTGCCGTTCCAAGTAAAAAAAGGACGCTTAAATGAATTCAGGACGCTCAAATCAGTCAAAATTTTTTTCCTCCCATTAAACTTGACGTTCCAGGTTAAAAAAGGACGCTCAAATGAATTCAGGACGCTCAAATCAGTCAAAATTTTTTTCCCCCCACTAAACTTGCCGTTCCAGGTAAAAAATTGGACGCTCATCTGAATTCAGGTCACTTTAGCCTCCAAAAATTTTCTCCCCCCACAAAACTTGCCCTTTTAAGTAAAAAAAGGACGCTTATCTTAATTCAGGACACTATATCCTGAAAAAATTTTCTCCCCCCACAAAATTAAGCGTTCCAGGTAAAAAAAGGACACTTATCTAATTAAAGACACTATAACTTCAAAAATTTTTCTCCCCCCACAAATTTTGATGTTTCAGGTAAAACATGGACGCTTATCTTAATTCAGGACACTATAATCTTAAAAATTTTTCTCCCCCCACAAAATTTGACGTTGCAGGTAAAAAAAGGACACTTATCTAATTAAAGACGCTATAACTTCAAAAATTTTTCTCCATCCACTAAATTTTTAAAAAATTGAAACTCACGAAAAGGAAATGCGGTAAGATTACAAGTCCCCATCATCTTGATAATAAGAGATAAAAGAGAGAGAGAGAGAGAGAGAGAGAGGGGGGTCGTGAGGGTCCGTAAAATAGCTAGGCTCCGTATAAAATCGCGAGATTTTAGGAGAGAGTGGGGGTCGTGAGAGTCAGAAGACGCGGGCTAGTCCTACTATATAATCCTCACTTTTTCAACTGTGTTTGTGACTTTTTGCCGTTAAAAAATTCAAACGGTCACTTTCTGGGAGAACTAGGTGCCAGGAACTCAAAAATGCCCTCGGAAGTTAACGGCGTTACTCGGTTAAGGCTGTGGGCGCGCCTTAAAGTTAGGCATGTCAAAATTTCAAATAGGTTATTTTTTTGATTTTAAGTGTTTTTTGGGGGTAATTGGGGTCGAGGATCACGAATATGGTGGTCAATTTTCTGAAAAACCAGTGACATGGGCGTGGCAGCCGGTTTTTTGCGGAAATTCTGGGTTTTTGGGCGATTCTGGGAAAAGTTAGGGGCTGAGGGTATTTTAGACTCAAGAAATGGTTTAATCAAGTAAATTTGAGTCTAGAAAGTTAATAAAATGTTAACGGCGTTACTCGGTTTAGGCTGTGGGCGTGTTTCAAGGTTTGGACTGTCTAAATGTCAAAATTCTAAATTTTTAATATTTTGATATTTTTGGGGGTTTTTGGGGGTGAGGATCACGAAAATAATGTTTATTTTTGAAAAAAAAGCAGTGACATGGGCGTGGCACTCGATTTTTGGCGGAATTTCCGGGATTTTGCGGTTTTTTGGGAAAAGTTAAGGGCTAAGGGTTATTTTTTCTCAAGAAATGGAACAATTAGGTGTTTTTGAGTCAGAAAAAGTGCCGCTTGGTCCACTCCCACACTTTTGGCGAACGCTGGGATTTAATTAAGAGTAATTAATTAAAAAGACCGGTCCTTTTTAAAATTTTGCCGTTCCAATCCAATATTTGCCGTTCTTCTGAGTCAAATAGGCGGCCCTGTTTATTAAGAGACGGTCCATTCGAAAATTTGGCGCGAAATTTGAAAATTTGGCGCCAAATTCAAATTTTTCAAAAAATCAGCGGTCCATTAGTTTAGATAGCGTTTCCCATATAATAATTGGCGTTCAACCGAGTAAAAAAGGCGTCCCATGGTTTTAGTTGCCGTTCTTTTAAAAAATTGCCGTCCCCGCCCCAAACACTTGCCGTTCCATCGTCAAAAATTGCCGTTCCCATGTAATATTTGCCGTTCTTCAGAGTTAAATAGGTGGCCAAATGTTTTAGTTTAAATTTAAAGAAAGTATTTGGCGCAAAATTTGAAAATTTGGCGCCAAATTCAAAATTTACTCAAAATTTTTCACTCCAATTAAACTTTCTGTCCCAGGTTAAAAAAGGACGCCAAACTGAATTTAGGACACTATAACCTCAAAAATTTTTCGCCCCCCACAAAATTTAACATTCCAGGTTAAAAAAGGACGCTTATCTGAATTCAGGACACTATTACTTCAAAAATTTTTCTCCCCCCATTAAACTTACCGTTCCCAGTTTAAAAAGGATACTTTTCTGAATTCAGGACACTATAACCTCAAAAAATTTTTTCCCCCCGCAAAATTTGACGTTCCAGGTACAACAAGGACGCTTTTATGAATTCAGGACGCTCAAATCAGTCAAAATTTTTTTCCCCCCATTAAACTTGCCGTTCCAGGTTTAAAAAGGACGCTCGAATGAATTCAGGACGCTCAAATCAGTCAAAATTTTCTTCCCCCCACAAAAATTGCCGTTCCCAAGTAATATTTGACGTTCTTCAGAGTTAAATAGGCAACCCAATGTTTTACTTTAAATTTAAAAAAAAAAAATGGCGCGCAATTTGAAAATTTGGCGCCAAATTCAAAATTACTCAAAATTTTTCTCCCCCCATTAAACTTGCCGTTCCAGGATAAAAAAGGACGCTTAGCTGAATTTAGGACGCTATAACTTCAAAAATTTTTCTCCCCCCATTAAACTTGCCGTTCCAGGTAAAAAATTGGACGCTCATCTGAACTCAGGACACTGTAACTTCAAAAATTTTTCTTCCCCCACAAATTTTGATGTTCCAGGTAAAACATTGACGCTTATCTTAATTCGAACACTATAATCTTAAAAATTTTTCTCCCCCCTCAAAATTTGACGTTCCAGGTAAAAAATGGACGCTTATCTTAATTCAGGACGCTAAAATCATTAAAAATTTTTCTCCCCCCATTAAAATTGCCGTTCCAGGTTAAAAAAGGACGCTTATCTGAATTCAGGACACTTTTACTTCAAAAATTTTTCTCCCCCCACAAAATATGTATTTCCAGATAAAAAAGGACGCTCAAATGAATTCAGGACGCTCAAATCAGTCAAAATTTTTTTCCGCCCATAAAACTTGCCGTTCCAGGTAAAAAAAGGACGCTTTTATGAATTCAGGACGCTCAAATCAGTCAAAATTTTTTTCCCCCCTTAAAATTGCCGTTCCAGGTTAAAAAAGGACGCTTATCTGAATTCAGGACACTTTTACTTCAAAAATTTTTCCCCCCCCACAAAATATTTATTTCCAGATAAAAAAGGACGCTTAAATGAATTCAGGACGCTCAAATCAGTCAAAATTTTTTTCCGCCCATAAAACTTGCCGTTCCAGGTAAAAAAAGGACGCTTTTATGAATTCAGGACGCTCAAATCAGTCAAAATTTTTTTCCCCCCATTAAAATTGCCGTTCCAGGTTAAAAAATGACGCTTATCTGAATTCAGGACACTTTTACTTCAAAAATTTTTCTCCCCCCACAAAATGTGTATTTCCAGATAAAAAAGGACGCTCAAATGAATTCAGGACGCTCAAATCAGTCAAAATTTTTTTTCCGCCCATAAAACTTGCCGTTCCAGGTAAAAAGAGGACGCTCAAATGAATTCAGGACGCTCAAATCAGTCAAAATTTTTTTCCCCCGCAAAATTTGACGTTCCAGGTACAACAAGGACGCTTTTATGAATTCAGGACGCTCAAATCAGTCAAAATTTTTTTCCCCCCATTAAACTTGCCGTTCCAGGTTTAAAAAGGACGCTCGAATGAATTCAGGACGCTCAAATCAGTCAAAATTTTCTTCCCCCCACAAAAATTGCCGTTCCCAAGTAATATTTGACGTTCTTCAGAGTTAAATAGGCAACCCAATGTTTTACTTTAAATTTAAAAAAAAAAATGGCGCGCAATTTGAAAATTTGGTGCCAAATTCAAAATTACTCAAAATTTTTCTCCCCCCATTAAACTTGCCGTTCCAGGATAAAAAAGGACGCTTAGCTGAATTTAGGACGCTATAACTTCAAAAATTTTTCTCCCCCCATTAAACTTGCCGTTCCAGGTAAAAAATTGGACGCTCATCTGAACTCAGGACACTGTAACTTCAAAAATTTTTCTTCCCCCACAAATTTTGATGTTCCAGGTAAAACATTGACGCTTATCTTAATTCGAACACTATAATCTTAAAAATTTTTCTCCCCCCTCAAAATTTGACGTTCCAGGTAAAAAATGGACGCTTATCTTAATTCAGGACGCTAAAATCATTAAAAATTTTTCTCCCCCCATTAAAATTGCCGTTCCAGGTTAAAAAAGGACGCTTATCTGAATTCAGGACACTTTTACTTCAAAAATTTTTCTCCCCCCACAAAATATGTATTTCCAGATAAAAAAGGACGCTCAAATGAATTCAGGACGCTCAAATCAGTCAAAATTTTTTTCCGCCCATAAAACTTGCCGTTCCAGGTAAAAAAAGGACGCTTTTATGAATTCAGGACGCTCAAATCAGTCAAAATTTTTTTCCCCCCTTAAAATTGCCGTTCCAGGTTAAAAAAGGACGCTTATCTGAATTCAGGACACTTTTACTTCAAAAATTTTTCCCCCCCCACAAAATATTTATTTCCAGATAAAAAAGGACGCTTAAATGAATTCAGGACGCTCAAATCAGTCAAAATTTTTTTCCGCCCATAAAACTTGCCGTTCCAGGTAAAAAAAGGACGCTTTTATGAATTCAGGACGCTCAAATCAGTCAAAATTTTTTTCCCCCCATTAAAATTGCCGTTCCAGGTTAAAAAATGACGCTTATCTGAATTCAGGACACTTTTACTTCAAAAATTTTTCTCCCCCCACAAAATGTGTATTTCCAGATAAAAAAGGACGCTCAAATGAATTCAGGACGCTCAAATCAGTCAAAATTTTTTTCCGCCCATAAAACTTGCCGTTCCAGGTAAAAAAAGGACGCTTTTATGAATTCAGGACGCTCAAATCAGTCAAAATTTTTTTCCCCCTATTAAAATTGCCGTTCCAGGTTAAAAAAGGACGCTTATCTGAATTCAGGACACTTTTACTTCAAAAATTTTTCTCCCCCCACAAAATATGTATTTCCAGATAAAAAAGGACGCTCAAATGAATTCAGGACGCTCAAATCAGTCAAAATTTTTCGCCCCCCATTAAACTTGCCGTCCCAGGTTAAAAAGGACACTAAACTGAATTTAGGACACTATAACCTCAAAAATTTTTTTTTCCCCTTAAAATTTGACGTTCCAAGTAAAAAAAGGACACTTATCTTAATTCAGGACACTATAACTTGAAAAATTTTTCTCCCCCCATTAAACTCGCCGTTCCAGGTAAAAAATTGACGCTTATCTGAATTCAGGACACTTTACTCTTAAAATTTTTCTTCCCCCTATTAAACTTGCCGTTCCAGGTAAAAAAAGGACGCTTTTATGAATTCAGGACGCTCAAATCAGTCAAAATTTTTTTCCCCCCATTAAAATTGCCGTTCCAGGTAAAAAAAGGACGCTTTTCTGAATCCAGGAGACTATATCTTCAAAAATTTTTCTCCATCCACTAAATTTTTCAAAAATTGAAACTCACGAAAAGGAAATGCGGTCAGATTTAAAGTCCCCCTATCTGTTTCATAAAAAGAGATAAAAAGAGAGAGAGAGAGAGAGAGGGAGGGGGGTCGCGAAGATCCGTAGAATAGCTAGGCTCCGTATAAAATCGCGAGATTTTATGAGAGAGTGGGGGTCGCGAGGGTCAGAGGACGCGGGCTAGTCCTACTATATATTCCTCACTTTTTCAACTGTGTTTGTGACTTTTTGCCGTTAAGAAATTCAAACGGTTACTTTTCTGGGAGAACTAGGTGCCAGGAACTCAAAAATGCCCTCGGAAGTTAACGGCGTTACTCGGTTAAGGCTGTGGGCGCGCCTTAAAGTTAGGCATGTCAAAATTTCAAATAGGTTATTTTTTTGATTTTAAGTGTTTTTCAGGGGTAATTGGGGTCGAGGATCAAGAATATGGTGGTCAATTTTCTGAAAAACCAGTGACATGGGCGTGGCAGCCGGTTTTTTGCGGAAATTCTGGGTTTTTGGGCGATTCTGGGAAAAGTTAGGGGCTGAGGGTATTTTAGACTCAAGAAATGGTTTAATCAAGTAAATTTGAGTCTAGAAAGTTAATAAAATGTTAACGGCGTTACTCGGTTTAGGCTGTGGGCGTGTTTCAAGGTTTGGACTGTCTAAATGTCAAAATTCTAAATTTTTAATATTTTGATATTTTTGGGGGTTTTTGGGGGTGAGGATCACGAAAATAATGTTTATTTTTGAAAAAAAGCAGTGACATGGGCGTGGCACTCGATTTTTGGCGGAATTTCCGGGATTTTGCGGTTTTTTGGGAAAAGTTAAGGGCTAAGGGTTATTTTTTCTCAAGAAATGGAACAATTAGGTGTTTTTGAGTCAGAAAAAGTGCCGCTTGGTCCACTCCCACACTTTTGGCGAACGCTGGGATTTAATTAAGAGTAATTAATTAAAAAGACCGGTCCTTTTTAAAATTTTGCCGTTCCAATCCAATATTTGCCGTTCTTCTGAGTCAAATAGGCGGCCCTGTTTATTAAGAGACGGTCCATTCGAAAATTTGGCGCGAAATTTGAAAGTTTGGCGCCAAATTCAAATTTTTCAAAAAATTAGCGGTCCATTAGTTTAGATAGCGTTTCCCATGTAAAAATTGGCGTTACTCTGATCAATTAAGGCGTCCCATGGTTTTAGTTGCCGTTCCATTAAAAAATTGCCGTCCCCCCCAAACATTTGCCGTTCCATCGTCAAAAATTGCCGTTCCCATGGAATATTTGCCGTTCCTCTCAGTTAAATAGGCGGCCCAATATTTTAGTTCAAATTTAAAGAAAGTAATTGGCGCGAAATTTGAAAATTTGGCGCCAAATTCAAAATTTACTCAAAATTTTTCGCCCCTCATTAAACTTGCCATCCCAGGTTAAAAAGGACACTTAACTGAATTTAGGACACCTTAATCTCAAAAATTTTTCGCCCCCCATTAAACTTGCCGTCCCAGGTTAAAAGGGCACTAAACTGAATTTAGGACACCATAACCTAAAAAATTTTTCCTTCCCCTTAAAATTTGACGTTCCAAGTAAAAAAAGGACGCTTATCTTAATTCAGGACACTATAACTTGAAAAATTTTTCTCCCCCCATTAAACTCGCCGTTCCAGGTAAAAAATTGACGCTTATCTGAATTCAGGACACTATACTCTTAAAAATTTTTCTCCCCCGATTAAATTTGCCGTTCCAGATAAAAAATTGGACGCTCATCTGAATTCAGGACACTATATTCTTAAAAATTTTTCTTCCCCCATTAAATTTGCCGTTCCAGATAAAAAATTGGACGCTCATCTGTATTCAGGACACTTAAGCCTCAAAAAATTTTTTCCCCCCACAAAATTTGACGTTCCAGGTAAAAAAAAAGGACGCTTTTCTGAATTCAGGACACTTTAGCCTCAAAAAATTTTCTCCCCCCACAAAACTTGCTGTTCCAGGTAAAAAATGGACGCTTATCTTAATTCAGGACGCTAAAATCATTAAAAATTTTTCCCCCCCCATTAAACTTGCCGTTCCAAGTAAAAAAAGGACACTAAACTGAATTTAGGACACGATAACCTCAAAAATTGTTCGCCCCCCACTAGACTTGCCGTCCCAGTTTAAAAAAGGACGCAGAACTGAATTTATGACACTATAACCTCAAAAATTTTTCGCCCCCCATTAAACTTGCCGTCCCAGGTTAAAAAGGACACTAAACTGAATTTAGGACACTATACTCTTAAAAATTTTTCTTCCCCCATTAAATTTGCCGTTCCAGATAAAAAATTGGACGCTCATCTGTATTCAGGACACTTAAGCCTCAAAAAATTTTTTCCCCCCACAAAATTTGACGTTCCAGGTAAAAAAAAGGACGCTTTTCTGAATTCAGGACACTTAAGCCTCAAAAAATTTTCTCCCCCCACAAAACTTGCCGTTCCAGGTAAAAAATGGACGCTTATCTTAATTCAGGACGCTAAAATCATTAAAAAATTTTCTCCCCCCATTAAACTTGCCGTTCCAAGTAAAAAAAGGACGCTTATCTGAATTCAGGACACTATACTCTTAAAAATTTTTCTTCCCCCATTAAATTTGCCGTTCCAGATAAAAAATTGGACGCTCATCTGTATTCAGGACACTTAAGCCTCAAAAAATTTTTTCCCCCCACAAAATTTGACGTTCCAGGTAAAAAAATGGACGCTTATCTTAATTCAGGACGCTAAAATCATTAAAAATTTTTCTCCCCCCATTAAACTTGCCGTTCCAGTTAAAAAATTGGACGCTCATCTGAACTCAGGACACTGTGACTTCAAAAATTTTATTCCCCCCCACAAAACTTGCCGTTCCAAGTAAAAAAAGGAGGCTTATCTGAATTCATTACACTTTAACTTCAAAAAATTTTCTCCCCCCACAAAATTAAACGTTCCAGGTAAAAAACGGACGCTTATAGTAATTCAGAAAACTATAACCTCAAAAATTTTTCTCCCCCAATTAAACTTGCCGTTCCAGGTTAAAGAGGACGCTCATCTGAATTCAGGACACTTTTACTTCAAAAATTTTTCTCCCCCTATTAAAATTGCCGTTCCAGGTTAAAAAAGGACGCTCAAATGAATTCAGGACGCTAAAATCAGTCAAAATTTTTTTGCCCCCATTAAACTTGCCGTTCCAGGTTGAAAAAGGACGCTCGAATGAATTCAGGACGCTCAATTCAGTCAAAATTTTTTTCCCCCCATTAAACTTGCCGTTCCATGTTGAAAAGGACGCTAAAATGAATTCAGGACGCTCAAATCAGTCAAAATTTTTCTCCCCCCATTAAACTTGCCGTTCCAGGTTAAAAAAGTACGCTCAAATGAATTCAGGACGCTCAAATCAGTCAAAATTTTTTTCCCCCCATTAAACTTGCCGTTCCTGGTAAAAAATTGGACGCTAATCTTAATTTTGGACACTATAACCTCAGAAAATTTTTTTCCCCCCGCAAAATTTGACGTTCCAGGTAAAAAAAGGACGCTTTTTAAAATCCAGGACACTATATCTTCAAAAATTTTTCTCCCCCCATTAAACTTACCGTTCCAGGTAAAAAATTGGACGCTCATCTGAACTCTGGACACTTTAACTTCAAAATAATTTTCTCCTCCCGCAAAAATTGGACGTCATAGGTAAAATAAGGACGCTTATCTGAATTCAGGACACTTTAATCTCAAAAAATTTTCTCCCACCACAAAATTAAACGTTCCAAGTAAAAAATTGGACACTCATATGAATTCAGGACACTATAACCTCAAAAATTTTTCTCCCTCCACAAAATTTAACGTTCCAGGTAAAAAAAGGACGCTTATCTGAATTCAGGACACTTTAATCTCAAAAAATTTTTTCCCACCACAAAATTAAACGTTCCAAGTAAAAAATTGGACACTCATATGAATTCAGGACACTATAACCTTAAAAATTTTTCTCCCCCCACAAAATTTAACGTTCCAGGTAAAAAAAGGACGCTTATCTTAATTAAGGACACTATAATCATTAAAAATTTTTCTCCACACACTAAATTTGACGCTCAATGTCAAAAAAGGACGTCTTTCTGAATCAGAGACGCAGATTTGGAAAATTCAAACTCACAAAAAGGAAATGCGTTAAGATTTCAAGTCCCCCCATCTTTTTGATAAAAAGGGGATAAAAAGAGAGAGAGAGAGGGGGGTCGCGAGGGTCCGTAAAATAGCTAGGCCCCGGATAAAATCGAAAGATTTTAGGAGAAAAATGGGGGTCGCGAGGGTCAGAGGACGCGGGCTAGTCCTACTATATAATCCTCACTTTTTCAACTGTGTTTGTGACTTTTTGCCGTTAAAAAATTCAAACGGTCACTTTTCTGGGAGAACTAGGTGCCAGGAACTCAAAAATGCCCTCGGAAGTTAACGGCGTTACTCGGTTAAGGCTGTGGGCGCGTCTAAAAGTTAGGCATGTCAAATTTTCAAATGCCTTGAATCTTTGTTTTTAAGTGATTTTTAGGGGTAATTGGGGTCGAGGATCACGAATATGATGGTCAATTTTCCTAAAAACCAGTGACATGGGCGTGGCACTCGGTTTTTTGCGGAAATTCCGGGTTTTTGGGCGATTCTGAGAAAATGGGGCGACTTTAGGAATTTCAAACATCAGAATTGGTTAGATTAGGTAATTTTATGTTTAGAAAGTCCAAAAAATGTTAACGGCGGTACTCGGTTTAGGCTGTGGGCGTGACTCAAGATTTAAATAGGCGAAATGTCAAATTTCAAAATTTTAAATATTTTGATGTTTTTGGTGGTTTTTGGGGGTCAGAATTACGAATATGATGTTTGTTTTTGGATAAAAGCAGTGACATGGGCGTGGCACTCGATTTTTGGGGGAATTTCCGGGACATTGCGGATTTCTGGGAAAAGTTAAGGGCTGATGGTCATTATAACACTAGAAATAGGTAGATTAGGTGATTTTGAGTTAGAAAAGGTGCCGCTTGATCCACTCCTTGAATTTTGGCGAACGCTGGGAATTTAATTAAGAGTATTTAATTAAAAAGACCGGTCCTTTTTAAAATTTTGCCGTTCCCATCCAATATTTGCCGTTCTTTTGAGTCAAATAGGCGGCCGAGTTTATTAAGAGACGGTCCATTCGAAAATTTGGCGCTAAATTTAAAAATTTGGCGCCAAATTCAAATTTTTCAAAAAATTAGCGGTCCATTAGTTTAGATAGCGTTTCCCATATAATAATTGGCGTTCCACCGAGTAAAAAAGGCGTCCCATGGTTTTAGTTGCCGTTCCATTAAAAAATTGCCGTCCCCGCCCCAAACACTTGCCGTTCCATCGTCAAAAATTGCCGTTCCCATGTAATATTTGCCGTTCTTCAGAGTTAAATAGGCAACCCAATGTTTTAGTTTAAATTTAAAAAAAGAAATTGGCGCGAAATTTGAAAATTTGGCGCCAAATTCAAAATTTACTCAAAATTTTTCGCCCCCCATTAAACTTTCCGTCCCAGGTTAAAAAAGGACGCCAAACTGAATTTAGGACACTGTAACTTCAAAAATTTTTTCCGCCCATAAAACTTGCCGTTCCAGGTAAAAAGAGGACGCTCAAATGAATTCAGGACCTTCAAATCAGTCAAAATTTTTTTCCCCCCATTAAACTTGCCGTTCCAGGTTAAAAAAGGACGCTCAAATGAATTCAGGACGCTCAAATCAGTCAAAATTTTTTTCCGCCCATAAAACTTGCCGTTCCAGGTTAAAAAAGGACGCTCAAATGAATTCAGGACGCTCAAATCAGTCAAAATTTTTTTCCGCCCATAAAACTTGCCGTTCCAGGTAAAAAGAGGACGCTCAAATGAATTCAGGACGCTCAAATCAGTCAAAATTTTTCTCCCCCCATTAAACTTGCCGTTCCAGGTTAAAAAAGGACGCTCAAATAAATTCAGGACGCTCAAATCAGTCAAAATTTTTCTCCCCCCACAAAATTTGACGTTCCAGGTAAAAAAAGGACGCTCAAATAAATTCAGGACGCTCAAATCAGTCAAAAATTTTTTCCGCCCATAAAACTTGCCGTTCCAGGTAAAAAGAGGACGCTCAAATGAATTCAGGACCTTCAAATCAGTCAAAATTTTTTTCCCCCCATTAAACTTGCCGTTCCAGGTTAAAAAAGGACGCTCAAATGAATTCAGGACGCTCAAATCAGTCAAAATTTTTTTCCGCCCATAAAACTTGCCGTTCCAGGTTAAAAAAGGACGCTCAAATGAATTCAGGACGCTCAAATCAGTCAAAATTTTTTTCCGCCCATAAAACTTGCCGTTCCAGGTAAAAAGAGGACGCTCAAATGAATTCAGGACGCTCAAATCAGTCAAAATTTTTCTCCCCCCATTAAACTTGCCGTTCCAGGTTAAAAAAGGACGCTCAAATAAATTCAGGACGCTCAAATCAGTCAAAATTTTTCTCCCCCCACAAAATTTGACGTTCCAGGTTAAAAAAGGACGCTCAAATAAATTCAGGACGCTCAAATCAGTCAAAATTTTTTTCCCCCCATTAAACTTGCCGTTCCAGGTTAAAAAAGGACGCTCAAGGAATTCAGGACGCTCAAATCAGTCAAAATTTTTTTC
The DNA here is from genome assembly GCA_025491095.1 of Brachionus asplanchnoidis. NCBI lineage: Eukaryota > Metazoa > Rotifera > Eurotatoria > Ploima > Brachionidae > Brachionus > Brachionus asplanchnoidis. Next base: position 696,789 of record JAILYF010000051.1, on the reverse strand, counting down.
CGCCCATAAAACTTGCCGTTCCAGGTAAAAAGAGGACGCTCAAATGAATTCAGGACGCTCAAATCAGTCAAAATTTTTTTCACCCCATTAAACTTGCCGTTCCAGGTTAAAAAAGGACGCTCAAATGAATTCAGGACGCTCAAATCAGTCAAAATTTTTTTCCGCCCATAAAACTTGCCGTTCCAGGTAAAAAGAGGACGCTCAAATGAATTGAGGACGCTCAAATCAGTCAAAATTTTTCTCCCCCCATTAAACTTGCCGTTCCAGGTTAAAAAAGGACGCTCAAATAAATTCAGGACGCTCAAATCAGTCAAAATTTTTCTCCCCCCACAAAATTTGACGTTCCAGGTTAAAAAAGGACGCTCAAATAAATTCAGGACGCTCAAATCAGTCAAAATTTTTTTCCCCCCATTAAACTTGCCGTTCCAGGTTAAAAAAGGACGCTCAAATGAATTCAGGACGCTCAAATCAGTCAAAATTTTTTTCCGCCCATAAAACTTGCCGTTCCAGGTAAAAAGAGGACGCTCAAATGAATTCAGGACGCTCAAATCAGTCAAAATTTTTTTCCCCCCATTAAACTTGCCGTTCCAGGTTAAAAAAGGACGCTCAAATGAATTCAGGACGCTCAAATCAGTCAAAATTTTTTTCCGCCCATAAAACTTGCCGTTCCAGGTAAAAAGAGGACGCTCAAATAAATTCAGGACGCTCAAATCAGTCAAAATTTTTCTCCCCCCATTAAACTTGCCGTTCCAGGTTAAAAAAGGACGCTCAAATAAATTCAGGACGCTCAAATCAGTCAAAATTTTTCTCCCCCCACAAAATTTGACGTTCCAGGTTAAAAAAGGACGCTCAAATGAATTCAGGACGCTCAAATCAGTCAAAATTTTTTTCCGCCCATAAAACTTGCCGTTCCAGGTAAAAAGAGGACGCTCAAATAAATTCAGGACGCTCAAATCAGTCAAAATTTTTCTCCCCCCATTAAACTTGCCGTTCCAGGTTAAAAAAGGACGCTCAAATAAATTCAGGACGCTCAAATCAGTCAAAATTTTTCTCCCCCCACAAAATTTGACGTTGCAGGTAAAAAATGGACACTTATCTAATTAAAGACGCTATAACTTCAAAAATTTTTCTACCCCCACAAATTTTGACATTCCAGGTAAAACATGGACGCTTATCTTAATTCAGGACACTATAACCTCAAAAAATTTTCTCCTCCCATAAAACTTGCCGTTCCAGGTAAAAAGAGGACGCTCAAATGAATTCAGGACGCTCAAATCAGTCAAAATTTTTCTCCCCCCATTAAACTTGCCGTTCCAGGTAAAAAAAGGACGCTCAAATGAATTCAGGACGCTCAAATCAGTCAAAATTTTTTTCCGCCCATAAAACTTGCCGTTCCAGGTTAAAAAAGGACGCTCAAATAAATTCAGGACGCTCAAATCAGTCAAAATTTTTCTCCCCCCACAAAATTTGACGTTCCAAGTTAAAAAAGGACGCTCAAATAAATTCAGGACGCTCAAATCAGTCAAAATTTTTCTCCCACCACAAAATTTGACGTTGCAGGTAAAAAATGGACACTTATCTAATTAAAGACGCTATAACTTCAAAAATTTTTCTACCCCCACAAATTTTGACATTCCAGGTAAAACATGGACGCTTATCTTAATTCAGGACACTATAACCTCAAAAAATTTTCTCCTCCCATAAAACTTGCCGTTCCAGGTAAAAAGAGGACGCTCAAATGAATTCAGGACGCTCAAATCAGTCAAAATTTTTCTCCCCCCATTAAACTTGCCGTTCCAGGTAAAAAAAGGACGCTCAAATAAATTCAGGACGCTCAAATCAGTCAAAATTTTTCTCCCCCCACAAAATTTGACGTTCCAAGTTAAAAAAGGACGCTCAAATAAATTCAGGACGCTCAAATCAGTCAAAATTTTTCTCCCACCACAAAATTTGACGTTGCAGGTAAAAAATGGACACTTATCTAATTAAAGACGCTATAACTTCAAAAATTTTTCTCCCCCCACAAATTTTGACATTCCAGGTAAAACATGGACGCTTATCTTAATTCAGGACACTATAACCTCAAAAAATTTTCTCCTCCCGCAAAATTTGACGTTCCAGGTAAAAAAAGGACGCTTAACTTTAATTCAGGACGCTATAATCTCAAAAATTTTTCTCCCCCCATAATACTTGCCGTTCCAGGTAAAAAGAGGACGCTCAAATAAATTCAGGACGCTCAAATCAGTCAAAATTTTTCTCCCCCCATTAAACTTGCCGTTCCAGGTTAAAAAAGGACGCTCAAATGAATTCAGGACGCTCAAATCAGTCAAAATTTTTTTCCGCCCATAAAACTTGCCGTTCCAGGTAAAAAGAGGACGCTCAAATAAATTCAGGACGCTCAAATCAGTCAAAATTTTTCTCCCCCCATTAAACTTGCCGTTCCAGTTTAAAAAAGGACGCTCAAATGAATTCAGGACGCTCAAATCAGTCAAAATTTTTTTCCGCCCATAAAACTTGCCGTTCCAGGTAAAAAGAGGACGCTCAAATAAATTCAGGACGCTCAAATCAGTCAAAATTTTTCTCCCCCCATTAAACTTGCCGTTCCAGGTAAAAAGAGGACGCTCAAATAAATTCAGGACGCTCAAATCAGTCAAAATTTTTCTCCCCCCATTAAACTTGCCGTTCCAGGTTAAAAAAGGACGCTCAAATAAATTCAGGACGCTCAAATCAGTCAAAATTTTTCTCCCCCCATTAAACTTGCCGTTCCAGGTAAAAAAAGGACGCTCAAATGAATTCAGGACGCTCAAATCAGTCAAAATTTTTTTCCGCCCATAAAACTTGCCGTTCCAGGTAAAAAAAGGACGCTCAAATGAATTCAGGACGCTCAAATCAGTCAAAATTTTTTTCCGCCCATAAAACTTGCCGTTCCAGGTAAAAAGAGGACGCTCAAATGAATTCAGGACGCTCAAATCAGTCAAAATTTTTTTCCGCCCATAAAACTTGCCGTTCCAGGTAAAAAGAGGACGCTCAAATGAATTCAGGACGCTCAAATCAGTCAAAATTTTTTTCCCCCCATTAAACTTGCCGTTCCAGGTTAAAAAAGGACGCTCAAATGAATTCAGGACGCTCAAATCAGTCAAAATTTTTTTCCGCCCATAAAACTTGCCGTTCCAGGTAAAAAGAGGACGCTCAAATAAATTCAGGACGCTCAAATCAGTCAAAATTTTTCTCCCCCCATTAAACTTGCCGTTCCAGGTTAAAAAAGGACGCTCAAATGAATTCAGGACGCTCAAATCAGTCAAAATTTTTTTCCGCCCATAAAACTTGCCGTTCCAGGTAAAAAGAGGACGCTCAAATAAATTCAGGACGCTCAAATCAGTCAAAATTTTTCTCCCCCCATTAAACTTGCCGTTCCAGGTTAAAAAAGGACGCTCAAATAAATTCAGGACGCTCAAATCAGTCAAAATTTTTCTCCCCCCACAAAATTTGACGTTCCAGGTAAAACATGGACGCTTATCTTAATTCAGGACACTATAACCTCAAAAAATTTTTTCCTCCCATAAAACTTGCCGTTCCAGGTAAAAAGAGGACGCTCAAATGAATTCAGGACGCTCAAATCAGTCAAAATTTTTCTCCCCCCATTAAAATTGCCGTTCCAGGTAAAAAAAGGACGCTCAAATGAATTCAGGACGCTCAAATCAGTCAAAATTTTTTTCCGCCCATAAAACTTGCCGTTCCAGGTAAAAAGAGGACGCTCAAATAAATTCAGGACGCTCAAATCAGTCAAAATTTTTCTCCCCCCATTAAACTTGCCGTTCCAGGTTAAAAAAGGACGCTCAAATAAATTCAGGACGCTCAAATCAGTCAAAATTTTTCTCCCCCCACAAAATTTGACGTTCCAAGTTAAAAAAGGACGCTCAAATAAATTCAGGACGCTCAAATCAGTCAAAATTTTTCTCCCACCACAAAATTTGACGTTGCAGGTAAAAAATGGACACTTATCTAATTAAAGACGCTATAACTTCAAAAATTTTTCTCCCCCCACAAATTTTGACATTCCAGGTAAAACATGGACGCTTATCTTAATTCAGGACACTATAACCTCAAAAAATTTTCTCCTCCCGCAAAATTTGACGTTCCAGGTAAAAAAAGGACGCTTAACTTTAATTCAGGACGCTATAATCTCAAAAATTTTTCTCCCCCCATAATACTTGCCGTTCCAGGTAAAAAGAGGACGCTCAAATAAATTCAGGACGCTCAAATCAGTCAAAATTTTTCTCCCCCCATTAAACTTGCCGTTCCAGGTTAAAAAAGGACGCTCAAATGAATTCAGGACGCTCAAATCAGTCAAAATTTTTTTCCGCCCATAAAACTTGCCGTTCCAGGTAAAAGAGGACGCTCAAATAAATTCAGGACGCTCAAATCAGTCAAAATTTTTCTCCCCCCATTAAACTTGCCGTTCCAGGTTAAAAAAGGACGCTCAAATGAATTCAGGACGCTCAAATCAGTCAAAATTTTTTTCCCCCCATTAAACTTGCCGTTCCAGGTTAAAAAAGGACGCTCAAATAAATTCAGGACGCTCAAATCAGTCAAAATTTTTCTCCCCCCATTAAACTTGCCGTTCCAGGTAAAAAAAGGACGCTCAAATGAATTCAGGACGCTCAAATCAGTCAAAATTTTTTTCCGCCCATAAAACTTGCCGTTCCAGGTAAAAAGAGGACGCTCAAATAAATTCAGGACGCTCAAATCAGTCAAAATTTTTCTCCCCCCACAAAATTTGACGTTCCAAGTTAAAAAAGGACGCTCAAATAAATTCAGGACGCTCAAATCAGTCAAAATTTTTCTCCCACCACAAAATTTGACGTTGCAGGTAAAAAATGGACACTTATCTAATTAAAGACGCTATAACTTCAAAAATTTTTCTCCCCCCACAAATTTTGACATTCCAGGTAAAACATGGACGCTTATCTTAATTCAGGACACTATAACCTCAAAAAATTTTCTCCTCCCGCAAAATTTGACGTTCCAGGTAAAAAAAGGACGCTTAACTTTAATTCAGGACACTATAATCTCAAAAATTTTTCTCCCCCCATAATTCTTGCAGTTCCAGGTTAAAAAAGGACGCTCAAATGAATTCAGGACGCTCAAATCAGTCAAAATTTTTTTCCGCCCATAAAACTTGCCGTTCCAGGTAAAAAGAGGACGCTCAAATGAATTCAGGACGCTCAAATCAGTCAAAATTTTTTTCCCCCCATTAAACTTGCCGTTCCAGGTTAAAAAAGGACTCTCAAATGAATTCAGGACGCTCAAATCAGTCAAAATTTTTTTCCGCCCATAAAACTTGCCGTTCCAGGTAAAAAGAGGACGCTCAAATAAATTCAGGACGCTCAAATCAGTCAAAATTTTTCTCCCCCCATTAAACTTGCCGTTCCAGGTTAAAAAGGACGCTCAAATAAATTCAGGACGCTCAAATCAGTCAAAATTTTTCTCCCCCCACAAAATTTGACGTTCCAAGTTAAAAAAGGACGCTCAAATAAATTCAGGACGCTCAAATCAGTCAAAATTTTTCTCCCACCACAAAATTTGACGTTGCAGGTAAAAAATGGACACTTATCTAATTAAAGACGCTATAACTTCAAAAATTTTTCTCCCCCCACAAATTTTGACATTCCAGGTAAAACATGGACGCTTATCTTAATTCAGGACACTATAACCTCAAAAAATTTTCTCCTCCCGCAAAATTTGACGTTCCAGGTAAAAAAAGGACGCTTAACTTTAATTCAGGACACTATAATCTCAAAAATTTTTCTCCCCCCATAATTCTTGCAGTTCCAGGTTAAAAAAGGACGCTCAAATGAATTCAGGACGCTCAAATCAGTCAAAATTTTTTTCCGCCCATAAAACTTGCCGTTCCAGGTAAAAAGAGGACGCTCAAATGAATTCAGGACGCTCAAATCAGTCAAAATTTTTTTCCCCCCATTAAACTTGCCGTTCCAGGTTAAAAAAGGACTCTCAAATGAATTCAGGACGCTCAAATCAGTCAAAATTTTTTTCCGCCCATAAAACTTGCCGTTCCAGGTAAAAAGAGGACGCTCAAATAAATTCAGGACGCTCAAATCAGTCAAAATTTTTCTCCCCCCATTAAACTTGCCGTTCCAGGTTAAAAAAGGACGCTCAAATAAATTCAGGACGCTCAAATCAGTCAAAATTTTTCTCCCCCCATTAAACTTGCCGTTCCAGGTAAAAAAAGGACGCTCAAATGAATTCAGGACGCTCAAATCAGTCAAAATTTTTTTCCGCCCATAAAACTTGCCGTTCCAGGTAAAAAGAGGACGCTCAAATAAATTCAGGACGCTCAAATCAGTCAAAATTTTTCTCCCCCCACAAAATTTGACGTTCCAAGTTAAAAAAGGACGCTCAAATAAATTCAGGACGCTCAAATCAGTCAAAATTTTTCTCCCACCACAAAATTTGACGTTGCAGGTAAAAAATGGACACTTATCTAATTAAAGACGCTATAACTTCAAAAATTTTTCTCCCCCCACAAATTTTGACATTCCAGGTAAAACATGGACGCTTATCTTAATTCAGGACACTATAACCTCAAAAAATTTTCTCCTCCCGCAAAATTTGACGTTCCAGGTAAAAAAAGGACGCTTAACTTTAATTCAGGACACTATAATCTCAAAAATTTTTCTCCCCCCATAATTCTTGCAGTTCCAGGTTAAAAAAGGACGCTCAAATGAATTCAGGACGCTCAAATCAGTCAAAATTTTTTTTCCGCCCATAAAACTTGCCGTTCCAGGTAAAAAGAGGACGCTCAAATGAATTCAGGACGCTCAAATCAGTCAAAATTTTTTTCCCCCCATTAAACTTGCCGTTCCAGGTTAAAAAAGGACTCTCAAATGAATTCAGGACGCTCAAATCAGTCAAAATTTTTTTCCGCCCATAAAACTTGCCGTTCCAGGTAAAAAGAGGACGCTCAAATAAATTCAGGACGCTCAAATCAGTCAAAATTTTTCTCCCCCCATTAAACTTGCCGTTCCAGGTTAAAAAAGGACGCTCAAATAAATTCAGGACGCTCAAATCAGTCAAAATTTTTCTCCCCCCATTAAACTTGCCGTTCCAGGTAAAAAAAGGACGCTCAAATGAATTCAGGACGCTCAAATCAGTCAAAATTTTTTTCCGCCCATAAAACTTGCCGTTCCAGGTAAAAAAAGGACGCTCAAATGAATTCAGGACGCTCAAATCAGTCAAAATTTTTTTCCGCCCATAAAACTTGCCGTTCCAGGTAAAAAGAGGACGCTCAAATGAATTCAGGACGCTCAAATCAGTCAAAATTTTTTTCCGCCCATAAAACTTGCCGTTCCAGGTAAAAAGAGGACGCTCAAATGAATTCAGGACGCTCAAATCAGTCAAAATTTTTTTCCCCCCATTAAACTTGCCGTTCCAGGTTAAAAAAGGACGCTCAAATGAATTCAGGACGCTCAAATCAGTCAAAATTTTTTTCCGCTCATAAAACTTGCCGTTCCAGGTAAAAAGAGGACGCTCAAATAAATTCAGGACGCTCAAATCAGTCAAAATTTTTCTCCCCCCATTAAACTTGCCGTTCCAGGTTAAAAAAGGACGCTCAAATAAATTCAGGACGCTCAAATCAGTCAAAATTTTTCTCCCCCCACAAAATTTGACGTTCCAGGTTAAAAAAGGACGCTCAAATAAATTCAGGACGCTCAAATCAGTCAAAATTTTTCTCCCCCCACAAAATTTGACGTTGCAGGTAAAAAATGGACACTTATCTAATTAAAGACGCTATAACTTCAAAAATTTTTCTACCCCCACAAATTTTGACATTCCAGGTAAAACATGGACGCTTATCTTAATTCAGGACACTATAACCTCAAAAAATTTTCTCCTCCCATAAAACTTGCCGTTCCAGGTAAAAAGAGGACGCTCAAATGAATTCAGGACGCTCAAATCAGTCAAAATTTTTCTCCCCCCATTAAACTTGCCGTTCCAGGTAAAAAAAGGACGCTCAAATGAATTCAGGACGCTCAAATCAGTCAAAATTTTTTTCCGCCCATAAAACTTGCCGTTCCAGGTAAAAAGAGGACGCTCAAATAAATTCAGGACGCTCAAATCAGTCAAAATTTTTCTCCCACCACAAAATTTGACGTTGCAGGTAAAAAATGGACACTTATCTAATTAAAGACGCTATAACTTCAAAAATTTTTCTCCCCCCACAAATTTTGACATTCCAGGTAAAACATGGACGCTTATCTTAATTCAGGACACTATAACCTCAAAAAATTTTCTCCTCCCGCAAAATTTGACGTTCCAGGTAAAAAATGGACGCTTAACTTTAATTCAGGACACTATAATCTCAAAAATTTTTCTCCCCCCATAATACTTGCAGTTCCAGGTTAAAAAAGGACGCTCAAATGAATTCAGGACGCTCAAATCAGTCAAAATTTTTTTCCGCCCATAAAACTTGCCGTTCCAGGTAAAAAGAGGACGCTCAAATAAATTCAGGACGCTCAAATCAGTCAAAATTTTTCTCCCCCCATTAAACTTGCCGTTCCAGGTTAAAAAAGGACGCTCAAATAAATTCAGGACGCTCAAATCAGTCAAAATTTTTCTCCCCCCACAAAATTTGACGTTCCAAGTTAAAAAAGGACGCTCAAATAAATTCAAGACGCTCAAATCAGTCAAAATTTTTCTCCCCCCACAAAATTTGACGTTGCAGGTAAAAAATGGACACTTATCTAATTAAAGACGCTATAACTTCAAAAATTTTTCTCCCCCCACAAATTTTGACATTCCAGGTAAAACATGGACGCTTATCTTAATTCAGGACACTATAACCTCAAAAAATTTTCTCCTCCCGCAAAATTTGACGTTCCAGGTAAAAAAAGGACGCTTAACTTTAATTCAGGACACTATAATCTCAAAAATTTTTCTCCCCCCATAATACTTGCAGTTCCAGGTTAAAAAAGGACGCTCAAATGAATTCAGGACGCTCAAATCAGTTAAAATTTTATTCCCCCCAATAAACTTGCCGTTCCAGGTAAAAAAAGGACGCTCAAATGAATTCAGGACGCTCAAATCAGTCAAAATTTTTTTCCCCCCATTAAACTTGCCGTTCCAGGTAAAAAAAAGGACGTTTATCTTAATTTAGGACACTTTATCCTCAAAAATTTTTTCCCCCCAAATAACTTGACGTTCCCGGTTAAAAAAAGACGCTTATCTTAATTCAGGACACTATGACTTCAAAAATTTTTCTCCCCCCATTAAACTTGCCGTTCCAGGTAAAAAAAGGACAATTTTTTGAATCCAGGACACTTTATCTTCAGAAATTTTTCTCCCCCCATTAAACTTGCCGTTCCATGTTAAAAAGGACGCTAAAATGAATTCAGGACGCTCAAATCATTCAAAATTTTTCTCCCCCCATTAAACTTGCCGTTCCAGGTAAAAAAAGGACGCTCAAATGAATTCAGGATGCTCAAATCAGTCAAAATTTTTTTCCGCCCATAAAACTTGCCGTTCCAGGTAAAAAAAGGACGCTCAAATGAATTCAGGACGCTCAAATCAGTCAAAATTTTTTTCCGCCCATAAAACTTGCCGTTCCAGGTAAAAAGAGGACGCTCAAATGAATTCAGGACGCTCAAATCAGTCAAAATTTTTTTCCCCCAATTAAACTTGCCGTTCCAGGTTAAAAAAGGACGCTCAAATGAATTCAGGACGCTCAAATCAGTCAAAATTTTTTTCCGCCCATAAAACTTGCCGTTCCAGGTAAAAAGAGGACGCTCAAATAAATTCAGGACGCTCAAATCAGTCAAAATTTTTCTCCCCCCATTAAACTTGCCGTTCCAGGTTAAAAAAGGACGCTCAAATAAATTCAGGACGCTCAAATCAGTCAAAATTTTTCTCCCCCCACAAAATTTGACGTTCCAGGTTAAAAAAGGACGCTCAAATCAGTCAAAATTTTTCTCCCCCCACAAAATTTGACGTTGAAGGTAAAAAATGGACACTTATCTAATTAAAGACGCTATAACTTCAAAAATTTTTCTAACCCACAAATTTTGACATTCCAGGTAAAACATGGACGCTTATCTTAATTCAGGACACTATAACCTCAAAAAATTTTCTCCTCTATAAAACTTGCCGTTTCAGGTAAAAAGAGGACGCTCAAATGAATTCAGGACGCTCAAATCAGTCAAAATTTTTCTCCCCCCATTAAACTTGCCGTTCCAGGTAAAAAAAGGACGCTCAAATGAATTCAGGACGCTCAAATCAGTCAAAATTTTTTTCCGCCCATAAAACTTGCCGTTCCAGGTAAAAAGAGGACGCTCAAATAAATTCAGGACGCTCAAATCAGTCAAAATTTTTCTCCCCCCATTAAACTTGCCGTTCCAGGTTAAAAAAGGACGCTCAAATAAATTCAGGACGCTCAAATCAGTCAAAATTTTTCTCCCCCCACAAAATTTGACGTTCCAGGTTAAAAAAGGACGCTCAAATAAATTCAGGACCTTCAAATCAGTCAAAATTTTTCTCCCCCCACAAAATTTGACGTTGCAGGTAAAAAATGGACACTTATCTAATTACAGACGCTATAACTTCAAAAATTTTTCTCCCCCCATAATACTTGCAGTTCCAGGTTAAAAAAGGACGCTTAAATGAATTCAGGACGCTCAAATCAGTTAAAATTTTATCTCCCCCATTAAACTTGCCGTTCCAGGTAAAAAAAGGACGCTCAAATGAATTCAGGACGCTCAAATCAGTCAAAATTTTTTTCCCCCCATTAAACTTGCCGTTCCAGGTAAAAAAAAGGACGTTTATCTTAATTTAGGACACTATATCCTCAAAAATTTTTTCCCCCCAAATAACTTGACGTTCCCGGTTAAAAAAAGACGCTTATCTTAATTCAGGACACTATGACTTCAAAAATTTTTCTCCCCCCATTAAACTTGCCGTTCCAGGTAAAAAAAGGACAATTTTTTGAATCCAGGACACTTTATCTTCAGAAATTTTTCTCCCCCCATTAAACTAGCCGTTCCAGGTAAAAAATTGCACGCTCATCTGAGCTCTGGACACTGTAACTTCAAAAATTTTTCTCCCACCATTAAACAAGCCGTTCCATGTTAAAAAGGACGCTAAAATGAATTCAGGACGCTCAAATCATTCAAAATTTTTCTCCCCCCATTAAACTTGCCGTTCCAGGTTAAAAAAGGACGCTCAAATAAATTCAGGACGCTCAAATCAGTCAAAATTTTTTTTCCCCCATTAAACTTGCCGTTCCAGGTTGAAAAAGGACGCTCGAATGAATTCAGGACGCTCAAATCAGTCAAAATTTTTCTCCATCCACTAGATTTTTCAAAATTTAAACTCACAAAAAGGAAATGCGGTCAGATTATAAGTCCCCCCATCTCCTTGATAAAAATAGATAAAAAGAGAGAAAGAGAGAGAGAGAGAGAGGGGGGTCGCGAGGGTCCGTAAAATAGCTAGGCTCCGTATAAAATCGCGAGATTTTATGAGAGAGTGGGGGTCGTGAGGGTCAAAGGACGCGGGCTAGTCCTACTATATAATCCTCACTTTTTCAACTGTGTTTGTGACTTTTTGCCGTTAAAAAATTCAAACGGTCACTTTTCTGGGAGAACTAGGTGCCAGGAACTCAAAAATGCCCTCGGAAGTTAACGGCGTTACTCGGTTAAGGCTGTGGTCGCGCCTTAAAGTTAGGCATGTCAAAATTTCAAATAGGTTATTTTTTTGATTTTAAGTGTTTTTTGGGGGTAATTGGGGTCGAGGATCACGAATATGGTGGTCAATTTTCTGAAAAACCAGTGACATGGGCGTGGCAGCCGGTTTTTTTGCGGAAATTCTGGGTTTTTGGGCGATTCTGGGAAAAGTTAGGGGCTGAGGGTATTTTAGACTCAAGAAATGGTTTAATCAAGTAAATTTGAGTCTAGAAAGTTAATAAAATGTTAACGGCGTTACTCGGTTTAGGCTGTGGGCGTGTTTCAAGGTTTGGACTGTCTAAATGTCAAAATTCTAAATTTTTAATATTTTGATATTTTTGGGGGTTTTTGGGGGTGAGGATCACGAAAATAATGTTTATTTTTGAAAAAAAAGCAGTGACATGGGCGTGGCACTCGATTTTTGGCGGAATTTCCGGGATTTTGCGGTTTTTTGGGAAAAGTTAAGGGCTTAGGGTTATTTTTTCTCAAGAAATGGAACAATTAGGTGTTTTTGAGTCAGAAAAAGTGCCGCTTGGTCCACTCCCACACTTTTGGCGAACGCTGGGATTTAATTAAGAGTAATTAATTAAAAAGACCGGTCCTTTTTAAAATTTTGCCGTTCCAATCCAATATTTGCCGTTCTTCTGAGTCAAATAGGCGGCCCTGTTTATTAAGAGACGGTCCATTCGAAAATTTGGCGCGAAATTTGAAAATTTGGCGCCAATTTCAAATTTTTCAAAAAATTAGCGGTCCATTAGTTTAGATAGCGTTTCCCATGTAAAAATTGGCGTTACTCTGATCAATTAAGGCGTCCCATGGTTTTAGTTGCCGTTCCATTAAAAAATTGCCGTCCCCCCCAAACATTTGCCGTTCCATCGTCAAAAATTGCCGTTCCCATGGAATATTTGCCGTTCCTCTCAGTTAAATAGGCGGCCCAATATTTTAGTTCAAATTTAAAGAAAGTAATTGGCGCGAAATTTGAAAATTTGGCGCCAAATTCAAAATTTACTCAAAATTTTTCGCCCCTCATTAAACTTGCCATCCCAGGTTAAAAAGGACACTTAACTGAATTTAGGACACCTTAATCTCAAAAATTTTTCGCCCCCCATTAAACTTGCCGTCCCAGGTTAAAAGGGCACTAAACTGAATTTAGGACACTATAACCTAAAAAATTTTTCTTTCCCCTTAAAATTTGACGTTCCAAGTAAAAGAAGGACGCTTATCTTAATTCAGGACACTATAACTTGAAAAATTTTTCTCCCCCCATTAAACTCGCCGTTCCAGGTAAAAAATTGACGCTCATCTGAATTCAGGACACTATACTCTTAAAAATTTTTCTCCCCCGATTAAATTTGCCGTTCCAGATAAAAAATTGGACGCTCATCTGAATTCAGGACACTATACTCTTAAAAATTTTTCTTCCCCCATTAAATTTGCCGTTCCAGATAAAAAATTGGACGCTCATCTGTATTCAGGACACTTAAGCCTCAAAAAATTTTTTCCCCCCACAAAATTTGACGTTCCAGGTAAAAAAAAGGACGCTTTTCTGAATTCAGGACACTTTAGCCTCAAAAAATTTTCTCCCCCCACAAAACTTGCTGTTCCAGGTAAAAAATGGACGCTTATCTTAATTCAGGACGCTAAAATCATTAAAAATTTTTCTCCCCCCATTAAACTTGCCGTTCCAAGTAAAAAAAGGACACTAAACTGAATTTAGGACACGATAACCTCAAAAATTGTTCGCCCCCCACTAGACTTGCCGTCCCAGTTTAAAAAAGGACGCAGAACTGAATTTATGACACTATAACCTCAAAAATTTTTCGCCCCCCATTAAACTTGCCGTCCCAGGTCAAAAAGTAGACTTAACTGAATTTAGGACACCTTAACCTCAAAAATTTTTCACCCCCCATTAAACATGCCGTCCCAGGTTAAAAAGGACACTAAACTGAATTTAGGACACTATACTCTTAAAAATTTTTCTTCCCCCATTAAATTTGCCGTTCCAGATAAAAAATTGGACGCTCATCTGTATTCAGGACACTTAAGCCTCATAAAATTTTTTCCCCCCACAAAATTTGCCGTTCCAGGTAAAAAATGGACGCTTATCTTAATTCAGGACGCTAAAATCATTAAAAAATTTTCTCCCCCCATTAAACTTGCCGTTCCAAGTAAAAAAAGGACGCTTATCTGAATTCAGGACACTATACTCTTAAAAATTTTTCTTCCCCCATTAAATTTGCCGTTCCAGATAAAAAATTGGACGCTCATCTGTATTCAGGACACTTAAGCCTCAAAAAATTTTTTCCCCCCACAAAATTTGACGTTCCAGGTAAAAAAATGGACGCTTATCTTAATTCAGGACGCTAAAATCATTAAAAATTTTTCTCCCCCCATTAAACTTGCCGTTCCAGTTAAAAAATTGGACGCTCATCTGAACTCAGGACACTGTAACTTCAAAAATTTTATTCCCCCCCCACAAAACTTGCCGTTCCAAGTAAAAAAAGGAGGCTTATCTGAATTCATTACACTTTAACTTCAAAAAATTTTCTCCCCCCACAAAATTAAACGTTCCAGGTAAAAAAAGGACACTTATCTGAATTAAGGACGCTAAAACTTAAAAAATTTTTCTCCCCCCACAAAACTTGCCGTTCCAGGTAAAAAACGGACGCTTATAGTAATTCAGAAAACTATAACCTCAAAAATTTTTCTCCCCCAATTAAACTTGCCGTTCCAGGTTAAAGAGGACGCTCAAATGAATTCAGGACGCTAAAATCAGTCAAAATTTTTTTGCCCCCATTAAACTTGCCGTTCCAGGTTGAAAAAGGACGCTCGAATGAATTCAGGACGCTCAATTCAGTCAAAATTTTTTTCCCCCCATTAAACTTGCCGTTCCATGTTGAAAAGGACGCTAAAATGAATTCAGGACGCTCAAATCAGTCAAAATTTTTCTCCCCCCATTAAACTTGCCGTTCCAGGTTAAAAAAGTACGCTCAAATGAATTCAGGACGCTCAAATCAGTCAAAATTTTTTTCCCCCCATTAAACTTGCCGTTCCTGGTAAAAAATTGGACGCTAATCTTAATTTTGGACACTATAACCTCAGAAAATTTTTTTCCCCCCGCAAAATTTGACGTTCCAGGTAAAAAAAGGACGCTTTTTAAAATCCAGGACACTATATCTTCAAAAATTTTTCTCCCCCCATTAAACTTACCGTTCCAGGTAAAAAATTGGACGCTCATCTGAACTCTGGACACTTTAACTTCAAAATAATTTTCTCCTCCCGCAAAAATTGGACGTCCTAGGTAAAAAAAGGACGCTTATCTGAATTCAGGACACTTTAATCTCAAAAAATTTTCTCCCACCACAAAATTAAACGTTCCAAGTAAAAAATTGGACACTCATATGAATTCAGGACACTATAACCTCAAAAATTTTTCTCCCTCCACAAAATTTAACGTTCCAGGTAAAAAAAGGACGCTTATCTTAATTAAGGACACTATAATCATTAAAAATTTTTCTCCACACACTAAATTTGACGCTCAATGTCAAAAAAGGACGTCTTTCTGAATCAGAGACGCAGATTTGGAAAATTCAAACTCACAAAAAGGAAATGCGTTAAGATTTCAAGTCCCCCCATCTTTTTGATAAAAAGGGGATAAAAAGAGAGAGAGAGAGAGAGAGAGAGAGGGGGGTCGCGAGGGTCCGTAAAATAGCTAGGCCCCGGATAAAATCGAAAGATTTTAGGAGAAAAATGGGGGTCGCGAGGGTCAGAGGACGCGGGCTAGTCTACCAATATATAATTCCCAAAAATTAAAGTGTGTCCACTAGCGATCAAATCGAAAATGAGACCGAGACCGAAGGTCGAGGGCTCATTTTGTAGCTTTTGGCGCGCTGATTTCAAATTACCATTCAAACCTCTATGCCCGTACTCGACCGGCCTTGTGGGCGTGTCACAAAGTGAAACGATTTGATTGGTCGAAATTTTCAACATGTTTTTTTTGCACTTTTTAAATGTTTTTTTGTTTAAAATAAAAAACGCAGCAAACATATACACTTTTTTTTGGTCAAAAGTCAATGGTTTGGGCGTGGCACTTGATTTAAGCATTTGATTGGTCCAAATTCAACTCACTTTTTTGGGGCTTTTGAGGGTGTTTTCTGGGTCAAAAAAGTGTGCTGATCACGAATATAAACTTTGTTTTGGTCAAAAGTCAATAGTGTGGGCGTGGCACTTGATTTAAGCATTAGATTGGTCCAAATTCAACTCACTTTTTTGAGGCTTTTGAGGGTGTTTTCTGGCTCAAAAAAGTGTGCTGATCTCGAATATATTCGTTGTTTTGGTCAAAAACCAATGGTGTGGGCGTGGCATGATTTAAACATCTGATTGGTCCAAATTAATCTCTCTTTTTTTGACCTTGTGGCGGTGTTAAAGGGTTCTAAAAAACGCGCTGATCACGAATTTGCACTTTGTTTTGGTCGAAAGTTAATGGTGTGGGCCTGGCACTTGATTTAAGCATTTGATTGGTCCAAATTCAACTCACTTTTTTGGGGCTTTTGAGGGTGTTTTCTGGGGTCAAAAACATGCGCTAATCACGAATTAACATTTTGTTTTGGTCGATATGCTGATACGTGGGCGTGGCACTTGATTTAAACATCTGATTGGTCGAATTTCAACTCACCTTTTTTGACCTTGTGGGGGTGTTTTTGGGCTCTAAAAAGCGCGCTGATCACGAAATAGCACTTTGCTTTGGTCGAAATGCTGTGACGTGGGCGTGGCACAAGCCGAAATTGATATAAATGCTCTCTGTCAAAAACAAAGTGACCTTTTGAGTTAAAAGCCGGTGGGAATTAAATTGACGTTCAATATAGATAATTTGGCGACCTTTTGAGCTATGGGCCGAGCCAGAATTAAAATACTCTTTAACTAAAACAAAATTACCTTATTAGTTTATAGCCAAAATAGAATTAAATGTTCGTTCATTCAATTAAAAGGCGACCTTATGGGTCAAAAGCCGAAATAGAATTAATTGCCGGTTCTTTCAATAAGAAAGCTATTATATGTTAAAAGCCGAAATTGAATAAATTGGCCGTTCTTTCAATATAAATTCGACCTTATGAAATATAAAACAAGCCAGAATTTATTTGCCTTTTACAAAACTAAAGCGACCTAATGTGATATTTGCCGAGCCAGAATTAAATGACGTTCTATAAAAAATAAAGCGACCTTATGTGTTAAAAGCCGAAATTTAATAAATTGGCCCATCTTTCAATAAAAGAGCGTCCTTCGGAGTTATTGCCGCAATTGAATTATTTGGCCGTTCTATCGAAAAATAAGCCAATCTTATTTCTTTAAAGCCGAAACTGAATTAATTGGCGGTTCTTTCAAAAAATAAGGTGACCTTAAGGGTTATAAGCCGTAATTGAATTAATTGGCCGTTTTAAGAAATAAGGCGACATTATGGGTTAAAAGCCGAAATTTAATAAATTGGCCCATCTTTCAATAAAAGAGCGTCCTTCGGAGCTATTGCCGCAATTGAATTATTTGGCCGTTCTATCGAAAAATAAGCCGATCTTATTTCTTTTAAGCCGAAATTGAATTAATTGGCCGTTCTTCCAAAAAATAAGGTGACCTTAAGTGTTATAAGCCTAAATTGAATTAATTGGCCGTTCTATCGATAAAAAAACGACCTTATGGGTTTGATGTCGAAATAAAATTATTTGCCCGTTCTATCGAAAAATAAGGCGATTTTATTTCTTTTAAGCCGAAATTGAATTAATTGGCGGTTCTTCCAAAAAATAAGGTGACCTTAAGGGTTATAAGCCGAAATTGAATTAATTGGCTGTTTTAAGAAATAAGGCGACATTATGGGTTAAAAGCCGAAATTGAATTAATTGGCCGTTCTATCGAAAAAAAAACGACCTTATGGGTTTAATGTCGAAATAAAATTATTTGGCCGTTCTATCGAAAAATAAGCCGATCTTATTTCTTTTAAGCCGAAATTGAATTAATTGGCCGTTCTTCCAAAAAATAAGGTGACCTTAAGTGTTATAAGCCTAAATTGAATTAATTGGCCGTTCTATCGATAAAAAAACGACCTTATGGGTTTGATGTCGAAATAAAATTATTTGCCCGTTCTATCGAAAAATAAGGCGATTTTATTTCTTTTAAGCCGAAATTGAATTAATTGGCGGTTCTTCCAAAAAATAAGGTGACCTTAAGGGTTATAAGCCGAAATTGAATTAATTGGCTGTTTTAAGAAATAAGGCGACATTATGGGTTAAAAGCCGAAATTGAATTAATTGGCCGTTCTATCGAAAAAAAAACGACCTTATGGGTTTAATGTCGAAATAAAATTATTTGGCCGTTCTATCGAAAAATAAGCCGATCTTATTTCTTTTAAGCCGAAATTGAATTAATTGGCCGTTCTTCCAAAAAATAAGGTGACCTTAAGTGTTATAAGCCTAAATTGAATTAATTGGCCGTTCTATCGATAAAAAAACGACCTTATGGGTTTGATGTCGAAATAAAATTATTTGCCCGTTCTATCGAAAAATAAGGCGATTTTATTTCTTTTAAGCCGAAATTGAATTAATTGGCGGTTCTTCCAAAAAATAAGGTGACCTTAAGTGTTATAAGCCTAAATTGAATTAATTGGCCGTTCTATCGATAAAAAAACGACCTTATGGGTTTGATGTCGAAATAAAATTATTTGCCCGTTCTATCGAAAAATAAGGCGATTTTATTTCTTTTAAGCCGAAATTGAATTAATTGGCGGTTCTTCCAAAAAATAAGGTGACCTTAAGGGTTATAAGCCGAAATTGAATTAATTGGCTGTTTTAAGAAATAAGGCGACATTATGGGTTAAAAGCCGAAATTGAATTAATTGGCCGTTCTATCGAAAAAAAAAACGACCTTATGGGTTTAATGTCGAAATAAAATTATTTGGCCGTTCTATCGAAAAATAAGCCGATCTTATTTCTTTTAAGCCGAAATTGAATTAATTGGCCGTTCTTCCAAAAAATAAGGTGACCTTAAGTGTTATAAGCCTAAATTGAATTAATTGGCCGTTCTATCGATAAAAAAACGACCTTATGGGTTTGATGTCGAAATAAAATTATTTGCCCGTTCTATCGAAAAATAAGGCGATTTTATTTCTTTTAAGCCGAAATTGAATTAATTGGCGGTTCTTCCAAAAAATAAGGTGACCTTAAGGGTTATAAGCCGAAATTGAATTAATTGGCTGTTTTAAGAAATAAGGCGACATTATGGGTTAAAAGCCGAAATTGAATTAATTGGCCGTTCTATCGAAAAAAAAACGACCTTATGGGTTTAATGTCGAAATAAAATTATTTGGCCGTTCTATCGAAAAATAAGCCGATCTTATTTCTTTTAAGCCGAAATTGAATTAATTGGCCGTTCTTCCAAAAAATAAGGTGACCTTAAGTGTTATAAGCCTAAATTGAATTAATTGGCCGTTCTATCGATAAAAAAACGACCTTATGGGTTTGATGTCGAAATAAAATTATTTGCCCGTTCTATCGAAAAATAAGGCGATTTTATTTCTTTTAAGCCGAAATTGAATTAATTGGCGGTTCTTCCAAAAAATAAGGTGACCTTAAGGGTTATAAGCCGAAATTGAATTAATTGGCTGTTTTAAGAAATAAGGCGACATTATGGGTTAAAAGCCGAAATTGAATTAATTGGCCGTTCTATCGAAAAAAAAACGACCTTATGGGTTTAATGTCGAAATAAAATTATTTGGCCGTTCTATCGAAAAATAAGCCGATCTTATTTCTTTTAAGCCGAAATTGAATTAATTGGCCGTTCTTCCAAAAAATAAGGTGACCTTAAGTGTTATAAGCCTAAATTGAATTAATTGGCCGTTCTATCGATAAAAAAACGACCTTATGGGTTTGATGTCGAAATAAAATTATTTGCCCGTTCTATCGAAAAATAAGGCGATTTTATTTCTTTTAAGCCGAAATTGAATTAATTGGCGGTTCTTCCAAAAAATAAGGTGACCTTAAGGGTTATAAGCCGAAATTGAATTAATTGGCTGTTTTAAGAAATAAGGCGACATTATGGGTTAAAAGCCGAAATTGAATTAATTGGCCGTTCTATCGAAAAAAAAACGACCTTATGGGTTTAATGTCGAAATAAAATTATTTGGCCGTTCTATCGAAAAATAAGCCGATCTTATTTCTTTTAAGCCGAAATTGAATTAATTGGCCGTTCTTCCAAAAAATAAGGTGACCTTAAGTGTTATAAGCCTAAATTGAATTAATTGGCCGTTCTATCGATAAAAAAACGACCTTATGGGTTTGATGTCGAAATAAAATTATTTGCCCGTTCTATCGAAAAATAAGGCGATTTTATTTCTTTTAAGCCGAAATTGAATTAATTGGCGGTTCTTCCAAAAAATAAGGTGACCTTAAGGGTTATAAGCCGAAATTGAATTAATTGGCTGTTTTAAGAAATAAGGCGACATTATGGGTTAAAAGCCGAAATTGAATTAATTGGCCGTTCTATCGAAAAAAAAAACGACCTTATGGGTTTAATGTCGAAATAAAATTATTTGGCCGTTCTATCGAAAAATAAGCCGATCTTATTTCTTTTAAGCCGAAATTGAATTAATTGGCCGTTCTTCCAAAAAATAAGGTGACCTTAAGTGTTATAAGCCTAAATTGAATTAATTGGCCGTTCTATCGATAAAAAAACGACCTTATGG
This sequence comes from Brachionus asplanchnoidis, assembly GCA_025491095.1. NCBI lineage: Eukaryota > Metazoa > Rotifera > Eurotatoria > Ploima > Brachionidae > Brachionus > Brachionus asplanchnoidis. The sequence continues at coordinate 676,332 of JAILYF010000051.1, read as the reverse complement.
GTTTGATGTCGAAATAAAATTATTTGCCCGTTCTATCGAAAAATAAGGCGATTTTATTTCTTTTAAGCCGAAATTGAATTAATTGGCGGTTGTTCCAAAAAATAAGGTGACCTTAAGGGTTATAAGCCGAAATTGAATTAATTGGCTGTTTTAAGAAATAAGGCGACATTATGGGTTAAAAGCCGAAATTGAATTAATTGGCCGTTCTATCGAAAAAAAAAACGACCTTATGGGTTTAATGTCGAAATAAAATTATTTGGCCGTTCTATCGAAAAATAAGCCGATCTTATTTCTTTTAAGCCGAAATTGAATTAATTGGCCGTTCTTCCAAAAAATAAGGTGACCTTAAGTGTTATAAGCCTAAATTGAATTAATTGGCCGTTCTATCGATAAAAAAACGACCTTATGGGTTTGATGTCGAAATAAAATTATTTGCCCGTTCTATCGAAAAATAAGGCGATTTTATTTCTTTTAAGCCGAAATTGAATTAATTGGCGGTTGTTCCAAAAAATAAGGTGACCTTAAGGGTTATAAGCCGAAATTGAATTAATTGGCTGTTTTAAGAAATAAGGCGACATTATGGGTTAAAAGCCGAAATTTAATTAATTGGCCGTTCTATCGAAAAAAAAACGACCTTATGGGTTTAATGTCGAAATAAAATTATTTGGCCGTTCTATCGAAAAATAAGCCGATCTTATTTCTTTTAAGCCGAAATTGAATTAATTGGCCGTTCTTCCAAAAAATAAGGTGACCTTAAGTGTTATAAGCCTAAATTGAATTAATTGGCCGTTCTATCGATAAAAAAACGACCTTATGGGTTTAATGTCGAAATAAAATTATTTGGCCGTTCTATCGAAAAATAAGCCGATCTTATTTCTTTTAAGCCGAAATTGAATTAATTGGCCGTTCTTCCAAAAAATAAGGTGACCTTAAGTGTTATAAGCCTAAATTGAATTAATTGGCCGTTCTATCGATAAAAAAACGACCTTATGGGTTTGATGTCGAAATAAAATTATTTGCCCGTTCTATCGAAAAATAAGGCGATTTTATTTCTTTTAAGCCGAAATTGAATTAATTGGCGGTTGTTCCAAAAAATAAGGTGACCTTAAGGGTTATAAGCCGAAATTGAATTAATTGGCTGTTTTAAGAAATAAGGCGACATTATGGGTTAAAAGCCGAAATTTAATTAATTGGCCGTTCTATCGAAAAAAAAACGACCTTATGGGTTTAATGTCGAAATAAAATTATTTGGCCGTTCTATCGAAAAATAAGCCGATCTTATTTCTTTTAAGCCGAAATTGAATTAATTGGCCGTTCTTCCAAAAAATAAGGTGACCTTAAGGGTTATAAGCCGAAATTGAATTAATTGGCTGTTTTAAGAAATAAGGCGACATTATGGGTTAAAAGCCGAAATTGAATTAATTGGCCGTTCTATCGAAAAAAAAACGACCTTATGGGTTTAATGTCGAAATAAAATTATTTGGCCGTTCTATCGAAAAATAAGCCGATCTTATTTCTTTTAAGCCGAAATTGAATTAATTGGCCGTTCTTCCAAAAATAAGGTGACCTTAAGTGTTATAAGCCTAAATTGAATTAATTGGCCGTTCTATCGATAAAAAAACGACCTTATGGGTTTGATGTCGAAATAAAATTATTTGCCCGTTCTATCGAAAAATAAGGCGATTTTATTTCTTTTAAGCCGAAATTGAATTAATTGGCGGTTCTTCCAAAAAATAAGGTGACCTTAAGGGTTATAAGCCGAAATTGAATTAATTGGCTGTTTTAAGAAATAAGGCGACATTATGGGTTAAAAGCCGAAATTGAATTAATTGGCCGTTCTATCGAAAAAAAAAACGACCTTATGGGTTTAATGTCGAAATAAAATTATTTGGCCGTTCTATCGAAAAATAAGCCGATCTTATTTCTTTTAAGCCGAAATTGAATTAATTGGCCGTTCTTCCAAAAAATAAGGTGACCTTAAGTGTTATAAGCCTAAATTGAATTAATTGGCCGTTCTATCGATAAAAAAACGACCTTATGGGTTTGATGTCGAAATAAAATTATTTGCCCGTTCTGTCGAAAAATAAGGCGATTTTATTTCTTTTAAGCCGAAATTGAATTAAATGGCGGTTCTTCAAAAAAATAAGGTGACCTTAAGGGTTATAAGCCGAAATTGAATAAATTGGCCGTTCTATCGAAAAAAAGCGACCTTTTGAGTTAAATGTCGAAATTAAATTATATGGTCGTTTTTCTAAGATAAGGTGACATTTTGGGTTACATGCCGAAATTGAATTAATTGGCAGTATATTCGAAAAATAAGGCGATCATATTGCTTATAAGCCGAAATTGAATTAAATGGCCGTTCTTTCAAAAACAAAGCTATCTTATGAGATATTAGACGAATAAGAATTAAATGGCCGTATATTCGAAAAATATAGCGATCTTATTGCTTATAAGCCGAAATTGAATTAAATGGCTTCTTTCAAAAACAAAGATATTTTATGAGTTTATAGCCGAAATAGAATTAAATGGCCGTTCTTTCAAAAACAAAGCGACCTTATGAGATATTAGACGAACAAAAATTAAATTGGACGTTCTTTCAAAAGGAAAGCCGAAAATGAATTCATACCTTCTTTCAAAATAAAGCGATCTTATTGCTTATAAGCCGAAATTGAATTAAATGGCCGTTCTTTCAAAAACAAAGCGACCTAATGAGTTACATGCCGAAATTGAATTAATTGGCCGTTCTTTCAAAAATAAGGCGACATTATGGGTTAAAAGACGTAATTGAATCAAATGACCGTTCTTTGAAATCAAAGCGACGTTAGAGCTAAATGCAGGGGCAAAATTTGATTGCACTTCTAATTCAAAAATTATTGTCACATAAAGTAAATTTGGTGATAAAATAGTTTAATTGAATTTATCCCAGAAAAATTATGTACGCTTAAAACCTATAAAAAATGAATTAAATATAAGCGTGAAATACAGGGAACGAAATGGATTTAAATTTGTTTCGAATTAAAAGTATTGGAGAGTTTGAAGTAAAGAAATAAATCTCTAAAAAAAAAGGAAAAATAGGCCTAGCTATTTTTAATGTAAAATAGAAGCCTTCCCGATTTCAGCCCAATCTCATCTGAAAATAAAGCAATAAATGTGAAAAATAGAGTCCGAAGGAGGGTCAGATTGATGCTAGGCCGGGCTTAAAATCTTTTTAGATTTTATTAAAAGTGTGAGGATATGCAATGGGCTAGTCCTACTATATAATCCTCACTTTTTCAACTGTGTTTGTGACTTTTTGCCGTTAAAAAATTCAAACGGTCACTTTTCTGGGAGAACTAGGTGCCAGGAACTCAAAAATGCCCTCGGAAGTTAACGGCGTTACTCGGTTAAGGCTGTGGGCGCGCCTAAAAGTTAGGCATGTCAAAATTTCAAATGCCTTGAATCTTTGTTTTTAAGTAATTTTTAGGGGTAATTGGGGTCGAGGATCACGAATATGATGGTCAATTTTCCTAAAAACCAGTGACATGGGCGTGGCACTCGGTTTTTTTGCGGAAATTCCGGGTTTTTGGGCGATTCTGAGAAAATGGGGCGACTTTAGGAATTTCAAACATCAGAATTGGTTAGATTAGGTAATTTTATGTTTAGAAAGTCCAAAAAATGTTAACGGCGGTACTCGGTTTAGGCTGTGGGCGTGACTCAAGATTTAAATAGGCGAAATGTCAAATTTCAAAATTTTAAATATTTTGATGTTTTTGGTGGTTTTTGGGGGTCAGAATTACGAATATGATGTTTGTTTTTGGATAAAAGCAGTGACATGGGCGTGGCACTCGATTTTTGGGGGAATTTCCGGGACATTGCGGATTTCTGGGAAAAGTTAAGGGCTGATGGTCATTATAACACTAGAAATAGGTAGATTAGGTAGATTTGAGTTAGAAAAGGTGCCGCTTGATCCACTCCCTTGAATTTTGGCGAACGCTGGGAATTTAATTAAGAGTATTTAATTAAAAAGACCGGTCCTTTTTAAAATTTTGCCGTTCCCATCCAATATTTGCCGTTCTTTTGAGTCAAATAGGCGGCCCAGTTTATTAAGAGACGGTCCATTCGAAAATTTGGCGCTAAATTTAAAAATTTGGCGCCAAATTCAAATTTTTCAAAAAATTAGCGGTCCATTAGTTTAGATAGCGTTTCCCATATAATAATTGGCGTTCCACCGAGTAAAAAAGGCGTCCCATGGTTTTAGTTGCCGTTCCATTAAAAAATTGCCGTCCCCGCCCCAAACACTTGCCGTTCCATCGTCAAAAATTGCCGTTCCCATGTAATATTTGCCGTTCTTCAGAGTTAAATAGGCAACCCAATGTTTTAGTTTAAATTTAAAAAAAGAAATTGGCGCGAAATTTGAAAATTTGGCGCAAAATTCAAAATTTACTCAAAATTTTTCGCCCCCCATTAAACTTTCCGTCCCAGGTTAAAAAAGGACGCCAAACTGAATTTAGGACACTGTAACTTCAAAAATTTTTTCCGCCCATAAAACTTGCCGTTCCAGGTAAAAAAAGGACGCTCAAATGAATTCAGGACGCTCAAATCAGTCAAAATTTTTTTCCGCCCATAAAACTTGCCGTTCCAGGTAAAAAGAGGACGCTCAAATGAATTCAGGACGCTCAAATCAGTCAAAATTTTTTTCCCCCCATTAAACTTGCCGTTCCAGGTTAAAAAAGGACGCTCAAATGAATTCAGGACGCTCAAATCAGTCAAAATTTTTTTCCGCCCATAAAACTTGCCGTTCCAGGTAAAAAGAGGACGCTCAAATAAATTCAGGACGCTCAAATCAGTCAAAATTTTTTTCCGTCCATAAAACTTGCCGTTCCAGGTAAAAAGAGGACGCTCAAATGAATTCAGGACGCTCAAATCAGTCAAAATTTTTCTCCCCCCATTAAACTTGCCGTTCCAGGTTAAAAAAGGACGCTCAAATAAATTCAGGACGCTCAAATCAGTCAAAATTTTTCTCCCCCCATTAAACTTGCCGTTCCAGGTTAAAAAAGGACGCTCAAATAAATTCAGGACGCTCAAATCAGTCAAAATTTTTCTCCCCCCACAAAATTTGACGTTCCAGGTTAAAAAAGGACGCTCAAATAAATTCAGGACGCTCAAATCAGTCAAAATTTTTCTCCCCCCACAAAATTTGACGTTGCAGGTAAAAAATGGACACTTATCTAATTAAAGACGCTATAACTTCAAAAATTTTTCTACCCCCACAAATTTTGACATTCCAGGTAAAACATGGACGCTTATCTTAATTCAGGACACTATAACCTCAAAAAATTTTCTCTTCCCATAAAACTTGCCGTTCCAGGTAAAAAGAGGACGCTCAAATGAATTCAGGACGCTCAAATCAGTCAAAATTTTTCTCCCCCCATTAAACTTGCCGTTCCAGGTAAAAAAAGGACGCTCAAATGAATTCAGGACGCTCAAATCAGTCAAAATTTTTTTCCGCCCATAAAACTTGCCGTTCCAGGTAAAAAGAGGACGCTCAAATAAATTCAGGACGCTCAAATCAGTCAAAATTTTTCTCCCCCCATTAAACTTGCCGTTCCAGGTTAAAAAAGGACGCTCAAATAAATTCAGGACGCTCAAATCAGTCAAAATTTTTCTCCCCCCACAAAATTTGACGTTCCAGGTTAAAAAAGGACGCTCAAATAAATTGAGGACGCTCAAATCAGTCAAAATTTTTCTCCCCCCACAAAATTTGACGTTGCAGGTAAAAAATGGACACTTATCTAATTAAAGACGCTATAACTTCAAAAATTTTTCTCCCCCCACAAATTTTGACATTCCAGGTAAAACATGGACGCTTATCTTAATTCAGGACACTATAACCTCAAAAAATTTTCTCCTCCCGCAAAATTTGACGTTCCAGGTAAAAAAAGGACGCTTAACTTTAATTCAGGACACTATAATCTCAAAAATTTTTCTCCCCCCATAATACTTGCAGTTCCAGGTAAAAAAAGGACGCTAAAATGAATTCAGGACGCTCAAATCAGTCAAAATTTTTTTCCGCCCATAAAACTTGCCGTTCCAGGTAAAAAGAGGACGCTCAAATAAATTCAGGACGCTCAAATCAGTCAAAATTTTTCTCCCCCCATTAAACTTGCCGTTCCAGGTTAAAAAAGGACGCTCAAATAAATTCAGGACGCTCAAATCAGTCAAAATTTTTCTCCCCCCACAAAATTTGACGTTCCAGGTTAAAAAAAGACGCTCAAATAAATTCAGGACGCTCAAATCAGTCAAAATTTTTCTCCCCCCACAAAATTTGACGTTGCAGGTAAAAAATGGACACTTATCTAATTAAAGACGCTATAACTTCAAAAATTTTTCTCCCCCCACAAATTTTGACATTCCAGGTAAAACATGGACGCTTATCTTAATTCAGGACACTATAACCTCAAAAAATTTTCTCCTCCCGCAAAATTTGACGTTCCAGGTAAAAAAAGGACGCTTAACTTTAATTCAGGACACTATAATCTCAAAAATTTTTCTCCCCCCATAATACTTGCAGTTCCAGGTAAAAAAAGGACGCTCAAATGAATTCAGGACGCTCAAATCAGTCAAAATTTTTTTCCGCCCATAAAACTTGCCGTTCCAGGTAAAAAGAGGACGCTCAAATAAATTCAGGACGCTCAAATCAGTCAAAATTTTTCTCCCCCCATTAAACTTGCCGTTCCAGGTTAAAAAAGGACGCTCAAATAAATTCAGGACGCTCAAATCAGTCAAAATTTTTCTCCCCCCACAAAATTTGACGTTCCAAGTTAAAAAAGGACGCTCAAATAAATTCAGGACGCTCAAATCAGTCAAAATTTTTCTCCCCCCACAAAATTTGACGTTGCAGGTAAAAAATGGACACTTATCTAATTAAAGACGCTATAACTTCAAAAATTTTTCTCCCCCCACAAATTTTGACATTCCAGGTAAAACATGGACGCTTATCTTAATTCAGGACACTATAACCTCAAAAAATTTTCTCCTCCCGCAAAATTTGACGTTCCAGGTAAAAAAAGGACGCTTAACTTTAATTCAGGACACTATAATCTCAAAAATTTTTCTCCCCCCATAATACTTGCAGTTCCAGGTTAAAAAAGGACGCTCAAATAAATTCAGGACGCTCAAATCAGTCAAAATTTTTCTCCCCCCATTAAACTTGCCGTTCCAGGTTAAAAAAGGACGCTCAAATAAATTCAGGACGCTCAAATCAGTCAAAATTTTTCTCCCCCCACAAAATTTGACGTTCCAGGTTAAAAAAGGACGCTCAAATAAATTCAGGACGCTCAAATCAGTCAAAATTTTTCTCCCCCCACAAAATTTGACATTCCAGGTAGAACATGGACGCTTATCTTAATTCAGGACACTATAACCTCAAAAAATTTTCTCCTCCCGCAAAATTTGACGTTGCAGGTAAAAAATGGACACTTATCTAATTAAAGACGCTATAACTTCAAAAATTTTTCTCCCCCCACAAATTTTGACATTCCAGGTAAAACATGGACGCTTATCTTAATTCAGGACACTATAACCTCAAAAAATTTTCTCCTCCCGCAAAATTTGACGTTCCAGGTAAAAAAAGGACGCTTAACTTTAATTCAGGACACTATAATCTCAAAAATTTTTCTCCCCCCATAATACTTGCAGTTCCAGGTAAAAAAAGGACGCTAAAATGAATTCAGGACGCTCAAATCAGTCAAAATTTTTTTCCGCCCATAAAACTTGCCGTTCCAGGTAAAAAGAGGACGCTCAAATAAATTCAGGACGCTCAAATCAGTCAAAATTTTTCTCCCCCCATTAAACTTGCCGTTCCAGGTTAAAAAAGGACGCTCAAATAAATTCAGGACGCTCAAATCAGTCAAAATTTTTCTCCCCCCACAAAATTTGACGTTCCAGGTTAAAAAAAGACGCTCAAATAAATTCAGGACGCTCAAATCAGTCAAAATTTTTCTCCCCCCACAAAATTTGACGTTGCAGGTAAAAAATGGACACTTATCTAATTAAAGACGCTATAACTTCAAAAATTTTTCTCCCCCCACAAATTTTGACATTCCAGGTAAAACATGGACGCTTATCTTAATTCAGGACACTATAACCTCAAAAAATTTTCTCCTCCCGCAAAATTTGACGTTCCAGGTAAAAAAAGGACGCTTAACTTTAATTCAGGACACTATAATCTCAAAAATTTTTCTCCCCCCATAATACTTGCAGTTCCAGGTTAAAAAAGGACGCTCAAATAAATTCAGGACGCTCAAATCAGTCAAAATTTTTCTCCCCCCATTAAACTTGCCGTTCCAGGTTAAAAAAGGACGCTCAAATAAATTCAGGACGCTCAAATCAGTCAAAATTTTTCTCCCCCCACAAAATTTGACGTTCCAGGTTAAAAAAGGACGCTCAAATAAATTCAGGACGCTCAAATCAGTCAAAATTTTTCTCCCCCCACAAAATTTGACATTCCAGGTAGAACATGGACGCTTATCTTAATTCAGGACACTATAACCTCAAAAAATTTTCTCCTCCCGCAAAATTTGACGTTCCAGGTAAAAAAAGGACGCTTAACTTTAATTCAGGACACTATAATCTCAAAAATTTTTCTCCCCCCATAATACTTGCAGTTCCAGGTAAAAAAAGGACGCTCAAATGAATTCAGGACGCTCAAATCAGTCAAAATTTTTTTCCGCCCATAAAACTTGCCGTTCCAGGTAAAAAGAGGACGCTCAAATAAATTCAGGACGCTCAAATCAGTCAAAATTTTTCTCCCCCCATTAAACTTGCCGTTCCAGGTTAAAAAAGGACGCTCAAATAAATTCAGGACGCTCAAATCAGTCAAAATTTTTCTCCCCCCACAAAATTTGACGTTCCAAGTTAAAAAAGGACGCTCAAATAAATTCAGGACGCTCAAATCAGTCAAAATTTTTCTCCCCCCACAAAATTTGACGTTGCAGGTAAAAAATGGACACTTATCTAATTAAAGACGCTATAACTTCAAAAATTTTTCTCCCCCCACAAATTTTGACATTCCAGGTAAAACATGGACGCTTATCTTAATTCAGGACACTATAACCTCAAAAAATTTTCTCCTCCCGCAAAATTTGACGTTCCAGGTAAAAAAAGGACGCTTAACTTTAATTCAGGACACTATAATCTCAAAAATTTTTCTCCCCCCATAATACTTGCAGTTCCAGGTTAAAAAAGGACGCTCAAATGAATTCAGGACGCTCAAATCAGTTAAAATTTTATTCCCCCCATTAAACTTGCCGTTCCAGGTAAAAAAAGGACGCTCAAATGAATTCAGGACGCTCAAATCAGTCAAAATTTTTTTCCGCCCATAAAAATTGCCGTTCCAGGTAAAAAGAGGACGCTCAAATGAATTCAGGACGCTCAAATCAGTCAAAATTTTTCTCCATCCATTAAACTTGCCGTTCCAGGTAAAAAAAGGACGCTCAAATGAATTCAGGACGCTCAAATCAGTCAAAATTTTTCTCCCCCCATTAAACTTGCCGTTCCAGGTTAAAAAAGGACGCTCAAATAAATTCAGGACGCTCAAATCAGTCAAAATTTTTCTCCCCCCACAAAATTTGACGTTCCAGGTTAAAAAAGGACGCTCAAATAAATTCAGGACGCTCAAATCAGTCAAAATTTTTCTCCCCCCACAAAATTTGACATTCCAGGTAGAACATGGACGCTTATCTTAATTCAGGACACTATAACCTCAAAAAATTTTCTCCTCCCGCAAAATTTGACGTTCCAGGTAAAAAAAGGACGCTTAACTTTAATTCAGGACACTATAATCTCAAAAATTTTTCTCCCCCCATAATACTTGCAGTTCCAGGTAAAAAAAGGACGCTCAAATGAATTCAGGACGCTCAAATCAGTCAAAATTTTTTCCGCCCATAAAACTTGCCGTTCCAGGTAAAAAGAGGACGCTCAAATAAATTCAGGACGCTCAAATCAGTCAAAATTTTTCTCCCCCCATTAAACTTGCCGTTCCAGGTTAAAAAAGGACGCTCAAATAAATTCAGGACGCTCAAATCAGTCAAAATTTTTCTCCCCCCACAAAATTTGACGTTCCAGGTTAAAAAAGGACGCTCAAATAAATTCAGGACGCTCAAATCAGTCAAAATTTTTCTCCCCCCACAAAATTTGACATTCCAGGTAGAACATGGACGCTTATCTTAATTCAGGACACTATAACCTCAAAAAATTTTCTCCTCCCGCAAAATTTGACGTTCCAGGTAAAAAAAGGACGCTTAACTTTAATTCAGGACACTATAATCTCAAAAATTTTTCTCCCCCATAATACTTGCAGTTCCAGGTAAAAAAAGGACGCTCAAATGAATTCAGGACGCTCAAATCAGTCAAAATTTTTTTCCGCCCATAAAACTTGCCGTTCCAGGTAAAAAGAGGACGCTCAAATAAATTCAGGACGCTCAAATCAGTCAAAATTTTTCTCCCCCCATTAAACTTGCCGTTCCAGGTTAAAAAAGGACGCTCAAATAAATTCAGGACGCTCAAATCAGTCAAAATTTTTCTCCCCCCACAAAATTTGACGTTCCAAGTTAAAAAAGGACGCTCAAATAAATTCAGGACGCTCAAATCAGTCAAAATTTTTCTCCCCCCACAAAATTTGACGTTGCAGGTAAAAAATGGACACTTATCTAATTAAAGACGCTATAACTTCAAAAATTTTTCTCCCCCCACAAATTTTGACATTCCAGGTAAAACATGGACGCTTATCTTAATTCAGGACACTATAACCTCAAAAAATTTTCTCCTCCCGCAAAATTTGACGTTCCAGGTAAAAAAAGGACGCTTAACTTTAATTCAGGACACTATAATCTCAAAAATTTTTCTCCCCCCATAATACTTGCAGTTCCAGGTTAAAAAAGGACGCTCAAATGAATTCAGGACGCTCAAATCAGTTAAAATTTTATTCCCCCCATTAAACTTGCCGTTCCAGGTAAAAAAAGGACGCTCAAATGAATTCAGGACGCTCAAATCAGTCAAAATTTTTTTCCGCCCATAAAAATTGCCGTTCCAGGTAAAAAGAGGACGCTCAAATGAATTCAGGACGCTCAAATCAGTCAAAATTTTTCTCCATCCATTAAACTTGCCGTTCCAGGTAAAAAAAGGACGCTCAAATGAATTCAGGACGCTCAAATCAGTCAAAATTTTTTTCCGCCCATAAAACTTGCCGTTCCAGGTAAAAAGAGGACGCTCAAATAAATTCAGGACGCTCAAATCAGTCAAAATTTTTCTCCCCCCATTAAACTTGCCGTTCCAGGTTAAAAAAGGACGCTCAAATAAATTCAGGACGCTCAAATCAGTCAAAATTTTTCTCCCCCCACAAAATTTGACGTTCCAGGTTAAAAAAGGACGCTCAAATAAATTCAGGACGCTCAAATCAGTCAAAATTTTTCTCCCCCCACAAAATTTGACATTCCAGGTAGAACATGGACGCTTTTCTTAATTCAGGACACTATAACCTCAAAAAATTTTCTCCTCCCGCAAAATTTGACGTTCCAGGTAAAAAAAGGACGCTTAACTTTAATTCAGGACACTATAATCTCAAAAATTTTTCTCCCCCCATAATACTTGCAGTTCCAGGTTAAAAAAGGACGCTCAAATGAATTCAGGACGCTCAAATCAGTTAAAATTTTATTCCCCCCATTAAACTTGCCGTTCCAGGTAAAAAAAGGACGCTCAAATGAATTCAGGACGCTCAAATCAGTCAAAATTTTTTTCCGCCCATAAAAATTGCCGTTCCAGGTAAAAAGAGGACGCTCAAATGAATTCAGGACGCTCAAATCAGTCAAAATTTTTCTCCATCCATTAAACTTGCCGTTCCAGGTAAAAAAAGGACGCTCAAATGAATTCAGGACGCTCAAATCAGTCAAAATTTTTTTCCGCCCATAAAACTTGCCGTTCCAGGTAAAAAGAGGACGCTCAAATAAATTCAGGACGCTCAAATCAGTCAAAATTTTTCTCCCCCCATTAAACTTGCCGTTCCAGGTTAAAAAAGGACGCTCAAATAAATTCAGGACGCTCAAATCAGTCAAAATTTTTCTCCCCCCACAAAATTTGACGTTCCAGGTTAAAAAAGGACGCTCAAATAAATTCAGGACGCTCAAATCAGTCAAAATTTTTCTCCCCCCACAAAATTTGACATTCCAGGTAGAACATGGACGCTTATCTTAATTCAGGACACTATAACCTCAAAAAATTTTCTCCTCCCGCAAAATTTGACGTTCCAGGTAAAAAAAGGACGCTTAACTTTAATTCAGGACACTATAATCTCAAAAATTTTTCTCCCCCCATAATACTTGCAGTTCCAGGTTAAAAAAGGACGCTCAAATGAATTCAGGACGCTCAAATCAGTTAAAATTTTATTCCCCCCATTAAACTTGCCGTTCCAGGTAAAAAAAGGACGCTCAAATGAATTCAGGACGCTCAAATCAGTCAAAATTTTTTTCCGCCCATAAAAATTGCCGTTCCAGGTAAAAAGAGGACGCTCAAATGAATTCAGGACGCTCAAATCAGTCAAAATTTTTCTCCATCCATTAAACTTGCCGTTCCAGGTAAAAAAAGGACGCTCAAATGAATTCAGGACGCTCAAATCAGTCAAAATTTTTTTCCGCCCATAAAACTTGCCGTTCCAGGTAAAAAGAGGACGCTCAAATAAATTCAGGACGCTCAAATCAGTCAAAATTTTTCTCCCCCCATTAAACTTGCCGTTCCAGGTTAAAAAAGGACGCTCAAATAAATTCAGGACGCTCAAATCAGTCAAAATTTTTCTCCCCCCACAAAATTTGACGTTCCAGGTTAAAAAAGGACGCTCAAATAAATTCAGGACGCTCAAATCAGTCAAAATTTTTCTCCCCCCACAAAATTTGACATTCCAGGTAGAACATGGACGCTTATCTTAATTCAGGACACTATAACCTCAAAAAATTTTCTCCTCCCGCAAAATTTGACGTTCCAGGTAAAAAAAGGACGCTTAACTTTAATTCAGGACACTATAATCTCAAAAATTTTTCTCCCCCCATAATACTTGCAGTTCCAGGTAAAAAAAGGACGCTCAAATGAATTCAGGACGCTCAAATCAGTCAAAATTTTTTTCCGCCCATAAAACTTGCCGTTCCAGGTAAAAAGAGGACGCTCAAATAAATTCAGGACGCTCAAATCAGTCAAAATTTTTCTCCCCCTATTAAACTTGCCGTTCCAGGTTAAAAAAAGACGCTCAAATAAATTCAGGACGCTCAAATCAGTCAAAATTTTTCTCCCCCCACAAAATTTGACGTTCCAAGTTAAAAAGGACGCTCAAATAAATTCAGGACGCTCAAATCAGTCAAAATTTTTCTCCCCCCACAAAATTTGACGTTGCAGGTAAAAAATGGACACTTATCTAATTAAAGACGCTATAACTTCAAAAATTTTTCTCCCCCCACAAATTTTGACATTCCAGGTAAAACATGGACGCTTATCTTAATTCAGGACACTATAACCTCAAAAAATTTTCTCCTCCCGCAAAATTTGACGTTCCAGGTAAAAAAGGACGCTTAACTTTAATTCAGGACACTATAATCTCAAAAATTTTTCTCCCCCCATAATACTTGCAGTTCCAGGTTAAAAAAGGACGATCAAATGAATTCAGGACGCTCAAATCAGTTAAAATTTTATTCCCCCCATTAAACTTGCCGTTCCAGGTAAAAAAAGGACGCTCAAATGAATTCAGGACGCTCAAATCAGTCAAAATTTTTTTCCCCCCATTAAACTTGCCGTTCACGGTAAAAAAAAGGACGTTTATCTTAATTTAGGACACTATATCCTCAAAAATTTTTTCCCCCCAAATAACTTGACGTTCCCGGTTAAAAAAAGACGCTTATCTTAATTCAGGACACTATGACTTCAAAAATTTTTCTCCCCCCATTAAACTTGCCGTTCCAGGTAAAAAAAGGACAATTTTTTGAATCCAGGATACTTTATCTTAAGAAATTTTTCTCCCCCCATTAAACTAGCCGTTCCAGGTAAAAAATTGCACGCTCATCTGAGCTCTGGACACTGTAACTTCAAAAATTTTTCTCCCACCATTAAACTTGCCGTTCCATGTTAAAAAGGACGCTAAAATGAATTCAGGACGCTCAAATCATTCAAAATTTTTCTCCCCCCATTAAACTTGCCGTTCCAGGTTAAAAAAGGACGCTCAAATAAATTCAGGACGCTCAAATCAGTCAAAATTTTTTTTCCCCCATTAAACTTGCCGTTCCAGGTTGAAAAAGGACGCTCGAATGAATTCAGGACGCTCAAATCAGTCAAAATTTTTCTCCATCCACTAGATTTTTCAAAATTTAAACTCACAAAAAGGAAATGCGGTCAGATTATAAGTCCCCCCATCTCCTTGATAAAAATAGATAAAAAGAGAGAAAGAGAGAGAGAGAGAGAGAGGGGGGTCGCGAGGGTCCGTAAAATAGCTAGGCTCCGTATAAAATCGCGAGATTTTATGAGAGAGTGGGGGTCGTGAGGGTCAAAGGACGCGGGCTAGTCCTACTATATAATCCTCACTTTTTCAACTGTGTTTGTGACTTTTTGCCGTTAAAAAATTCAAACGGTCACTTTTCTGGGAGAACTAGGTGCCAGGAACTCAAAAATGCCCTCGGAAGTTAACGGCGTTACTCGGTTAAGGCTGTGGGCGCGCCTTAAAGTTAGGCATGTCAAAATTTCAAATAGGTTATTTTTTTGATTTTAAGTGTTTTCTGGGGGTAATTGGGGTCGAGGATCACGAATATGGTGGTCAATTTTCTGAAAAACCAGTGACATGGGCGTGGCAGCCGGTTTTTTGCGGAAATTCTGGGTTTTTGGGCGATTCTGGGAAAAGTTAGGGGCTGAGGGTATTTTAGACTCAAGAAATGGTTTAATCAAGTAAATTTGAGTCTAGAAAGTTAATAAAATGTTAACGGCGTTACTCGGTTTAGGCTGTGGGCGTGTTTCAAGGTTTGGACTGTCTAAATGTCAAATTCTAAATTTTTAATATTTTGATATTTTTGGGGGTTTTTGGGGGTGAGGATCACGAAAATAATGTTTATTTTTGAAAAAAAAGCAGTGACATGGGCGTGGCACTCGATTTTTGGCGGAATTTCCGGGATTTTGCGGTTTTTTGGGAAAAGTTAAGGGCTTAGGGTTATTTTTTCTCAAGAAATGGAACAATTAGGTGTTTTTGAGTCAGAAAAAGTGCCGCTTGGTCCACTCCCACACTTTTGGCGAACGCTGGGATTTAATTAAGAGTAATTAATTAAAAAGACCGGTCCTTTTTAAAATTTTGCCGTTCCAATCCAATATTTGCCGTTCTTCTGAGTCAAATAGGCGGCCCTGTTTATTAAGAGACGGTCCATTCGAAAATTTGGCGCGAAATTTGAAATTTGGCGCGAAATTTGAAAATTTGGCGCCAAATTCAAATTTTTCAAAAAATTAGCGGTCCATTAGTTTAGATAGCGTTTCCCATGTAAAAATTGGCGTTACTCTGATCAATTAAGGCGTCCCATGGTTTTAGTTGCCGTTCCATTAAAAAATTGCCGTCCCCCCCAAACATTTGCCGTTCCATCGTCAAAAATTGCCGTTCCCATGGAATATTTGCCGTTCCTCTCAGTTAAATAGGCGGCCCAATATTTTAGTTCAAATTTAAAGAAAGTAATTGGCGCGAAATTTGAAAATTTGGCGCCAAATTCAAAATTTACTCAAAATTTTTCGCCCCCCATTAAACTTGCCATCCCAGGTTAAAAAGGACACTTAACTGAATTTAGGACACTATAACCTAAAAAATTTTTCTTTCCCCTTAAAATTTGACGTTCCAAGTAAAAGAAGGACGCTTATCTTAATTCAGGACACTATAACTTGAAAAATTTTTCTCCCCCCATTAAACTCGCCGTTCCAGGTAAAAAATTGACGCTTATCTGAATTCAGGACACTATACTCTTAAAAATTTTTCTTCCCCCATTAAATTTGCCGTTCCAGATAAAAAATTGGACGCTCATCTGTATTCAGGACACTTTAGCCTCAAAAAATTTTCTCCCCCCACAAAATTTGACGTTCCAGGTAAAAAAAGGACGCTTTTCTGAATCCAGGACATTTTAGCCTCCAAAAATTTTTCTCCCCCCATTAAACTTGCCGTTCCAGGTAAAAAATTGGACGCTCATCTGAATTCAGGTCACTTTAGCCTCCAAAAATTTTCTCCCCCCACAAAACTTGCCGTTCCAGGTAAAAAATGGACGCTTATCTTAATTCAGGACACTGTAACTTCAAAAATTTTTCTCCCCCCACAAAACTTGCCGTTCCAAGTAAAAAAAGGACGCTTATCTGAATTCAGGACACTATAATCTTAAAAATTTTTCTCCCCCAAATAAACTTGACGTTCCAGGTTTAAAAAAGGACACTTATCTGAATTTAGGACACTTTAATCTTAATAATTTTTCTCCCCCAATTAAACTTGCCGTTCCAGGTTAAAAAAGGACGCTCAAAAAAATTCAGGACGCTCAAATCAGTCAAAATTTTTCTCCTCCCATTAAACTTGCCGTTCCAGGTTAAAAAAGGACTCTCAAATAAATTCAGGACGCTCAAATCAGTCAAAATTTTTCTCCCCCCATTAACTTGCCGTTCCAGGTAAAAAAAGGACGCTTTTCTGAATCCAGGAGACTATATCTTCAAAAATTTTTCTCCCCCCATTAAATTTACCGTTCCAGATAAAAAATTGGACGCTCATCTGAACTCTGGACACTGTAACTTCAAAAATTTTTCTCCCCCCACAAAACTTGCCGTTCCAGAATAAAAAAGGACGCTCAAATTAATTCAGGACGCTCAAATCAGTCAAAATTTTTTCCGCCCATAAAACTTGCCGTTCCAGGTAAAAAAAGGACGCTTTTTTGAATCCAGGACACTATATCTTCGAAAATTTTTCTCCCCCCATTAAAATTGCCGTTCCAGGTTAAAAAAGGACGCTTATCTGAATTCAGGACACTTTTACTTCAAAAATTTTTCTCCCCCCACAAAATATGTTTTTCCAGGTAATAAAAGAACGCTCAAATGAATTCAGGACGCTCAAATCAGTCAAAATTTTTTATCCCCCATTAAACTTGCCGTTCCAGGTAAAAAATTGGACGCTAATCTTAATTATAGACACTATAACCTCAGAAAATTTTTTTCCCTCCGCAAAATTTGACGTTCCAGGTAAAAAAAGGACGCTTTTTTGAATCCAGGACACTATATCTTCAAAAATTTTTTTCCCCCCATTAAACTTGCCGTTCCAGGTTAAAAAAGGACGCTCAAATGAATTCAGGACGCTCAAATCAGTCAAAAATTTTTTTCCCCCCATTAAACTTGCCGTTCCAGGTTAAAAAAGGACGCTCAAATGAGTTCAGGACGCTCAAATCAGTCAAAAATTTTTTTCCCCCAAATAAACTTGACGTTCCAGGTTTAAAAAAGGACACTTATCTGAATTTAGGACACTTTAATCTTAATAATTTTTCTCCCCCAATTAAACTTGCCGTTCCAGGTTAAAAAAGGACGCTCAAAAAAATTCAGGACGCTCAAATCAGTCAAAATTTTTCTCCTCCCATTAAACTTGCCGTTCCAGGTTAAAAAAGGACTCTCAAATAAATTCAGGACGCTCAAATCAGTCAAAATTTTTCTCCCCCCATTAACTTGCCGTTCCAGGTAAAAAAAGGACGCTTTTCTGAATCCAGGAGACTATATCTTCAAAAATTTTTCTCCCCCCATTAAATTTACCGTTCCAGATAAAAAATTGGACGCTCATCTGAACTCTGGACACTGTAACTTCAAAAATTTTTCTCCCCCCACAAAACTTGCCGTTCCAGAATAAAAAAGGACGCTCAAATTAATTCAGGACGCTCAAATCAGTCAAAATTTTTTTCCGCCCATAAAACTTGCCGTTCCAGGTAAAAAAGGACGCTTTTTTGAATCCAGGACACTATATCTTCGAAAATTTTTCTCCCCCCATTAAAATTGCCGTTCCAGGTTAAAAAAGGACGCTTATCTGAATTCAGGACACTTTTACTTCAAAAATTTTTCTCCCCCCACAAAATATGTTTTTCCAGGTAATAAAAGAACGCTCAAATGAATTCAGGACGCTCAAATCAGTCAAAATTTTTTATCCCCCATTAAACTTGCCGTTCCAGGTAAAAAATTGGACGCTAATCTTAATTATAGACACTATAACCTCAGAAAATTTTTTTCTCTCCGCAAAATTTGACGTTCCAGGTAAAAAAAGGACGCTTTTTTGAATCCAGGACACTATATCTTCAAAAATTTTTTTCCCCCCATTAAACTTGCCGTTCCAGGTTAAAAAAGGACGCTCAAATGAATTCAGGACGCTCAAATCAGTCAAAAATTTTTTTCCCCCCATTAAACTTGCCGTTCCAGGTTAAAAAAGGACGCTCAAATGAATTCAGGACGCTCAAATCAGTCAAAAATTTTTTTCCCCCCATTAAACTTGCCGTTCCAGGTTAAAAAAGGACGCTCAAATGAATTCAGGACGCTATAATCTTAAAAATTTTTCTCCCCACACAAAATTTGACGTTCCAGGTAAAAAAAGGACGCTCATCTGAATTAAGGACACTATAATTACAAATAATTTTCTCCCCCCACAAAATTCGACGTTCCAGGTAAAAAAAGGACACTTATCTGAATTTAGGACACTTTAATCTTAATAATTTTTCTTCCCCCATTAAACTTGCCGTTCCAGGTTAAAAAAGGACGCTCGAATGAATTCAGGACGCTCAAATCAGTCAAAATTTTTCTCCCCCCATTAAACTTGCCGTTCCAGTTAAAAAATTGGACGCTCATCTGAACTCAGGACACTTAAGCCTCAAAAAATTTTCTCCCCCCACAAATTTGACGTTCCAGGTAAAATAAGGACGCTTTTCGAATTCCAAGACACTATAACTTAAAAAATTTTTCTCCCCTCATTAAACTTGCCGTTCCAGGTAAAAAATTGGTCGCTCATCTGAACTCTGGACACTATAACCTCAAAAATTTTTCTCCCACCACAAAATTAAACGTTCAAAGTAAAAAATTGGACGCTCATCTGAACTCTGGACACTATAACCTCAAAAATTTTTCTCCCACCACAAAATTAAACGTTCAAAGTAAAAAATTGGACGCTTATCTGAATTCAGGACACAAAGACCTAAAAAATTTTTCGCCCCACCGTTAAACTTGCCGTTCCATGTAATAAAAGGACGCTAAACTGAATTATGGACACTATAACCTCAAAAATTTTTCTCCCCCCACAAAATTTGACGTTCCAGGTAAAAAAAGGACACTTATCTGAATTTAGGACACTTTAATCTTAATAATTTTTCTTCCCCCATTAAACTTGCCGTTCCAGGTTAAAAAAGGACGCTCGAATGAATTCAGGACGCTCGAATGAATTCAGGACGCTCAAATCAGTCAAAATTTTTCTCCCCCCATTAAACTTGCCGTTCCAGTTAAAAAATTGGACGCTCATCTGAACTCAGGACACTTAAGCCTCAAAAAATTTTCTCCCCCCACAAAATTTGACGTTCCAGGTAAAATAAGGACGCTTTTCGAATTCCAAGACACTATAACTTAAAAAATTTTTCTCCCCTCATTAAACTTGCCGTTCCAGGTAAAAAATTGGTCGCTCATCTGAACTCTGGACACTATAACCTCAAAAATTTTTCTCCCACCACAAAATTAAACGTTCAATGTAAAAAATTGGACGCTCATCTGAACTCTGGACACTATAACCTCAAAAATTTTTCTCCCACCACAAAATTAAACGTTCAAAGTAAAAAATTGGACGCTTATCTGAATTCAGGACACTAAGACCTAAAAAATTTTTCGCCCCACCGTTAAACTTGCCGTTCCATGTAATAAAAGGACGCTAAACTGAATTATGGACAATATAACCTCAAAAATTTTTCTCCCCCCACATAATTTGACGTTCCAGGTAAAAAAAGGACACTTATCTAATTAAAGACGCTATAACTTCAAAAATTTTTCTCTTCCCGCAAAATTTGACGTTCCAGGTAAAAAAAGGACGCTCATCTGAATTCAGGATAATCATAAAAAATTCAAACTCACAAAAAGGAAATGCGGTCAGATTTAAAGTCCCCCCATCTCCTTGATAAAAGGAGATAAAAAAATAGAGAGAGAGAGATAGGGGGGTCGCGAGGGTCCGTAAAATAGCTAGGCTCCGGATAAAATCGAAAGATTTTAGGAGAAAAATGGGGGTCGCGAGGGTCAGAGGACGCGGGCTAGTCCTACTATATAATCCTCACTTTTTCAACTGTGTTTGTGACTTTTTGCCGTTAAAAAATTCAAACGGTCACTTTTCTGGGAGAACTAGGTGCCAGGAACTCAAAAATGCCCTCGGAAGTTAACGGCGTTACTCGGTTAAGGCTGTAGGCGCGCCTAAAAGTTAGGCATGTCAAAATTTCAAATAGGTTATTTTTTTGATTTTAAGTGTTTTTCAGGGGTAATTGGGGTCGAGGATCACGAATATGGTGGTCAATTTTCCTAAAAACCAGTGACATGGGCGTGGCACTCGATTTTTTGGGCTAATTTTGGGTTTTTGGGGGATTCTGGGAAAAGTAAGGGGCTGAGGGTATTTTAGACTCAAGAAATGGTTTAATCAAGTAAATTTGAGTCTAGAAAGTTAATAAAATGTTAACGGCGTTACTCGGTTTAGGCTGTGGGCGTGATTCAAGATTTACACAGCCTAAATGTCAAATTTCAAAATTTTTAATATTTTCATGTTTTTGGGGGTTTTTGGGGGTGAGGATCATGAATATAATGTTTGTTTTTTAAAAAAAAGCAGTGACATGGGCGTGGCACTCGATTTTTGGCGGAATTTCCGGGATTTTGCGGTTTTTTAGGAAAAGTTAAAGGCTGAGGGTCTATTTTACTCTAGAAATGGATAAATTAGATGATTTTGATTCAGAAAAAGTGCCGCTTGGTCCACTCCCGAACTTTTGGCGAACGCTGGGAATTTAATTAAGAGTAATTTATTAAAAAGACCGGTCCTTTATAAAATTTTGCCGTTCCCATCCAATATTTGCCGTTCTTCTGAGTCAAATAGGCGGCCCAGTTTATTAAGAGACGGTCCATTCGAAAATTTGGCGCGAAATTTAAAAATTTGGCGCCAAATTCAAATTTTTCAAAAAATTAGCGGTCCATTAGTTTAGATAGCGTTTCCCATGTAAAAATTGGCGTTACTCTGATCAATTAAGGCGTCCCATGGTTTTAGTTGCCGTTCCATTAAAAAATTGCCGTCCCCCCCAAACACCTGCCGTTTCATCGTCAAAAATTGCCGTTCCCATGGAATATTTGCCGTTCTTCAGAGTTAAATAGGCGGCCCAATGTTTTAGTTTAAATTTAAAAAAAGAAATTGGCGCGAAATTTAAAAATTTGGCGCCAAATTCAAAATTTACTCAAAATTTTTCTCCCTCCATTAAACTTGCCGTTCCAGGTTAAAAATGGACGCTTAGTTGAATTTAGGACACGATAACCTCAAAAATTTTTCGCCCCCCACTAAGCACGCCGTCCCAGTCTAAAAAAGGACGCCAAACTGAATTTAGGACACTATGACCTCAAAAATTTTTCGCCCCACCGTTAAACTTGCCGTTCCAGGTAAAAAAAGGACGCTCAAATGAATTCAGTACGCTCAAATCAGTCAAAATTTTTTTCCGCCCATAAAACTTGCCGTTCCAGGTAAAAAGAGGACGCTCAAATGAATTCAGGACGCTCAAATCAGTCAAAATTTTTTTCCCCCCATTAAACTTGCCGTTCCAGGTTAAAAAAGGACGCTCAAATAAATTCAGGACGCTCAAATCAGTCAAAATTTTTCTCCCCCCACAAAATTTGACGTTCCAGGTAAAAAAAGGACTCTTATCAAATTAAAGACGCTATAACTTCAAAAATTTTTCTCCCACCACAAAATTAAACGTTCAAAGTAAAAAATTGGACGCTTATCTGAATTCAGGACACTAAGACCTAAAAAATTTTTCGCCCCACCGTTAAACTTGCCGTTCCAGGTAATAAAAGGACGCTAAACTGAATTATGGACACTATAACCTCAAAAATTTTTCTCCCCCCACAAAATTTGACGTTCCAGGTAAAAAAAGGACACTTATCTAATTAAAGACGCTATAACTTCAAAAATTTTTCTCCTCCCGCAAAATTTGACGTTCCAGGTAAAAAAAGGACGCTTAACTTTAATTCAGGACACTATAATCTCAAAAATTTTTCTCCCCCCATATTAACTTGACGTTCCATGTTAAAAAGGACGCTCAAATGAATTCAGGACGCTATAATCTTTAAAAATTTTTCTCCCCACACAAAATTTGACGTTCCAGGTAAAAAAAGGACGCTCATCTGAATTCAGGATAATCATAAAAAATTCAAACTCACAAAAAGGAAATGCGGTCAGATTTAAAGTCCCCCCATCTCCTTGATAAAAGGAGATAAAAAAAGAGAGAGAGAGAGATAGGGGGGTCGCGAGGGTCCGTAAAATAGCTAGGCTCCGGATAAAATCGAAAGATTTTAGGAGAAAAATGGGGGTCGCGAGGGTCAGAGGACGCGGGCTAGTCCTACTATATAATCCTCACTTTTTCAACTGTGTTTGTGACTTTTTGCCGTTAAAAAATTCAAACGGTCACTTTTCTGGGAGAACTAGGTGCCAGGAACTCAAAAATGCCCTCGGAAGTTAACGGCGTTACTCGGTTAAGGCTGTAGGCGCGCCTAAAAGTTAGGCATGTCAAAATTTCAAATAGGTTATTTTTTTGATTTTAAGTGTTTTTCAGGGGTAATTGGGGTCGAGGATCACGAATATGGTGGTCAATTTTCCTAAAAACCAGTGACATGGGCGTGGCACTCGATTTTTTGGGCTAATTTTGGGTTTTTGGGGGATTCTGGGAAAAGTAAGGGGCTGAGGGTATTTTAGACTCAAGAAATGGTTTAATCAAGTAAATTTGAGTCTAGAAAGTTAATAAAATGTTAACGGCGTTACTCGGTTTAGGCTGTGGGCGTGATTCAAGATTTACACAGCCTAAATGTCAAATTTCAAAATTTTTAATATTTTCATGTTTTTGGGGGTTTTTGGGGGTGAGGATCATGAATATAATGTTTGTTTTTTAAAAAAAGCAGTGACATGGGCGTGGCACTCGATTTTTGGCGGAATTTCCGGGATTTTGCGGTTTTTTAGGAAAAGTTAAAGGCTGAGGGTCTATTTTACTCTAGAAATGGATAAATTAGATGATTTTGATTCAGAAAAAGTGCCGCTTGGTCCACTCCCGAACTTTTGGCGAACGCTGGGAATTTAATTAAGAGTAATTTATTAAAAAGACCGGTCCTTTATAAAATTTTGCCGTTCCCATCCAATATTTGCCGTTCTTCTGAGTCAAATAGGCGGCCCAGTTTATTAAGAGACGGTCCATTCGAAAATTTGGCGCGAAATTTAAAAATTTGGCGCCAAATTCAAATTTTTCAAAAAATTAGCGGTCCATTAGTTTAGATAGCGTTTCCCATGTAAAAATTGGCGTTACTCTGATCAATTGAGGCGTCCCATGGTTTTAGTTGCCGTTCCATTAAAAAATTGCCGTCCCCCCCAAACACCTGCCGTTTCATCGTCAAAAATTGCCGTTCCCATGGAATATTTGCCGTTCTTCAGAGTTAAATAGGCGGCCAAATGTTTTAGTTTAAATTTAAAAAAAGAAATTGGCGCGAAATTTAAAAATTTGGCGCCAAATTCAAAATTTACTCAAAATTTTTCTCCCCCCATTAAACTTGCCGTTCCAGGTTAAAAATGGACGCTTAGTTGAATTTAGGACACGATAACCTCAAAAATTTTTCGCCCCCCACTAAGCACGCCGTCCCAGTCTAAAAAAGGACGCCAAACTGAATTTAGGACACTATGACCTCAAAAATTTTTCGCCCCACCGTTAAACTTGCCGTTCCAGGTAAAAAAAGGACGCTCAAATGAATTCAGTACGCTCAAATCAGTCAAAATTTTTTTCCGCCCATAAAACTTGCCGTTCCAGGTAAAAAGAGGACGCTCAAATGAATTCAGGACGCTAAAATCAGTCAAAATTTTTTTCCCCCCATTAAACTTGCCGTTCCAGGTTAAAAAAGGACGCTCAAATAAATTCAGGACGCTCAAATCAGTCAAAATTTTTCTCCCCCCACAAAATTTGACGTTCCAGGTAAAACATGGACGCTTATCTTAATTCATTACACTATAACCTCAAAGAATTTTCTCCTCCCGCAAAATTAAACGTTCCAGGTAAAAAAAGGACGCTCAAATGAATTAAGGACGCTATAACTTCAAAAATTTTTCTCCCCCCATAAAATTTAACATTCCAGGTAATAAAAGGACGCTCGAATGAATTCAGGACGCTCAAATCAGTCAAAATTTTTCTCCCCCCATTAAACTTGCCGTTCCAGGTAAAAAATTGGACGCTCATCTGAATTCAGGACACTTTAATCTCAAAAAATTTTCTCCCACCACAAAATTAAACGTTCCAGGTAAAAAATTGGACACTCATATGAATTCAGGACACTATAACCTCAAAAATTTTTCTCCCCCCACAAAATTAAACGTTCCAGAAAAAAAAGGACGCTTATCTGAATTCAGGACACTATAACTTCAAAAATTTTTCTCCCCCCACAAATTTTGACGTTCCAGGTAAAACATGGACGCTTATCTTAATTCATTACACTATAACCTCAAAAAATTTTCTCCTCCCGCAAAATTAAACGTTCCAGGTAAAAAAAGGACGCTCAAATGAATTAAGGACGCTATAACTTCAAAAATTTTTCTCCCCCCATAAAATTTAACATTCCAGGTAATAAAAGGACGCTCAAATGAATTCAGGACGCTCAAATCAGTCAAAATTTTTCTCCCCCCATTAAACTTGCCGTTCCAGGTAAAAAATTGGACGCTCATCTGAATTCAGGACACTTTAATCTCAAAAAATTTTCTCCCACCACAAAATTAAACGTTCCAGGTAAAAAATTGGACACTCATATGAATTCAGGACACTATAACCTCAAAAATTTTTCTCCCCCCACAAAATTAAACGTTCCAGAAAAAAAAGGACGCTTATCTGAATTCAGGACACTATAACTTCAAAAATTTTTCTCCCCCCACAAATTTTGACGTTCCAGGTAAAACATGGACGCTTATCTTAATTCATTACACTATAACCTCAAAAAATTTTCTCCTCCCGCAAAATTAAACGTTCCAGGTAAAAAAAGGACGCTCAAATGAATTAAGGACGCTATAACTTCAAAAATTTTTCTCCCCCCATAAAATTTAACATTCCAGGTAATAAAAGGACGCTCAAATGAATTCAGGACGCTCAAATCAGTCAAAATTTTTCTCCCCCAATTAAACTTGCCGTTCCAGGTAAAAAATTGGACGCTCATCTGAATTCAGGACACTTTAATCTCAAAAAATTTTCTCCCACCACAAAATTAAACGTTCCAGGTAAAAAATTGGACACTCATATGAATTCAGGACACTATAACCTCAAAAATTTTTCTCCCCCCACAAAATTAAACGTTCCAGAAAAAAAAGGACGCTTATCTGAATTCAGGACACTATAACTTCAAAAATTTTTCTCCCCCCACAAATTTTGACGTTCCAGGTAAAACATGGACGCTTATCTTAATTCATTACACTATAACCTCAAAAAATTTTCTCCTCCCGCAAAATTAAACCTTCCAGGTAAAAAAAGGACGCTCAAATGAATTAAGGACGCTTTAACTTCAAAAATTTTTCTCCCCCCATAAAATTTAACATTCCAGGTAATAAAAAGACGCTTAAATGAATTCAGGACGCTCAAATCAGTCAAAATTTTTCTCCCCCCATTTAACTTGCCGTTCCAGGTAAAAAATTGAACGCTCATCTGAATTCAGGACACTTTAATCTCAAAAAATTTTCTCCCACCACAAAATTAAACGTTCCAGGTAAAAAATTGGACACTCATATGAATTCAGGACACTATAACCTCAAAAATTTTTCTCCCCCCACAAAATTAAACGTTCCAGAAAAAAAAGGACGCTTATCTGAATTCAGGACACTATAACTTCAAAAATTTTTCTCCCCCCACAAAACTTGCCGTTCCAAGTTAAAAAAGGACGCTCAAATGAATTCAGGACGCCCAAATCAGTCAAAATTTTTTTCCCCCCATTAAACTTGCCGTTCCAGGTTAAAAAAGGACGCTCGAATGAATTTAGGACGCTCAAATCAGTCAAATTTTTTTTCCCTCCAATAAATTTGACGTTCCAAGTAAAAAAAGGACGCTTATCTGAATTCAGGACACTATATTCTCAAAAAATTTTCTCCCCCCACAAAATTAAACGTTCCAAGTAAAAAAAGGACGCTTATCTGAATTTAGGACACTTTAATCTTAATAATTTTTCTCCACCCATTAAACTTGCCGTTCCAGGTTAAAAAAGGACTATCAAATAAATTCAGGACGCTCAAATCAGTCAAAATTTTTTCCCCCCATTAAACTTGCCGTTCCAGGTTAAAAAAGGACGCTCAAATAAATTCAGGACGCTCAAATCAGTCAAAATTTTTCTCCCCCCATTAGACTTGCCGTTCCAGGTAAAAAATTGGACGCTCATCTGAACTCTGGACACTTTAGCCTCAAAAAATTTTCTCCCCCCACAAAACTTGCCGTTCCAGGTAAAAAATGGACGCTTATCTTAATTCAGGACGCTAAAATCATTAAAAATTTTTCTCCCCCCATTAAACTTGACGTTCCAAGTAAAAAAAGAACGCTTATCTGAATTCAGGACACTAAAATCTTAAAAATTTTTCTCCCCCAAATAAACTTGACGTTCCAGGTTTAAAAAAGGACACTTATCTGAATTTAAGACACTTTAATCTTAATAATTTTTCTCCCCCCATTCAACTTGCCGTTCCAGGTAAAAAAGGACGCTCATCTGAATTCAGGACACTTTTACTTCAAAAATTTTTCTCCCCCCATTAAACTTGCCGTTCCATGTTAAAAAGGACGCTAAAATGAATTCAGGACGCTCAAATCAGTAAAAATTTTTTTCCCCCCGTAAAACTTGCCGTTCCAGGTTAAAAACGGACGCTCAAATGAATTCAGGACGCTCAAATCAGTAAAAATTTTTTTCCCCCCATTAAACTTTCCGTTCAGGTTAAAAAAGGACGCTTATCTGAATTCAGGACACTATGATCTTAAAAATTTTTCCCCCCACAAAATTTGTCGTTCCAGGTAAAAAAAAGGAAGCTTATCTTAATTTAGGACACTATAACTTCAAAAAATTTTTCTCCTCCCGCAAAATTTGACGTTCCAGGTAATAAAAGGATATTATCTAATTAAGGATACTAAACTTTTAAAAATTTTTCTCCTCCCATTAAACTTGACGTTCCAGATAAAAAATGGACGCTTATCTTAATTCAGGACGCTCAAATCAGTCAAAATTTTTTCCCCCCATTAAACTTGCCGTTCCAGGTTAAAAAAGGACGCTCAAATAAATTCAGGACGCTCAAATCAGTCAAAATTTTTCTCCCCCCATTAGACTTGCCGTTCCAGGTAAAAAATTGGACGCTCATCTGAACTCTGAACACTGTAACTTCAAAAATTTTTCTCCCACCATTAAACTTGCCGTTCCAGGATAAAAATGACGCTTAGCTGAATTCAGGACACTATAACCTCAAAAATTTTTCTCCCCCCATTAATCTTGCCGTTCCAGGTAAAAAATTGGACGCTCATCTGAATTCAGGACACTTAAGTCTCAAAAAATTTTCTCCCCCCACTAAAATTTGACGTTCCAGGTAAAAAATTGGACGCTCATCTGAATTCAGGACACTATAACCTCAAAATTTTTTTCCCCCCATTAAACTTGCCTTTCCAGGTAAAAAATTGACGCTTATCTGAATTCAGGATAATCATAAAAAATTCAAACTCACAAAAAGGAAATGCGGTCAGATTTAAAGTCCCCATCTCCTTGATAAAAATAGATAAAAAGAGAGAGAGAGAGAGAGAAAGAGAGGGGGGTCGCGAGGGTCCGTAAAATAGCTAGGCTCCGTATAAAATCGCGAGATTTTATGAGAGAGTGGGGGTCGTGAGGGTCAAAGGACGCGGGCTAGTCCTACTATATAATCCTCACTTTTTCAACTGTGTTTGTGACTTTTTGCCGTTAAAAAATTCAAACGGTCACTTTTCTGGGAGAACTAGGTGCCAGGAACTCAAAAATGCCCTCGGAAGTTAACGGCGTTACTCGGTTAAGGCTGTGGGCGCGCCTAAAAGTTAGGCATGTCAAAATTTCAAAAAGGTAAATTCTATGTTTTTAAGTGATATTTGAATATAATTGGGGTCGTAGATCACGAATATGATGGTCAATTTTCCTAAAAACCAGTGACATGGGCGTGGCACTCGGTTTTTTGCGGAAATTCCGGGTTTTTGGGCGATTCTGAGAAAATGGGGCGACTTTAGGAATTTCAAACATCAGAATTGGTTAGATTAGGTAATTTTATGTTTAGAAAGTCCAAAAAATGTTAACGGCGGTACTCGGTTTAGGCTGTGGGCGCGATTCAAGATTTAGACAGCCGAAATGTCAAATTTCAAAATTTTTAATATTTTGATGTTTTTGGGGGTTTTTGGT
This sequence comes from Brachionus asplanchnoidis, assembly GCA_025491095.1. NCBI lineage: Eukaryota > Metazoa > Rotifera > Eurotatoria > Ploima > Brachionidae > Brachionus > Brachionus asplanchnoidis. The sequence goes on along the minus strand of JAILYF010000051.1, from coordinate 647,622 downwards.
GGTGAGGATCACGAAAATAATGTTTTTTTTTGGAAAAAAGCAGTGACATGGGCGTGGCACTCGATTTTTGGGGGAATTTCCGGGACTTTGCGGTTTTCTGGGAAAAGTTAAGGGCTGAGGGTCATTTTCGTTAAAGAAATAGATAATTTAAGTTATTTTGAGTCTGAAAAAATTAAAAAGTCATAAAAAATTCAAATTTAATATTTGAAAAAAAATTGGCGCGAAATTTGAAATTTTGGCGCCAAATTCAAATTTTTTCAAAAAAAAAGGGCTCCATTAATTTAGATAGCGCTTCACATAAAATTTTTTCCGTTCTATATATTTGACGCTCCCAACAATTAAAAAGACGCTCAATTTACAAAAATTTAAAAATTTGGCGCCATATTCAAATATTTCATAAAAATAAGCAGTCCTTTAATAAAAATAGTCCCTAACATGAGATAATTGGCGTTCCACCGAGCAATTAAGGCGTTCCATAGTTCAAGTTGCCGTTCCAATAAAAAAATGCCTTCCCCCCCCCCCAAACACTTGCCGTTCCATCGTCAAAAATTGCCGTTCCCATGGAATATTTGCCGTTCTTCAGAGTTAAATAGGCGGCCCAATGTTTTAGTTTAAATTTAAAAAAGTAATTGGCGCGAAATTTGAAAATTTGGCGCCAAATTCAAAATTTACTCAAAATTTTTCGCCCCTCATTAAACTTTCCGTCCCAGGTTAAAAAAGGACGCCAAACTGAATTTAGGACACTATAACCTCAAAAATTTTTCTCCCCCCATTAAACTTGCCGTTCCAGGTTAAAAAAGGACGCTCAAATAAAGTCAGGACGCTCAAATTAGTCAAAATTTTTCTCCCCCCATTAAACTTGCCGTTCCAGGTTAAAAAAGACGCTCAAACAATTCAGGACGCTCAAATCAGTCAAAATTTTTTTCCCCCCATTAAACTTGCCGTTCCAGGTTAAAAAAGGACGCTCAAATGAATTCAGGACGCTCAAATCAGTCAAAATATTTTTCCCCCCATTAAACTTGCCGTTCCAGGTTAAAAAAGGACGCTCAAATGAATTCAGGACGCTCAAATAAGTCAAAATTTTTCTCCCCCCATTAAACTTGCCGTTCCAGGTAAAGAAAAGGACGCTCAAATGAATTCAGGACGCTCGAATCAGTCAAAATTTTTTTCCCCCCATTAAACTTGCCGTTCCAGGTTAAAAAAAGACGCTCAAATGAATTCAGGACGCTCAAATCAGTCAAAATATTTTTCCCCCCATTAAACTTGCCGTTCCAGGTTAAAAAAGGACGCTCAAATGAATTCAGGACGCTCGAATCAGTCAAAATTTCTTCCCCCATTAAACTTGCCGTTCCAGGTAAAGAATTGGACGCTCATCTGAACTCTGGACACTGTAACTTCAAAAATTTTTCTCCCCCATTAAACTTGCCGTTCCAGGTTAAAAAAAAACGCTCAAATAAATTCAGGACGCTCTAATCAGTCAAAATTTTTCTCCCCCCATTCAACTTGCCGTTCCAGGTAAAAAAGGACGCTTATCTGAATTCAGGACACTATGATCTTAAAAATTTTTTCCCCCTACAAAATTTGCCGTTCCAGGTTAAAAAGGACGCTCAAATAAATTCAGGACGCTCAAATCAGTCAAAATTTTTTTCCCCCCATTAAACTTGCCGTTCCAGGTTTAAAAAGGACGCTCGAATGAATTCAGGACGCTCAAATCAGTCAAAATTTTTTTCCCCCCATTAAACTTGCCGTTCCATGTTAAAAAGGACGCTAAAATGAATTCAGGACACTCAAATCAGTCAAAATTTTTCTCCCCCCATTAAACTTGCCGTTGCAGGAAAAAAATTGGACGCTCATCTGAACTCTGGACACTGTAACTTCAAAAATTTTTCTCCCCCCATTAAACTTGCCGTTCCAGGTAAAAAATTGGACGCTCATCTTAATTCAGGACACTATAACCTCAAAAAATTTTTTCCCCCCGCAAAATTTGACGTTCCAGGTACAACAAGGACGCTTTTATGAATTCAGGACGCTCAAATCAGTCAAAATTTTTTTCCCCCCATTAAACTTGCCGTTTCAGGTTAAAAAAGGACGCTCAAATGAATTCAGGACGCTCAAATCAGTCAAAATTTTTTTCCCCCCATCAAACTTGCCGTTCCAGGTAAAAAATTGGACGCTAATCTTAATTATGGACACTATAACCTCAAAAAATTTTCTCCCCCCATTAATCTTGCCGTTCCAGATAAAAAAAGGACGCTTATCTTTAATACAGGACACTATAATCTTAAAAATTTTTTCCCTCCACAAAATTTTACGTTCCAGGTAAAAAAAGGACGCTCTTCTGAATTCAGGACACTAAAAACTCAAAAAATTTTCTCCCCCCATTAAACTTGCCGTTCCAAGTAAAAAAGGACGCTTAAATGAATTCAGGACGCTCAAATCAGTCAAAATTTTTTTCCTCCCATTAAACTTGACGTTCCAGGTTAAAAAAGGACGCTCAAATGAATTCAGGACGCTCAAATCAGTCAAAATTTTTTTCCCTCCAATAAATTTGACGTTCCATGTAAAAAAAGGACGCTTTTCTGAATCCAGGACACTATAACTTCAAAAATTTTTCTCCCCCCACAAAACTTGCCGTTCCAATTAAAAAAAGGACGCTTATCTGAATTCAGGACACTATATCATCAAAAAATTTTCTCCCCCCACAAATTTTGACGTTCCAGGTAAAACATGGACGCTTCGCTCAAATCAGTCAAAATTTTTTTCCCTCCAATAAACTTGCCGTTCCAGGTAAAAAATTGGACGCTCATCTGAATTCAGGACACTTTAATCTCAAAAAATTTTCTCCCACCACAAAATTAAACGTTCCAGGTAAAAAATTGGACACTCATATGAATTCAGGACACTATAACCTCAAAAATTTTTCTCCCCCCACAAATTTTGACGTTCCAGGTAAAACATGGACGCTTATCTTAATTCATTACACTATAACCTCAAAAAATTTTCTCCTCCCGCAAAATTAAACGTTCCAGGTAAAAAAAGGACGCTCAAATGAATTAAGGACGCTTTAACTTCAAAAATTTTTCTCCCCCCATAAAATTTAACATTCCAGGTAATAAAAGGACGCTTAAATGAATTCAGGACGCTCAAATCAGTCAAAATTTTTCTCCCCCCATTTAACTTGCCGTTCCAGGTAAAAAATTGAACGCTCATCTGAATTCAGGACACTTTAATCTCAAAAAATTTTCTCCCACCACAAAATTAAACGTTCCAGGTAAAAAATTGGACACTCATATGAATTCAGGACACTATAACCTCAAAAATTTTTCTCCCCCCACAAAATTAAACGTTCCAGAAAAAAAAGGACGCTTATCTGAATTCAGGACACTATAACTTCAAAAATTTTTCTCCCCCCACAAATTTTGACGTTCCAGGTAAAACATGGACGCTTATCTTAATTCATTACACTATAACCTCAAAAAATTTTCTCCTCCCGCAAAATTAAACGTTCCAGGTAAAAAAAGGACGCTCAAATGAATTAAGGACGCTTTAACTTCAAAAATTTTTCTCCCCCCATAAAATTTAACATTCCAGGTAATAAAAGGACGCTTAAATGAATTCAGGACGCTCAAATCAGTCAAAATTTTTCTCCCCCCATTTAACTTGCCGTTCCAGGTAAAAAATTGAACGCTCATCTGAATTCAGGACACTTTAATCTCAAAAAATTTTCTCCCACCACAAAATTAAACGTTCCAGGTAAAAAATTGGACACTCATATGAATTCAGGACACTATAACCTCAAAAATTTTTCTCCCCCCACAAAATTAAACGTTCCAGAAAAAAAAGGACGCTTATCTGAATTCAGGACACTATAACTTCAAAAATTTTTCTCCCCCCACAAATTTTGACGTTCCAGGTAAAACATGGACGCTTATCTTAATTCATTACACTATAACCTCAAAAAATTTTCTCCTCCCGCAAAATTAAACGTTCCAGGTAAGAAAAGGACGCTCAAATGAATTAAGGACGCTTTAACTTCAAAAATTTTTCTCCCCCCTTAAAATTTAACATTCCAGGTAATAAAAGGACGCTTAAATGAATTCAGGACGCTCAAATCAGTCAAAATTTTTCTCCCCCCATTTAACTTGCCGTTCCAGGTAAAAAATTGAACGCTCATCTGAATTCAGGACACTTTAATCTCAAAAAATTTTCTCCCACCACAAAATTAAACGTTCCAGGTAAAAAATTCGACACTCATATGAATTCAGGACACTATAACCTCAAAAATTTTTCTCCCCCCACAAAATTAAACGTTCCAGAAAAAAAAGGACGCTTATCTGAATTCAGGACACTATAACTTCAAAAATTTTTCTCCCCCCACAAATTTTGACGTTCCAGGTAAAACATGGACGCTTATCTTAATTCATTACACTATAACCTCAAAAAATTTTCTCCCACCACAAAATTAAACGTTCCAGGTAAAAAATTGGACACTCATATGAATTCAGGACACTATAACCTCAAAAATTTTTCTCCCCCCACAAAATTAAACGTTCCAGAAAAAAAAGGACGCTTATCTGAATTCTGGACACTATAACTTCAAAAATTTTTCTCCCCCCACAAATTTTGACGTTCCAGGTAAAACATGGACGCTTATCTTAATTCATTACACTATAACCTCAAAAAATTTTCTCCTCCCGCAAAATTAAACGTTCCAGATAAAAAAAGGACGCTCAAATGAATTAAGGACGCTTTAACTTCAAAAATTTTTCTCCCCCCATAAAATTTAACATTCCAGGTAATAAAAGGACGCTTAAATGAATTCAGGACGCTCAAATCAGTCAAAATTTTTCTCCCCCCATTTAACTTGCCGTTCCAGGTAAAAAATTGAACGCTCATCTGAATTCAGGACACTTTAATCTCAAAAAATTTTCTCCCACCACAAAATTAAACGTTCCAGGTAAAAAATTGGACACTCATATGAATTCAGGACACTATAACCTCAAAAATTTTTCTCCCCCCACAAAATTAAACGTTCCAGAAAAAAAAGGACGCTTATCTGAATTCAGGACACTATAACTTCAAAAATTTTTCTCCCCCCACAAATTTTGACGTTCCAGGTAAAACATGGACGCTTATCTTAATTCATTACACTATAACCTCAAAAAATTTTCTCCTCCCGCAAAATTAAACGTTCCAGGTAAAAAAAGGACGCTCAAATGAATTAAGGACGCTTTAACTTCAAAAATTTTTCTCCCCCCATAAAATTTAACATTCCAGGTAATAAAAGGACGCTTAAATGAATTCAGGACGCTCAAATCAGTCAAAATTTTTCTCCCCCCATTTAACTTGCCGTTCCAGGTAAAAAATTGAACGCTCATCTGAATTCAGGACACTTTAATCTCAAAAAATTTTCTCCCACCACAAAATTAAACGTTCCAGGTAAAAAATTGGACACTCATATGAATTCAGGACACTATAACCTCAAAAATTTTTCTCCCCCCACAAAATTAAACGTTCCAGAAAAAAAAGGACGCTTATCTGAATTCAGGACACTATAACTTCAAAAATTTTTCTCCCCCCACAAAACTTGCCGTTCCAAGTTAAAAAAGGACGCTCAAATGAATTCAGGACGCTCAAATCAGTCAAAATTTTTCTCCCCCCACAAAACTTGCCGTTCCAGGTAAAAAAAGAACGCTTATCTGAATTCAGGACACTAAAATCTTAAAAATTTTTCTCCCCCAAATAAACTTGACGTTCCAGGTTTAAAAAAGGACACTTATCTGAATTTAAGACACTTTAATCTTAATAATTTTTCTCCCCCCATTCAACTTGCCGTTCCAGGTAAAAAAGGACGCTCATCTGAATTCAGGACACTTTTACTTCAAAAATTTTTCTCCCCCCATTAAACTTGCCGTTCCATGTTAAAAAGGACGCTAAAATGAATTCAGGACGCTCAAATCAGTAAAAATTTTTTTCCCCCCATTAAACTTTCCGTTCAGGTTAAAAAAGGACGCTTATCTGAATTCAGGACACTATGATCTTAAAAATTTTTTCCCCCCACAAAATTTGTCGTTCCAGGTAAAAAAAAGGAAGCTTATCTTAATTTAGGACACTATAACTTCAAAAAATTTTTCTCCTCCCGCAAAATTTGACGTTCCAGGTAATAAAAGGATATTATCTAATTAAGGATACTAAACTTTTAAAAATTTTTCTCCTCCCATTAAACTTGACGTTCCAGATAAAAAATGGACGCTTATCTTAATTCAGGACGCTCAAATCAGTCAAAATTTTTTCCCCCCATTAAACTTGCCGTTCCAGGTTAAAAAAGGACGCTCAAATAAATTCAGGACGCTCAAATCAGTCAAAATTTTTCTCCCCCCATTAGACTTGCCGTTCCAGGTAAAAAATTGGACGCTCATCTGAACTCTGAACACTGTAACTTCAAAAATTTTTCTCCCACCATTAAACTTGCCGTTCCAGGATAAAAAATGACGCTTAGCTGAATTTAAGACACTTTAATCTTAATAATTTTTCTCCCCCCATTCAACTTGCCGTTCCAGGTAAAAAAGGACGCTCATCTGAATTCAGGACGCTTTAACTTCAAAAATTTTTCTCCCCCCATAAAATTTAACATTCCAGGTAATAAAAGGACGCTTAAATGAATTCAGGACGCTCAAATCAGTCAAAATTTTTCTCCCCCCATTTAACTTGCCGTTCCAGGTAAAAAATTGAACGCTCATCTTAATTTAGGACACTATAACTTCAAAAAATTTTTCTCCTCCCGCAAAATTTGACGTTCCAGGTAATAAAAGGATATTATCTAATTAAGGATACTAAACTTTTAAAAATTTTTCTCCTCCCATTAAACTTGACGTTCCAGATAAAAAATGGACGCTTATCTTAATTCAGGACGCTCAAATCAGTCAAAATTTTTTCCCCCCATTAAACTTGCCGTTCCAGGTTAAAAAAGGACGCTCAAATAAATTCAGGACGCTCAAATCAGTCAAAATTTTTCTCCCCCCATTAGACTTGCCGTTCCAGGTAAAAAATTGGACGCTCATCTGAACTCTGAACACTGTAACTTCAAAAATTTTTCTCCCACCATTAAACTTGACGTTCCAGGTTTAAAAAAGGACACTTATCTGAATTTAAGACACTTTAATCTTAATAATTTTTCTCCCCCCATTCAACTTGCCGTTCCAGGTAAAAAAGGACGCTCATCTGAATTCAGGACACTTTTACTTCAAAAATTTTTCTCCCCCCATTAAACTTGCCGTTCCATGTTAAAAAGGACGCTAAAATGAATTCAGGACGCTCAAATCAGTAAAAATTTTTTTCCCCCCATTAAACTTTCCGTTCAGGTTAAAAAAGGACGCTTATCTGAATTCAGGACACTATGATCTTAAAAATTTTTTCCCCCCACAAAATTTGTCGTTCCAGGTAAAAAAAAGGAAGCTTATCTTAATTTAGGACACTATAACTTCAAAAAATTTTTCTCCTCCCGCAAAATTTGACGTTCCAGGTAATAAAAGGATATTATCTAATTAAGGATACTAAACTTTTAAAAATTTTTCTCCTCCCATTAAACTTGACGTTCCAGATAAAAAATGGACGCTTATCTTAATTCAGGACGCTCAAATCAGTCAAAATTTTTTCCCCCCATTAAACTTGCCGTTCCAGGTTAAAAAAGGACGCTCAAATAAATTCAGGACGCTCAAATCAGTCAAAATTTTTCTCCCCCCATTAGACTTGCCGTTCCAGGTAAAAAATTGGACGCTCATCTGAACTCTGAACACTGTAACTTCAAAAATTTTTCTCCCACCATTAAACTTGCCGTTCCAGGATAAAAAATGACGCTTAGCTGAATTCAGGACACTATAACCTCAAAAATTTTTCTCCCCCCATTAATCTTGCCGTTCCAGGTAAAAAATTGGACGCTCATTTGAATTCAGGACACTTAAGCCTCAAAAAATTTTCTCCCCCCACTAAAATTTGACGTTCCAGGTAAAAAATTGGACGCTCATCTGAATTCAGGACACTATAACCTCAAAATTTTTTTCCCCCCATTAAACTTGCCTTTCCAGGTAAAAAATTGACGCTTATCTGAATTCAGGATAATCATAAAAAATTCAAACTCACAAAAAGGAAATGCGGTCAGATTTAAAGTCCCCATCTCCTTGATAAAAATAGATAAAAAGAGAGAGAGAGAGAGAGAAAGAGAGGGGTGTCGCGAGGGTCCGTAAAATAGCTAGGCTCCGTATAAAATCGCGAGATTTTATGAGAGAGTGGGGGTCGTGAGGGTCAAAGGACGCGGGCTAGTCCTACTATATAATCCTCACTTTTTCAACTGTGTTTGTGACTTTTTGCCGTTAAAAAATTCAAACGGTCACTTTTCTGGGAGAACTAGGTGCCAGGAACTCAAAAATGCCCTCGGAAGTCTATATCGGTACTCGGTTAAGGCTGTAGGCGCGCCTAAAAGTTAGGCATGTCAAAATTTCAAAAAGGTAAATTCTATGTTTTTAAGTGATATTTGAGGGTAATTGGGGTCGAGGATCACGAATATGGTGGTCAATTTTCTGAAAAACCAGTGACATGGGCGTGGCAGCCGGTTTTTTGCGGAAATTCTGGGTTTTTGGGTGATTCTGGGAAAAGTTAGGGGCTGAGGGTATTTTAGACTCAAGAAATGGTTTAATCAAGTAAATTTGAGTCTAGAAAGTTAATAAAATGTTAACGGCGTTACTCGGTTTAGGCTGTGGGCGTGTTTCAAGGTTTGGACTGTCTAAATGTCAAAATTCTAAATTTTTAATTTTTTGATATTTTTGGGGGTTATTGGGGGTGAGGATCACGAAAATAATGTTTATTTTTGAAAAAAAAGCAGTGACATGGGCGTGGCACTCGATTTTTGGCGGAATTTCCGGGATTTTGCGGTTTTTTGGGAAAAGTTAAGGGCTTAGGGTTATTTTTTCTCAAGAAATGGAACAATTAGGTGTTTTTGAGTCAGAAAAAGTGCCGCTTGGTCCACTCCCACACTTTTGGCGAACGCTGGGATTTAATTAAGAGTAATTAATTAAAAAGACCGGTCCTTTTTAAAATTTTGCCGTTCCAATCCAATATTTGCCGTTCTTCTGAGTCAAATAGGCGGCCCTGTTTATTAAGAGACGGTCCATTCGAAAATTTGGCGCGAAATTTGAAAATTTGGCGCCAAATTCAAATTTTTCAAAAAATTAGCGGTCCATTAGTTTAGATAGCGTTTCCCATGTAAAAATTGGCGTTACTCTGATCAATTAAGGCGTCCCATGGTTTTAGTTGCCGTTCCATTAAAAAATTGCCGTCCCCCCCAAACATTTGCCGTTCCATCGTCAAAAATTGCCGTTCCCATGGAATATTTGCCGTTCCTCTCAGTTAAATAGGCGGCCCAATATTTTAGTTCAAATTTAAAGAAAGTAATTGGCGCGAAATTTGAAAATTTGGCGCCAAATTCAAAATTTACTCAAAATTTTTCGCCCCTCATTAAACTTGCCATCCCAGGTTAAAAAGGACACTTAACTGAATTTAGGACACCTTAATCTCAAAAATTTTTCGCCCCCCATTAAACTTGCCGTCCCAGGTTAAAAGGGCACTAAACTGAATTTAGGACACTATAACCTAAAAAATTTTTCTTTCCCCTTAAAATTTGACGTTCCAAGTAAAAGAAGGACGCTTATCTTAATTCAGGACACTATAACTTGAAAAATTTTTCTCCCCCCATTAAACTCGCCGTTCCAGGTAAAAAATTGACGCTTATCTGAATTCAGGACACTATACTCTTAAAAATTTTTCTCCCCCGATTAAATTTGCCGTTCCAGATAAAAAATTGGACGCTCATCTGAATTCAGGACACTATACTCTTAAAAATTTTTCTTCCCCCATTAAATTTGCCGTTCCAGATAAAAAATTGGACGCTCATCTGTATTTAGGACACTTAAGCCTCAAAAAATTTTTTCCCCCCACAAAATTTGACGTTCCAGGTAAAAAAAAGGACGCTTTTCTGAATTCAGGACACTAAAGCCTCAAAAAATTTTTTCCCCCCACAAAACTTGCCGTTCCAGGTAAAAAAAGGACGCTTATCTTAATTCAGGACGCTAAAATCATTAAAAAATTTTCTCCCCCCATTAAACTTGCCGTTCCAAGTAAAAAAAGGACGCTTATCTGAATTCAGGACACTATACTCTTAAAAATTTTTCTTCCCCCATTAAATTTGCCGTTCCAGATAAAAAATTGGACGCTCATCTGTATTCAGGACACTTAAGCCTCAAAAAATTTTTTCCACCCATTAAACTTGCCGTTCCAAGTAAAAAATTGGACACTCATATGAATTCAGGACACTATAACCTTAAAAATTTTTCTCCCCCCACAAAATTTAACGTTCCAAGTAAAAAAAGGACGCTTATCTGAATTCAGGACACTTTAATCTCAAAAAATTTTCTCCCACCACAAAATTAAACGTTCCAAGTAAAAAAAGGACGCTTATCTGAATTCAGGACACTATACTCTTAAAAATTTTTCTTCCCCCATTAAATTTGCCGTTCCAGATAAAAAATTGGACGCTCATCTGTATTCAGGACACTTAAGCCTCAAAAAATTTTCTCCCCCCATTAAACTTGCCGTTCCAAGTAAAAAATTGGACACTCATATGAATTCAGGACACTATAACCTTAAAAATTTTTCTCCCCCCACAAAATTTAACGTTCCAGGTAAAAAAAGGACGCTTATCTTAATTAAGGACACTATAATCATTAAAAATTTTTCTCCACACACTAAATTTGACGCTCAATGTCAAAAAAGGACGTCTTTCTGAATCAGAGACGCAGATTTGGAAAATTCAAACTCACAAAAAGGAAATGCGTTAAGATTTCAAGTCCCCCCATCTTTTTGATAAAAAGGGGATAAAAAGAGAGAGAGAGAGAGAGAGAGAGAGGGGGGTCGCGAGGGTCCGTAAAATAGCTAGGCCCCGGATAAAATCGAAAGATTTTAGGAGAAAAATGGGGGTCGCGAGGGTCAGAGGACGCGGGCTAGTCTACCAATATATAATTCCCAAAAATTAAAGTGTGTCCACTAGCGATCAAATCGAAAATGAGACCGAGACCGAAGGTCGAGGGCTCATTTTGTAGCTTTTGGCGCGCTGATTTCAAATTACCACTCAAACCTCTATGACCGTACTCGACCGGCCTTGTGGGCGTGTCACAAAGTGAAACGATTTGATTGGTCGAAATTTTCAACATTGTTTTTTTGCCAATTTTAAAATTTTTTTTTGTTTAAAATAAAAAACGCAGCCAACATATACACTTTATAATTGTTAAAAGTCAATGGTGAGGGCGTGGCACTTGATTTAAGCATTTGATTGGTCCAAATTCAACTCACTTTTTTGAGGCTTTTGAGGGTGTTTACTGGGTCAAAAAAGTGTGCTGATAACGAATATACACTTTGTTTTGGTCAAAAGTCAATGGTGTGGGCGTGGCACTTGATTTAAGCATTTGATTGGTCGAAATTCAACTCACTTTTTTGAGGCTTTTGAGGGTGTTTTCTGGGGTCTAAAACATGCGCTAATCACGAATTAACACTTTGTTTTGTTCGAAACTCAATGGTTTGGGCGTGGCACTTGATTTAAGCATTTGATTGGTCCAAATTCAACTCACTTTTTTGGGGCTTTTGAGGGTGTTTTCTGGCTCAAAAAAGTGTGCTGATTTCGAATATATTCGTTGTTTTGGTAAAAAACCAATGGTGTGGGCGTGGCATGATTTAAACATCTGATTGGTCGAAATTCAACTCACTTTTTTGAGGCTTTTGAGGGTGTTTTCTGGCTCAAAAAAGTGTGCTGATCACGAATATATTCTTTGTTTTGGTCAAAAGTCAATAGTGTGGGCGTGACATGATTTAATCATTTGATTGGTCGAAATTTAACTCTCTTTTTTTGACCTTGAGGCGGTGTTTGAGGGTTCTAAAAAACGCGCTGATCACGAATTTACACTTTGTTTTGGTCGAAAGTCAATGGTGTGGGCGTGGCACTTGATTTAAGCATTTGATTGGTCGAAATTCAACTCGCTTTTTTGGGGCTTTTGAGGGTGTTTTCTGGGTCAAAAAAGTGTGTTGATCACGAATATAAACTTTGTTTTGGTCAAAAGTCAATAGTGTGGGCGTGGCATGATTTAATCATTTGATTGGTCGAAATTTAACTCTCTTTTTTGACCTTGAGGCGGTGTTTGAGGGTTCTAAAAAACGCGCTGATCACGAATTTACACTTTGTTTTGGTCGAAAGTCAATGGTGTGGGCGTGGCACTTGATTTAAGCATTTGATTGGTCGAAATTCAACTCGCTTTTTTGGGGCTTTTGAGGGTGTTTTCTGGGGTCTAAAACATGCGCTAATCACGAATTAACACTTTGTTTTGGTCGATATGCTGTTACGTGGGCGTGGCACTTGATTTAAACATCTGATTGGTCGAATTTCAACTCACCTTTTTTGACCTTGTGGGGGTGTTTTTGGGCTCTAAAAAGCGCGCTGATCACGAAATAGCACTTTGCTTTGGTCGAAATGCTGTGACGTGGGCGTGGCACAAGCCGAAATAGATATAAATGCTCTCTGTCAAAAACAAAGTGACCTTTTGAGTTAAAAGCCGGTGGGAATTAAATTGACGTTCAATATAGATAATTTGGCGACCTTTTGAGCTATGGGCCGAGCCAGAATTAAAATACTCTTTAACTAAAACAAAACGACCTTATTAGTTTATAGCCAAAATACAATTAAATGTTCGTTCATTCAATTAAAAGGCGAACTTATGGGTCAAGAGCCGAAATAGAATTAATTGCCGGTTCTTTCAATAAGAAAGCTATTATGTGTTAAAAGCCGAAATTGAATAAATTGGCCGTTCTTTCAATATAAATTCGACCTTATGAAATATAAAACAAGCCAGAATTTATTTGCCTTTTACAAAACTAAAGCGACCTAATGTGATATTTGCCGAGCCAGAATTAAATGACGTTCTATAAAAAATAAAGCGACCTTATGTGTTAAAAGCCGAAATTTAATAAATTGGCCCATCTTTCAATAAAAGAGCGTCCTTCGGAGTTATTGCCGCAATTGAATTATTTGGCCGTTCTATCGAAAAATAAGCCAATCTTATTTCTTTAAAGCCGAAACTGAATTAATTGGCGGTTCTTTCAAAAAATAAGGTGACCTTAAGGGTTATAAGCCGAAATTGAATTAATTGGCCGTTTTAAGAAATAAGGCGACATTATGGGTTAAAAGCCTAAATTGAATTATTTGCCCGTTCTATCGAAAAAAAAACAACCTTATGGGTTTAATGTCGAAATAAAATTATTTGGCCGTTCTATCGAAAATTAAGCCGATCATATTGCTTATAAGCCGAAATTGAATTAATTGGCCGTATATTCGAAAAATAAGGCGATATTATGAGATATTAGACGAATAAGAATTAAATTGAACGTTCAAGCGACCTTATGAGTTAAATGCCGAAATAGAATTATATGGCCGTTCTTTCAAGATAAGGCGAAATTATGGGAAACATGTCGAAATTGAATTAATTGGCCTTATATTCCAAAAATAAGGCGATCATATTGCTTATAAGCCGAAATTGAATTAAATGGCAGTTCTTTCAAAAACAAAGCGACCTTATGAGATAAAAGACGAACAAGAATTAAATTGAACTTTTTTCAAAAAGAAAGCGACCTTATGTTATAAGTCGTAATAGAATTCATAAGTTCTTTCAAAAAAAAAAGAGACCTTATGAAATATTAGAAAAACAAGAATTTAATTGGCCGTTCAAGCGAACTTATGAGTTAAATGCCGAAATAGAATTATATGGCCGTTCTTTCAAGATAAGGCGAAATTATGGGTAACATGCCGAAATTGAATTAATTGGCCTTATATTCGAAAAATAAGGCGATCATATTGCTTATAAGCCGAAATTGAATTAAATGGCAGTTCTTTCAAAAACAAAGCGACCTTATGAGATAAAAGACGAACAAGAATTAAATTGAACTTTTTTCAAAAAGAAAGCGACCTTATGGGTTAAAAGCCGAAATTGAAATTATACGTTCTTTCAGAAATTAAGTGACCTTATGAGTTAAATGTCGAAATTAAATTTTATTGCCGTTCTTTCAAGATAAGGCGACATTATTGCTTTTAAGCCGAAATTGTATTAAATGGCGTTCTTTCAAAACAAAGCGATCTTATGAGATATTAGAAGAACAAGAATCAAATTGAACGTTTTTTCAATAAGGAAGCGACCTTATGGGTTAATAACGGAAATTGAATTAATTGGCCGTTCTAAAAAAAAAAAGGCGACCATATGGGTTAAAAGCCGAAATTGAATTAAATGACCGTTCTTTCAAAATCAAAACGACGTTAGAGCTAAATGCAGGGGCAAAATTTAATTGCACTTCTTATTCTAAATTATCGTCACTTAAAGTAAATTTGTTTAAAATATTTTAGTTGAATTTAACCCAGAAAAATTATGTACGCTTAAAACCTATAAAATATGAATTAAATATAAGCGTGAAATACAGGGAACGAAATGGATTTAAATTTGTATAGAATCGAAAGAATTGGAGAGTTTGAAGTAAAGAAATAAATCTTTAGCAAAAAAGGAAAATTAGCCTAACTATTTTTTATGTATAATAGAAGCGTTATCGATTTCAGCCCAATCTCATCTAAAAATAAAGCAATAAATGTGAAAAATAGAGTCCGAAGGAGGGTCAGATTGATGCTAGGCCGGGCTTAAAATCTTTTTAGATTTTATTAAAAGTGTGAGGATATGCAATGGGCTAGTCCTACTATATAATCCTCACTTTTTCATGTCCGGTTGTTTCTTTGTCCTATTTTTGCCGTTAAAAAATTCAAACGGTCACTTTTCTGGGAGATCTAGGTGCCAGGAACTCAAAAATGGCCTCGGAAGTTAACGGCGGTACTCGGTTAAGGCTGTAGGCGCGCCTAAAAGTTAGGCATGTCAAAATTTCAAATGCCTTGAATCTTTGTTTTTAAGTAATTTTTAGGGGTAATTGGGGTCGAGGATCACGAATATGATGGTCAATTTTCCTAAAAACCAGTGACATGGGCGTGGCACTCGGTTTTTTGCGGAAATTCCGGTTTTTTGGGCGATTCTGAGAAAATGGGGCGACTTTAGGAATTTCAAACATCAGAATTGGTTAGATTAGGTAATTTTATGTTTAGAAAGTCCAAAAAATGTTAACGGCGGTACTCGGTTTAGGCTGTGGGCGCGATTCAAGATTTAGACAGCCGAAATGTCAAATTTCAAAATTTTTAATATTTTATGTTTTTGAGGGTTTTTGGGGGTGAGGTTCACGAAAATAATGTTTATTTTTGAAAAAAAGCAGTGATCCTACTATGTAATCCTCACTTTTTAATGTTTCTTTGCGCGTTTTTGCCGTTAAAAAATTCAAACGGTCACTTTTCTGGGAGATCTAGGTGCCAGGAACTCAAAAATGCCCTCGGAAGTTAACGGCGGTACTCGGTTAAGGCTGTAGGCGCGCCTAAAAGTTAGGCATGTCAAAATTTCAAATAGGTTATTTTTTGATTTTAAGTGTTTTTTGGGGGTAATTGGGGTCGAGGATCACGAATATGGTGGTCAATTTTCCTAAAAACCAGTGACATGGGCGTGGCACTCGGTTTTTTGCGGAAATTCCGGTTTTTTGGGCGATTCTGAGAAAATGGGGCGACTTTAGGAATTTCAAACATCAGAATTGGTTAGATTAGGTAATTTTATGTTTAGAAAGTCCAAAAAATGTTAACGGCGGTACTCGGTTAAGGCTGTGGGCGTGACTCAAGATTTAAATAGGCGAAATGTCAAATTTTAAAATTTTTAATATTTTCATGTTTTTGGGGGTTTTTGGTGGTGAGGATCACGAAAATAATGTTTTTTTTTTGGAAAAAAGCAGTGACATGGGCGTGGCACTCGATTTTTGGGGGAATTTCCGGGACTTTGCGGTTTTTAAGGAAAAGTTAAGGGCTGAGGGTCATTTTCGTTCAAGAAATAGATAATTTAAGTTATTTTGAGTCTGAAAAAATTAAAAAGTCATAAAAAATTCAAATTTAATATTTGAAAAAAAATTGGCGCGAAACTTGAAATTTTTGCGCCAAATTCAAATTTTTTCGAAAAATAAGCGCTCCATTAATTTAGATAGCGCTTCACATAAAATATTTACCGTTCTTTATATTTGACGCTCCCAACAATTAAAAAGACGCTCCATTTACAATAATTTAAAAATTTGGCGCCAAATTCAAACTTTCAAAAAATAAGCGTTCCTTTAATAAAAATAGTCCCTTACATGAGATAATTGGGGGTCCAATGAGTAAAAGTGGCGTCTTATAGTTCAAGTTGCCGTTCCATTAAAAAATTGCCGCCCCCCCCCCAAACGCTTGCCGTTCCATCGTCAAAAATTGCCGTTCCCATGGAATATTTGCCGTTCCTCTCAGTTAAATAGGCGGCCCAATATTTTAGTTCAAATTTAAAGAAAGTAATTGGCGCGAAATTTGAAAATTTGGCGCCAAATTTAAAATTTACTCAAAATTTTTCTGCCCCCATTAAACTTGCCGTTCCAGGTTAAAAAAGGACGCTAAACTGAATTTAGGACACTATAACCTCAAAAATTTTTCGCCCCCCATTAAACTTGCCGTTCCAGGTAAAAAAGGACGCTTAAATGAATTCAGGACGCTTTAATCTTTAAAAATTTTTCTCCCCCCAATCAACTTGCCGTTCCAGGTTAAAAAAGGACGCTCAAACAATTCAGGACGCTCAAATCAGTCAAAATTTTTTTCCCCCCATTAAACTTGCCGTTCCAGGTTAAAAAAGGACGCTCAAATAAATTCAGGACGCTCAAATCTTTAAAAATTTTCTTCCCCCTATTAAACTTTCCGTTCCAGGTTAAAAATGGACGCTGAGTTGAATTTAGGACACGATAACCTCAAAAATTTTTCGCCCCCCACTAAGCACGCCGTCCCAGTCTAAAAAAGGACGACAAACTGAATTTAGGACAGTATGACCTCAAAAATTTTTCGCCCCACCGTTAAACTTACCGTCCCAGGTTAAAAAAGGACGCCAAACTGAATTTAGGACACTATAATCTCAAAAATTTTTCTCCCCCCACAAAACTTGCCGTTCCAGGTAAAAAATGGACGCTTATCTTAATTCAGGACGCTAAAATCATTAAAAATTTTTCTCCCCCCATTAAACTTGCCGTTCCAAGTAAAAAAAGGACGCTTATCTGAATTCAGGACACTAAAATCTTAAAAATTTTTCTCCCCCAAATAAACTTGACGTTCCAGGTTTAAAAAAGGACACTTATCTGAATTTAGGAAACTTTAATCTTAATAATTTTTCTCCCCACATTAAACTTGCCGTTCCAGGTAAAAAATTGGACGCTAATCTTAATTATGGACACTATAACCTCAGAAAATTTTTTTCCCTCCGCAAAATTTGACGTTCCAGGTAAAAAAAGGACGCTTTTTTGAATCCAGGACACTATATCTTCAAAAATTTTTTTCCCCCCACAAAACTTGCCGTTCCAGGTTAAAAAAGGACGCTCAAATGAATTCAGGACGCTCAAATCAGTCAAAATATTTTTCCTCCCATTAAACTTGCCGTTCCAGGTTAAAAAAGGACGCTCAAATGAATTCAGGACGCTCAAATAAGTCAAAATTTTTTTCCCCCCATTAAACTTGCCGTTCCAGGTAAAGAATTGAACGCTCATCTGAACTCTGGACACTGTAACTTCAAAAATTTTTCTCCCCCCATTAAACTTGCCGTTCCAGGTAAAGAAAAGGACGCTCAAATGAATTCAGGACGCTCGAATCAGTCAAAATTTTTTTCCCCCCATTAAACTTGCCGTTCCAGGTTAAAAAAGGACGCTCAAATGAATTCAGGACGCTCAAATCAGTCAAAATATTTTTCCCCCCATTAAACTTGCCGTTCCAGGTTAAAAAAGGACGCTCAAATGAATTCAGGACGCTCGAATCAGTCAAAATTTTTCTCCCCCCATTAAACTTGCCGTTCCAGGTAAAGAATTGGACGCTCATCTGAACTCTGGACACTGTAACTTCAAAAATTTTTCTCCCCCCATTAAACTTGCCGTTCCAGGTTAAAAAAAAACGCTCAAATAAATTCAGGACGCTCTAATCAGTCAAAATTTTTTTCCCCCCATTAAACTTGCCGTTCCAGGTTTAAAAAGGACGCTCGAATGAATTCAGGACGCTCAAATCAGTCAAAATTTTTTTCCCCCCATTAAACTTGCCGTTCCATGTTAAAAAGGACGCTTTTATGAATTCAGGACGCTCAAATCAGTCAAAATTTTTTTCCCCCCATTAAACTTGCCGTTTCAGGTTAAAAAAGGACGCTCAAATGAATTCAGGACGCTCAAATCAGTCAAAATTTTTTTCCCCCCATCAAACTTGCCGTTCCAGGTAAAAAATTGGACGCTAATCTTAATTATGGACACTATAACCTCAAAAAATTTTCTCCCCCCATTAATCTTGCCGTTCCAGATAAAAAAAGGACCCTTATCTTCAATACAGGACACTATAATCTTAAAAATTTTTTCCCTCCACAAAATTTTACGTTCCAGGTAAAAAAAGGACGCTCTTCTGAATTCAGGACACTAAAAACTCGAAAAATTTTCTCCCCCTATTAAACTTGCCGTTCCAAGTAAAAAAAGGACGCTTAAATGAATTCAGGACGCTCAAATCAGTCAAAATTTTTTTCCTCCCATTAAACTTGACGTTCCAGGTTAAAAAAGGACGCTCAAATGAATTCAGGACGCTCAAATCAGTCAAAATTTTTTTCCCCCCATCAAACTTGCCGTTCCATGTTAAAAAGGACGCTTTTATGAATTCAGGACGCTCAAATCAGTCAAAATTTTTTTCCCCCCATTAAACTTGCCGTTTCAGGTTAAAAAAGGACGCTCAAATGAATTCAGGACGCTCAAATCAGTCAAAATTTTTTTCCCCCCATCAAACTTGCCGTTCCAGGTAAAAAATTGGACGCTAATCTTAATTATGGACACTATAACCTCAAAAAATTTTCTCCCCCCATTAATCTTGCCGTTCCAGATAAAAAAAGGACCCTTATCTTCAATACAGGACACTATAATCTTAAAAATTTTTTCCCTCCACAAAATTTTACGTTCCAGGTAAAAAAAGGACGCTCTTCTGAATTCAGGACACTAAAAACTCGAAAAATTTTCTCCCCCTATTAAACTTGCCGTTCCAAGTAAAAAAAGGACGCTTAAATGAATTCAGGACGCTCAAATCAGTCAAAATTTTTTTCCTCCCATTAAACTTGACGTTCCAGGTTAAAAAAGGACGCTCAAATGAATTCAGGACGCTCAAATCAGTCAAAATTTTTTTCCATCCAATAAATTTGACGTTCCATGTAAAAAAAGGACGCTTTTCTGAATCCAGGACACTATAACTTCAAAAATTTTTCTCCCCCCACAAAACTTGCCGTTCCAATTAAAAAAAGGACGCTTATCTGAATTCTGGACACTATATCCTCAAAAAATTTTCTCCCCCCACAAAATTTGACGTTGCAGGTAAAAAAAGGACACTTATCTAATTAAAAAATTTTTCTCCATCCACTAAATTTTTAAAAAATTGAAACTCACGATAAGGAAATGCGGTAAGATTACAAGTCCCCATCATCTTGATAAAAAGAGATAAAAGAGAGAGAGAGAGAGAGAGAGAGGGGGGTCGCGAGGGTCCGTAAAATAGCTAGGCCCCGTATAAAATCGAAAGATTTTAGGAGAGAGTGGGGGTCGTGAGGGTCAGGAGACGCGGGCTAGTCCTACTATATAATCCTCACTTTTTCAACTGTGTTTGTGACTTTTTGCCGTTAAAAAATTCAAACGGTCACTTTTCTGGGAGAACTAGGTGCCAGGAACTCAAAAATGCCCTCGGAAGTCTATATCGGTACTCGGTTAAGGCTGTAGGCGCGCCTAAAAGTTAGGCATGTCAAAATTTCAAAAAGGTAAATTCTATGTTTTTAAGTGATTTTTGGGGGTGATTGGGGTCGTAGATCACGAATATGATGGTCAATTTTCCTAAAAACCAGTGACATGGGCGTGGCACCCGGTTTTTTGCGGAAAATCTGGGTTTTTGGGCGATTCTGGGAAAAGTTAGGGTCTGAGGGTCTTTTAGACTCAAGAAATGGTTTAATCAAGTAAATTTGAGTCTAGAAAGTTAAAAAAATGTTTACTTCGGTACTCGGTTTAGGCTGTGGGCGTGATTCAAGATTTACACAGCCTAAATGTCAAATTTCAAAATTTTTAATATTTTCATGTTTTTGGGGGTTTTTGGGGGTGAGGATCATGAATATAATGTTTGTTTTTTAAAAAAAGCAGTGACATGGGCGTGGCACTCGATTTTAGGCGGAATTTCCGGGACTTTGCGGTTTTCTGGGAAAAGTTAAGGGCTAAGGGTCTATTTTACTCTAGAAATGGATAAATTAGATGATTTTGATTCAGAAAAAGTGCCGCTTGGTCCACTCCCGAACTTTTGGCGAACGCTGGGAATTTAATTAAGAGTAATTAATTAAAAAGACCGGTCCTTTTTAAAATTTTGCCGTTCCCATCCAATATTTGCCGTTCTTCTGTGTCAAATAGGCGGCCAAGTTTATTAAGAGACGGTCCATTCGAAAATTTGGCGCGAAATTTGAAAATTTGGCGCCAAATTCAAATTTTTCAAAAAATTAGCGGTCCTTTAATAAGAATAGCGTTTCCCATGTAAAAATTGGCGTTACTCTGATCAATTAAGGCGTCTTATAGTTCAAGTTGCCGTTCCATTAAAAAATTGCCGTCCCCGCCCCAAACACTTGCCGTTCCATCGTCAAAAATTGCCGTTCCCATGGAATATTTGCCGTTCTTCAGAGTTAAATAAGCGGCCCAATGTTTTAGTTTAAATTTAAAAAAAGAAATTGGCGTGAAATTTGGAAATTTGGCGCCAAATTCAAAATTTACTCAAAATTTTTCGCCCCCCATTAAACTTTCCGTCCCAGGTTAAAAAAGGACGCCAAACTGAATTCAGGACACTATAATCTCAAAAATTTTTCGCCCCCCACAAAATTTAACATTCCAGGTTAAAAAAGGACGCTTATCTGAATTCTGGACACTATAACTTCAAATAATTTTCTCCCCCTTTTAAACTTGCCGTTCCAGCTTAAAAAAGGACGCTCAAATGAATTCAGGACGCTCAAATCAGTCAAAATTTTTTTCCCCCCATTAAACTTGCCGTTCCATGTTAAAAAGGACGCAAAAATGAATTCAGGACGCTCAAATCAGTCAAAATTTTTTTCCCCCCATTAAACTTGCCGTTCCAGGTTTAAAAAGGACGCTCGAATGAATTCAGGACGCTCAAATCAGTCATAATTTTTTTCCCCCCATTAAACTTGCCGTTCCATGTTAAAAAGGACGCTAAAATGAATTCAGGACGCTCAAATCAGTCAAAATTTTCTCCCCCCATTAAACTTGCCGTTCCAGGTTAAAAAAGGACGCTCAAATAAATTCAGGACACTCAAATCAGTCAAAATATTTTCCCCTCATTAAACTTGCCGTTCCAGGTTTAAAAAGGACGCTCATATGAATTCAGGACGCTCAAATCAGTCAAAATATTTTTCCCCCCATTAAACTTGCCGTTCCAGGTTAAAAAAGGACGCTCAAATGAATTCAGGACGCTCGAATCAGTCAAAATTTTTCTCCCCCCATTAAACTTGCCATTCCAGGTTAAAAAAAAACGCTCAAATAAATTCAGGACGCTCTAATCAGTCAAAATTTTTCTCCCCCCATTCAACTTGCCGTTCCAGGTAAAAAAGGACGCTTATCTGAATTCAGGACATTATGATCTTAAAATTTTTTCCCCCCACAAAATTTGCCGTTCCAGGTTAAAAAAGGACGCTCAAATAAATTCAGGACGCTCAAATCAGTTATAATTTTTTTCCCCCCATTAAACTTGCCGTTCCAGGATTAAAAAGGACGCTCGAATGAATTCACGACGCTCAAATCAGTCAAAATTTTTTTCCCCCCATTAAACTTGCCGTTCCCGGTAAAAAATGGACGCTAATCTTAATTCAGGACACTATAACCTCAAAAAATTTTTTCCCCCCGCAAAATTTGACGTTCCAGGTACAACAAGGACGCTTTTATGAATTCAGGACGCTCAAATCAGTCAAAATTTTTTTCCCCCCATTAAACTTGCCGTTTCAGGTTGAAAAAGGACGCTCAAATGAATTCAGGACGCTCAAATCAGTCAAAATTTTTTTCCCCCCATCAAACTTGCCGTTCCAGGTAAAAAATTGGACGCTAATCTTAATTATGGACACTATAACCTCAAAAAATTTTCTCCCCCCATTAATCTTGCCGTTCCAGATAAAAAAAGGACGCTTATCTTTAATACAGGACACTATAATCTTAAAAATTTTTTCCCTCCACAAAATTTTACGTTCCAGGTAAAAAAAGGACGCTCTTCTGAATTCAGGACACTAAAAACTCAAAAAATTTTCTCCCCCTATTAAACTTGCCGTTCCAAGTAAAAAAGGACGCTTATCTGAATTCAGGACATTATGATCTTAAAAATTTTTTCCCCCCACAAAATTTGCCGTTCCAGGTTAAAAAAGGACGCTCAAATGAATTCAGGACGCTCAAATCAGTCAAAATTTTTTTCCTCCCATTAAACTTGACGTTCCAGGTTAAAAAAGGACGCTCAAATGAATTCAGGACGCTCAAATCAGTCAAAATTTTTTTCCCTCCAATAAATTTGACGTTCCATGTAAAAAAGGACGCTTTTCTGAATCCAGGACACTATAACTTCAAAAATTTTTCTCCCCCCACAAAACTTGCGGTTCCAATTAAAAAAAGGACGCTTATCTGAATTCAGGACACTATATCCTCAAAAAATTTTCTCCCCCCACAAAATTTGCCGTTCCAGGTTAAAAAAGGACGCTCAAATAAATTCAGGACGCTCAAATCAGTCAAAATTTTTTTCCCACCATTAAACTTGCCGTTCCAGGTTAAAAAAGGACGCTCAAATGAATTCAGGACGCTCGAATGAATTCAGGACGCTCAAATCAGTCAAAATTTTTTTCCCCCCATTAAACTTGAGGTTCCAGGTAAAAAATTGGACGCTAATCTTAATTATGGACACTATAACCTCAGAAAAATTTTTTCCCCCCGCAAAATTTGACGTTCCAAGTAAAAAAAGGACGCTTATCTTAATTCAGGACACTATAACTTGAAAAATTTTTCTCCTCCCATTAAACTCGCCGTTCCAGGTAAAAAATTGACGCTTATCTGAATTCAGGACACTATACTCTTAAAAATTTTTCTCCCCCCATTAAATTTGCCGTTCCAGATAAAAAATTGGACGCCTATCTGAATTCAGGACACTATACTCTTAAAAATTTTTCTCCCCCCATTAAATTTGCCGATCCAGATAAAAAATTGGACGCTCATCTGAATTCAGGACACTAAAAACTCAAAAAATTTTCTCCCCCTATTAAACTTGCCGTTCCAAGTAAAAAAGGACGCTTATCTGAATTCAGGACATTATGATCTTAAAAATTTTTTCCCCCCACAAAATTTGCCGTTCCAGGTTAAAAAAGGACGCTCAAATGAATTCAGGACGCTCAGATCAGTCAAAATTTTTTTCCCTCCAATAAATTTGACATTCCATGTAAAAAAGGACGCTTTTCTGAATCCAGGACACTATAACTTCAAAAATTTTTCTCCCCCCACAAAACTTGCGGTTCCAATTAAAAAAAGGACGCTTATCTGAATTCAGGACACTATATCCTCAAAAAATTTTCTCCCCCCACAAAATTAGCCGTTCCAGGTTAAAAAAGGACGCTCAAATAAATTCAGGACGCTCAAATCAGTCAAAATTTTTTTCCCACCATTAAACTTGCCGTTCCAGGTTAAAAAAGGACGCTCAAATGAATTCAGGACGCTCGAATGAATTCAGGACGCTCAAATCAGTCAAAATTTTTTTCCCCCCATTAAACTTGAGGTTCCAGGTAAAAAATTGGACGCTAATCTTAATTATGGACACTATAACCTCAGAAAAATTTTTTCCCCCCGCAAAATTTGACGTTCCAAGTAAAAAAAGGACGCTTATCTTAATTCAGGACACTATAACTTGAAAAATTTTTCTCCTCCCATTAAACTCGCCGTTCCAGGTAAAAAATTGACGCTTATCTGAATTCAGGACACTATACTCTTAAAAATTTTTCTCCCCCCATTAAATTTGCCGTTCCAGATAAAAAATTGGACGCCTATCTGAATTCAGGACACTATACTCTTAAAAATTTTTCTCCCCCCATTAAATTTGCCGATCCAGATAAAAAATTGGACGCTCATCTGTATTCAGGACACTTTAGCCTCAAAAAATTTTCTCCACCCACAAAACTTGCCGTTCCAGGTAAAAAATGGACGCTTATCTTAATTCAGGACGCTAAAATCATTAAAAATTTTTCTCCCCCCATTAAACTTGCCGTTCCAGGTAAAAAATTGGACGCTCATCTGAACTCTGGACACTGTAACTTCAAAAATTTTTCTCCCCCCATTAAACTTGCCGTTCCAGGTTAAAAAAAGACGCTCAAATAAATTCAGGACGCTCAAATCAGTCAAAATTTTTCTCCCCCCATTCAACTTGCCGTTCCAGGTAGAAAAGGACGCTTATCTGAATTCAGGACACTATGATCTTAAAAATTTTTTCCCCCCACAAAATTTGACGTTCCAGGTTAAAAAAGGACGCTTTTCTGAATTCAGGACACTATAGCCTCAAAAATTTTTCTCCCCCCATTAAACTTTTTGTTCCAGGTAAAAAATTTGACGCTCATCTGAATTCAGGACACTAAAAACTCAAAATTTTTTCTCCCCCCATTAAACTTGCCGTTCCAAGTAAAAAAAGGACGCTTAAATGAATTCAGGACGCTCAAATCAGTCAAAATTTTTTTCCTCCCATTAAACTTGCCGTTCCAGGTTAAAAAAGGACGCTCAAATGAATTCAGGACGCTCAAATCAGTAAAAATTTTTTTCCGCCCATAAAACTTGCCGTTCCAGGTAAAAAGAGGACGCTCAAATGAATTCAGGACGCTCAAATCAGTCAAAATTTTTTTCCCCCCATTAAACTTGCCGTTCCAGGTTAAAAAAGGACGCTCAAATGAATTCAGGACGCTCAAATCAGTCAAAATTTTTTTCCGCCCATAAAACTTGCCGTTCCAGGTAAAAAGAGGACGCTCATTAAATTCAGGACGCTCAAATCAGTCAAAATTTTTCTCCCCCCATTAAACTTGCCGTTCCAGGTTAAAAAAGGACGCTCAAATAAATTCAGGACGCTCAAATCAGTCAAAATTTTTCTCCCCCCACAAAATTTGACGTTCCAGGTTAAAAAAGGACGCTCAAATAAATTCAGGACGCTCAAATCAGTCAAAATTTTTCTCCCCCCACAAAATTTGACGTTGCAGGTAAAAAATAGACACTTATCTAATTAAAGACGCTATAACTTCAAAAATTTTTCTACCCCCACAAATTTTGACATTCCTGGTAAAACATGGACGCTTATCTTAATTCAGGACACTATAACCTCAAAAAATTTTCTCCTCCCATAAAACTTGCCGTTCCAGGTAAAAAGAGGACGCTCAAATGAATTCAGGACGCTCAAATCAGTCAAAATTTTTTTCCCCCCATTAAACTTGCCGTTCCAGGTAAAAAAAGGACGACAAACTGAATTTAGGACAGTATGACCTCAAAAATTTTTCGCCCCCCACTAAGCACGCCGTCCCAGGTTAAAAAAGGACGCCAAACTGAATTTAGGACACTATAATCTCAAAAATTTTTCTCCCCCCACAAAACTTGCCGTTCCAGGTAAAAAATGGACGCTTATCTTAATTCAGGACGCTAAAATCATTAAAAATTTTTCTCCCCCCATTAAACTTGCCGTTCCAAGTAAAAAAAGGACGCTTATCTGAATTCAGGACACTAAAATCTTAAAAATTTTTCTCCCCCAAATAAACTTGACGTTCCAGGTTTAAAAAAGGACACTTATCTGAATTTAGGAAACTTTAATCTTAATAATTTTTCTCCCCACATTAAACTTGCCGTTCCAGGTAAAAAATTGGACGCTAATCTTAATTATGGACACTATAACCTCAGAAAATTTTTTTCCCTCCGCAAAATTTGACGTTCCAGGTAAAAAAAGGACGCTTTTTTGAATCCAGGACACTATATCTTCAAAAATTTTTTTCCCCCCACAAAACTTGCCGTTCCAGGTTAAAAAAGGACGCTCAAATGAATTCAGGACGCTCAAATCAGTCAAAATATTTTTCCTCCCATTAAACTTGCCGTTCCAGGTTAAAAAAGGACGCTCAAATGAATTCAGGACGCTCAAATAAGTCAAAATTTTTTTCCCCCCATTAAACTTGCCGTTCCAGGTAAAGAATTGAACGCTCATCTGAACTCTGGACACTGTAACTTCAAAAATTTTTCTCCCCCCATTAAACTTGCCGTTCCAGGTAAAGAAAAGGACGCTCAAATGAATTCAGGACGCTCGAATCAGTCAAAATTTTTTTCCCCCCATTAAACTTGCCGTTCCAGGTTAAAAAAGGACGCTCAAATGAATTCAGGACGCTCAAATCAGTCAAAATATTTTTCCCCCCATTAAACTTGCCGTTCCAGGTTAAAAAAGGACGCTCAAATGAATTCAGGACGCTCGAATCAGTCAAAATTTTTCTCCCCCCATTAAACTTGCCGTTCCAGGTAAAGAATTGGACGCTCATCTGAACTCTGGACACTGTAACTTCAAAAATTTTTCTCCCCCCATTAAACTTGCCGTTCCAGGTTAAAAAAAAACGCTCAAATAAATTCAGGACGCTCTAATCAGTCAAAATTTTTTTCCCCCCATTAAACTTGCCGTTCCATGTTAAAAAGGACGCTAAAATGAATTCAGGACGCTCAAATCAGTCAAAATTTTTCTCCCCCCATTAAACTTGCCGTTCCCGGTAAAAAATGGACGCTAATCTTAATTCAGGACACTATAACCTCAAAAAATTTTTTCCCCCCGCAAAATTTGACGTTCCAGGTACAACAAGGACGCTTTTATGAATTCAGGACGCTCAAATCAGTCAAAATTTTTTTCCCCCCATTAAACTTGCCGTTTCAGGTTAAAAAAGGACGCTCAAATGAATTCAGGACGCTCAAATCAGTCAAAATTTTTTTCCCCCCATCAAACTTGCCGTTCCAGGTAAAAAATTGGACGCTAATCTTAATTATGGACACTATAACCTCAAAAAATTTTCTCCCCCCATTAATCTTGCCGTTCCAGATAAAAAAAGGACTCTTATCTTCAATACAGGACACTATAATCTTAAAAATTTTTTCCCTCCACAAAATTTTACGTTCCAGGTAAAAAAAGGACGCTCTTCTGAATTCAGGACACTAAAAACTCGAAAAATTTTCTCCCCCTATTAAACTTGCCGTTCCAAGTAAAAAAAGGACGCTTAAATGAATTCAGGACGCTCAAATCAGTCAAAATTTTTTTCCTCCCATTAAACTTGACGTTCCAGGTTAAAAAAGGACGCTCAAATGAATTCAGGACGCTCAAATCAGTCAAAATTTTTTTCCATCCAATAAATTTGACGTTCCATGTAAAAAAAGGACGCTTTTCTGAATCCAGGACACTATAACTTCAAAAATTTTTCTCCCCCCACAAAACTTGCCGTTCCAATTAAAAAAAGGACGCTTATCTGAATTCTGGACACTATATCCTCAAAAAATTTTCTCCCCCCACAAAATTTGACGTTGCAGGTAAAAAAAGGACACTTATCTAATTAAAAAATTTTTCTCCATCCACTAAATTTTTAAAAAATTGAAACTCACGATAAGGAAATGCGGTAAGATTACAAGTCCCCATCATCTTGATAAAAAGAGATAAAAGAGAGAGAGAGAGAGAGAGAGAGGGGGGTCGCGAGGGTCCGTAAAATAGCTAGGCCCCGTATAAAATCGAAAGATTTTAGGAGAGAGTGGGGGTCGTGAGGGTCAGGAGACGCGGGCTAGTCCTACTATATAATCCTCACTTTTTCAACTGTGTTTGTGACTTTTTGCCGTTAAAAAATTCAAACGGTCACTTTTCTGGGAGAACTAGGTGCCAGGAACTCAAAAATGCCCTCGGAAGTCTATATCGGTACTCGGTTAAGGCTGTAGGCGCGCCTAAAAGTTAGGCATGTCAAAATTTCAAAAAGGTAAATTCTATGTTTTTAAGTGATTTTTGGGGGTGATTGGGGTCGTAGATCACGAATATGATGGTCAATTTTCCTAAAAACCAGTGACATGGGCGTGGCACCCGGTTTTTTGCGGAAAATCTGGGTTTTTGGGCGATTCTGGGAAAAGTTAGGGTCTGAGGGTCTTTTAGACTCAAGAAATGGTTTAATCAAGTAAATTTGAGTCTAGAAAGTTAAAAAAATGTTTACTTCGGTACTCGGTTTAGGCTGTGGGCGTGATTCAAGATTTACACAGCCTAAATGTCAAATTTCAAAATTTTTAATATTTTCATGTTTTTGGGGGTTTTTGGGGGTGAGGATCATGAATATAATGTTTGTTTTTTAAAAAAAGCAGTGACATGGGCGTGGCACTCGATTTTAGGCGGAATTTCCGGGACTTTGCGGTTTTCTGGGAAAAGTTAAGGGCTAAGGGTCTATTTTACTCTAGAAATGGATAAATTAGATGATTTTGATTCAGAAAAAGTGCCGCTTGGTCCACTCCCGAACTTTTGGCGAACGCTGGGAATTTAATTAAGAGTAATTAATTAAAAAGACCGGTCCTTTTTAAAATTTTGCCGTTCCCATCCAATATTTGCCGTTCTTCTGTGTCAAATAGGCGGCCAAGTTTATTAAGAGACGGTCCATTCGAAAATTTGGCGCGAAATTTGAAAATTTGGCGCCAAATTCAAATTTTTCAAAAAATTAGCGGTCCTTTAATAAGAATAGCGTTTCCCATGTAAAAATTGGCGTTACTCTGATCAATTAAGGCGTCTTATAGTTCAAGTTGCCGTTCCATTAAAAAATTGCCGTCCCCGCCCCAAACACTTGCCGTTCCATCGTCAAAAATTGCCGTTCCCATGGAATATTTGCCGTTCTTCAGAGTTAAATAAGCGGCCCAATGTTTTAGTTTAAATTTAAAAAAAGAAATTGGCGTGAAATTTGGAAATTTGGCGCCAAATTCAAAATTTACTCAAAATTTTTCGCCCCCCATTAAACTTTCCGTCCCAGGTTAAAAAAGGACGCCAAACTGAATTCAGGACACTATAATCTCAAAAATTTTTCGCCCCCCACAAAATTTAACATTCCAGGTTAAAAAAGGACGCTTATCTGAATTCTGGACACTATAACTTCAAATAATTTTCTCCCCCTTTTAAACTTGCCGTTCCAGCTTAAAAAAGGACGCTCAAATGAATTCAGGACGCTCAAATCAGTCAAAATTTTTTTCCCCCCATTAAACTTGCCGTTCCATGTTAAAAAGGACGCAAAAATGAATTCAGGACGCTCAAATCAGTCAAAATTTTTTTCCCCCCATTAAACTTGCCGTTCCAGGTTTAAAAAGGACGCTCGAATGAATTCAGGACGCTCAAATCAGTCATAATTTTTTTCCCCCCATTAAACTTGCCGTTCCATGTTAAAAAGGACGCTAAAATGAATTCAGGACGCTCAAATCAGTCAAAATTTTCTCCCCCCATTAAACTTGCCGTTCCAGGTTAAAAAAGGACGCTCAAATAAATTCAGGACACTCAAATCAGTCAAAATATTTTCCCCTCATTAAACTTGCCGTTCCAGGTTTAAAAAGGACGCTCATATGAATTCAGGACGCTCAAATCAGTCAAAATATTTTTCCCCCCATTAAACTTGCCGTTCCAGGTTAAAAAAGGACGCTCAAATGAATTCAGGACGCTCGAATCAGTCAAAATTTTTCTCCCCCCATTAAACTTGCCATTCCAGGTTAAAAAAAAACGCTCAAATAAATTCAGGACGCTCTAATCAGTCAAAATTTTTCTCCCCCCATTCAACTTGCCGTTCCAGGTAAAAAAGGACGCTTATCTGAATTCAGGACATTATGATCTTAAAAATTTTTTCCCCCCACAAAATTTGCCGTTCCAGGTTAAAAAAGGACGCTCAAATAAATTCAGGACGCTCAAATCAGTCAAAATTTTTTTCCCCCCATTAAACTTGCCGTTCCAGGATTAAAAAGGACGCTCGAATGAATTCACGACGCTCAAATCAGTCAAAATTTTTTTCCCGCCATTAAACTTGCCGTTCCCGGTAAAAAATGGACGCTAATCTTAATTCAGGACACTATAACCTCAAAAAATTTTTTCCCCCCGCAAAATTTGACGTTCCAGGTACAACAAGGACGCTTTTATGAATTCAGGACGCTCAAATCAGTCAAAATTTTTTTCCCCCCATTAAACTTGCCGTTCCAGGTAAAAAATTGGACGCTAATCTTAATTATGGACACTATAACCTCAGAAAAATTTTTTCCCCCCGCAAAATTTGACGTTCCAAGTAAAAAAAGGACGCTTATCTTAATTCAGGACACTATAACTTGAAAAATTTTTCTCCTCCCATTAAACTCGCCGTTCCAGGTAAAAAATTGACGCTTATCTGAATTCAGGACACTATACTCTTAAAAATTTTTCTCCCCCCATTAAATTTGCCGTTCCAGATAAAAAATTGGACGCTCATCTGAATTCAGGACACTAAAAACTCAAAAAATTTTCTCCCCCTATTAAACTTGCCGTTCCAAGTAAAAAAGGACGCTTATCTGAATTCAGGACATTATGATCTTAAAAATTTTTTCCCCCCACAAAATTTGCCGTTCCAGGTTAAAAAAGGACGCTCAAATGAATTCAGGACGCTCAAATCAGTCAAAATTTTTTTCCCTCCAATAAATTTGACATTCCATGTAAAAAAGGACGCTTTTCTGAATCCAGGACACTATAACTTCAAAAATTTTTCTCCCCCCACAAAACTTGCGGTTCCAATTAAAAAAAGGACGCTTATCTGAATTCAGGACACTATATCCTCAAAAAATTTTCTCCCCCCACAAAATTAGCCGTTCCAGGTTAAAAAAGGACGCTCAAATAAATTCAGGACGCTCAAATCAGTCAAAATTTTTTTCCCACCATTAAACTTGCCGTTCCAGGTTAAAAAAGGACGCTCAAATGAATTCAGGACGCTCGAATGAATTCAGGACGCTCAAATCAGTCAAAATTTTTTTCCCCCCATTAAACTTGAGGTTCCAGGTAAAAAATTGGACGCTAATCTTAATTATGGACACTATAACCTCAGAAAAATTTTTTCCCCCCGCAAAATTTGACGTTCCAAGTAAAAAAAGGACGCTTATCTTAATTCAGGACACTATAACTTGAAAAATTTTTCTCCTCCCATTAAACTCGCCGTTCCAGGTAAAAAATTGACGCTTATCTGAATTCAGGACACTATACTCTTAAAAATTTTTCTCCCCCCATTAAATTTGCCGTTCCAGATAAAAAATTGGACGCCTATCTGAATTCAGGACACTATACTCTTAAAAATTTTTCTCCCCCCATTAAATTTGCCGATCCAGATAAAAAATTGGACGCTCATCTGTATTCAGGACACTTTAGCCTCAAAAAATTTTCTCCACCCACAAAACTTGCCGTTCCAGGTAAAAAATGGACGCTTATCTTAATTCAGGACGCTAAAATCATTAAAAATTTTTCTCCCCCCATTAAACTTGCCGTTCCAGGTAAAAAATTGGACGCTCATCTGAACTCTGGACACTGTAACTTCAAAAATTTTTCTCCCCCCATTAAACTTGCCGTTCCAGGTTAAAAAAAGACGCTCAAATAAATTCAGGACGCTCAAA
Source organism: Brachionus asplanchnoidis (assembly GCA_025491095.1). Taxonomy (NCBI): domain Eukaryota; kingdom Metazoa; phylum Rotifera; class Eurotatoria; order Ploima; family Brachionidae; genus Brachionus; species Brachionus asplanchnoidis. Next base: position 615,672 of record JAILYF010000051.1, on the reverse strand, counting down.
TCAGTCAAAATTTTTCTCCCCCCATTCAACTTGCCGTTCCAGGTAGAAAAGGACGCTTATCTGAATTCAGGACACTATGATCTTAAAAATTTTTTCCCCCCACAAAATTTGACGTTCCAGGTTAAAAAAGGACGCTTTTCTGAATTCAGGACACTATAGCCTCAAAAATTTTTCTCCCCCCATTAAACTTTTTGTTCCAGGTAAAAAATTTGACGCTCATCTGAATTCAGGACACTAAAAACTCAAAATTTTTTCTCCCCCCATTAAACTTGCCGTTCCAAGTAAAAAAAGGACGCTTAAATGAATTCAGGACGCTCAAATCAGTCAAAATTTTTTTCCTCCCATTAAACTTGCCGTTCCAGGTTAAAAAAGGACGCTCAAATGAATTCAGGACGCTCAAATCAGTAAAAATTTTTTTCCGCCCATAAAACTTGCCGTTCCAGGTAAAAAGAGGACGCTCAAATGAATTCAGGACGCTCAAATCAGTCAAAATTTTTTTCCCCCCATTAAACTTGCCGTTCCAGGTTAAAAAAGGACGCTCAAATGAATTCAGGACGCTCAAATCAGTCAAAATTTTTTTCCGCCCATAAAACTTGCCGTTCCAGGTAAAAAGAGGACGCTCATTAAATTCAGGACGCTCAAATCAGTCAAAATTTTTCTCCCCCCATTAAACTTGCCGTTCCAGGTTAAAAAAGGACGCTCAAATAAATTCAGGACGCTCAAATCAGTCAAAATTTTTCTCCCCCCACAAAATTTGACGTTCCAGGTTAAAAAAGGACGCTCAAATAAATTCAGGACGCTCAAATCAGTCAAAATTTTTCTCCCCCCACAAAATTTGACGTTGCAGGTAAAAAATAGACACTTATCTAATTAAAGACGCTATAACTTCAAAAATTTTTCTACCCCCACAAATTTTGACATTCCTGGTAAAACATGGACGCTTATCTTAATTCAGGACACTATAACCTCAAAAAATTTTCTCCTCCCATAAAACTTGCCGTTCCAGGTAAAAAGAGGACGCTCAAATGAATTCAGGACGCTCAAATCAGTCAAAATTTTTTTCCCCCCATTAAACTTGCCGTTCCAGGTAAAAAAAGGACGCTCAAATGAATTCAGGACGCTCAAATCAGTCAAAATTTTTTTCCGCCCATAAAACTTGCCGTTCCAGGTAAAAAGAGGACGCTCAAATAAATTCAGGACGCTCAAATCAGTCAAAATTTTTCTCCCCCCATTAAACTTGCCGTTCCAGGTTAAAAAAGGACGCTCAAATAAATTCAGGACGCTCAAATCAGTCAAAATTTTTCTCCCCCCACAAAATTTGACGTTCCAGGTTAAAAAAGGACGCTCAAATAAATTCAGGACGCTCAAATCAGTCAAAATTTTTCTCCCCCCACAAAATTTGACGTTGCAGGTAAAAAATGGACACTTATCTAATTAAAGACGCTATAACTTCAAAAATTTTTCTCCCCCCACAAATTTTGACATTCCAGGTAAAACATGGACGCTTATCTTAATTCAGGACACTATAACCTCAAAAAATTTTCTCCTCCCGCAAAATTTGACGTTCCAGGTAAAAAAAGGACGCTTAACTTTAATTCAGGACACTATAATCTCAAAAATTTTTCTCCCCCCATAATACTTGCAGTTCCAGGTTAAAAAAGGACGCTCAAATCAGTCAAAATTTTTTTCCCCCCATTAAACTTGCCGTTCTAGGTAAAAAAAAGGACGTTTATCTTAATTTAGGACACTATATCCTCAAAAATTTTTTCCCCCCAAATAACTTGACGTTCCCGGTTAAAAAAAGACGCTTATCTTAATTCAGGACACTATGACTTCAAAAATTTTTCTCCCCCCATTAAACTTGCCGTTCCAGGTAAAAAAAGGACAATTTTTTGAATCCAGGACACTTTATCTTCAGAAATTTTTCTCCCCCCATTAAACTAGCCGTTCCAGGTAAAAAATTGCACGCTCATCTGAGCTCTGGACACTGTAACTTCAAAAATTTTTCTCCCACCATTAAACTTGCCGTTCCATGTTAAATAGGACGCTAAAATGAATTCAGGACGCTCAAATCATTCAAAATTTTTCTCCCCCCATTAAACTTGCCGTTCCAGGTAAAAAAAGGACGCTCAAATAAATTCAGGACGCTCAAATCAGTCAAAATTTTTTTCCGCCCATAAAACTTGCCGTTCCAGGTAAAAAAAGGACGCTAAAATGAATTCAGGACGCTCAAATCAGTCAAAATTTTTTTCCGCCCATAAAACTTGCCGTTCCAGGTAAAAAGAGGACGCTCAAATGAATTCAGGACGCTCAAATCAGTCAAAATTTTTTTCCCCCCATTAAACTTGCCGTTCCAGGCAAAAAAAGGACGCTCAAATGAATTCAGGACGCTCAAATCAGTCAAAATTTTTTTCCGCCCATAAAACTTGCCGTTCCAGGTAAAAAGAGGACGCTCAAATAAATTCAGGACGCTCAAATCAGTCAAAATTTTTCTCCCCCCATTAAACTTGCCGTTCCAGGTTAAAAAAGGACGCTCAAATAAATTCAGGACGCTCAAATCAGTCAAAATTTTTCTCCCCCCACAAAATTTGACGTTCCAAGTTAAAAAAGGACGCTCAAATAAATTCAGGACGCTCAAATCAGTCAAAATTTTTCTCCCCCCACAAAATTTGACGTTGCAGGTAAAAAATGGACACTTATCTAATTAAAGACGCTATAACTTCAAAAATTTTTCTCCCCCCACAAATTTTGACATTCCAGGTAAAACATGGACGCTTATCTTAATTCAGGACACTATAACCTCAAAAAATTTTCTCCTCCCGCAAAATTTGACGTTCCAGGTAAAAAAAGGACGCTTAACTTTAATTCAGGACACTATAATCTCAAAAATTTTTCTCCCCCCATAATACTTGCAGTTCCAGGTTAAAAAAGGACGCTCAAATGAATTCAGGACGCTCAAATCAGTTAAAATTTTATTCCCCCCATTAAACTTGCCGTTCCAGGTAAAAAAAGGACGCTCAAATGAATTCAGGACGCTCAAATCAGTCAAAATTTTTTCCCCCCATTAAACTTGCCGTTCCAGGTAAAAAAAAGGACGTTTATCTTAATTTAGGACACTATATCCTCAAAAATTTTTTCCCCCCAAATAACTTGACGTTCCCGGTTAAAAAAAGACGCTTATCTTAATTCAGGACACTATGACTTCAAAAATTTTTCTCCCCCCATTAAACTTGCCGTTCCAGGTAAAAAAAGGACAATTTTTTGAATCCAGGACACTTTATCTTCAGAAATTTTTCTCCCCCCATTAAACTAGCCGTTCCAGGTAAAAAATTGCACGCTCATCTGAGCTCTGGACACTGTAACTTCAAAAATTTTTCTCCCACCATTAAACTTGCCGTTCCATGTTAAAAAGGACGCTAAAATGAATTCAGGACGCTCAAATCATTCAAAATTTTTCTCCCCCCATTAAACTTGCCGTTCCAGGTTAAAAAAGGACGCTCAAATAAATTCAGGACGCTCAAATCAGTCAAAATTTTTTTTCCCCCATTAAACTTGCCGTTCCATGTTGAAAAAGGACGCTCGAATGAATTCAGGACGCTCAAATCAGTCAAAATTTTTCTCCATCCACTAGATTTTTCAAAATTTAAACTCACAAAAAGGAAATGCGGTCAGATTATAAGTCCCCCCATCTCCTTGATAAAAATAGATAAAAAGAGAGAAAGAGAGAGAGAGAGAGAGGGGGGTCGCGAGGGTCCGTAAAATAGCTAGGCTCCGTATAAAATCGCGAGATTTTATGAGAGAGTGGGGGTCGTGAGGGTCAAAGGACGCGGGCTAGTCCTACTATATAATCCTCACTTTTTCAACTGTGTTTGTGACTTTTTGCCGTTAAAAAATTCAAACGGTCACTTTTCTGGGAGAACTAGGTGCCAGGAACTCAAAAATGCCCTCGGAAGTTAACGGCGTTACTCGGTTAAGGCTGTGGGCGCGCCTAAAAGTTAGGCATGTCAAAATTTCAAAAAGGTAAATTCTATGTTTTTAAGTGATATTTAAGGGTAATTGGGGTCGTAGATCACGAATATGATGGTCAATTTTCCTAAAAACCAGTGACATGGGCGTGGCACTCGGTTTTTTGCCGAAATTCCGGGTTTTTGGGCGATTCTGAGAAAATGGGGCGACTTTAGGAATTTCAAACATCAGAATTGGTTAGATTAGGTAATTTTATGTTTAAAAAGTCCAAAAAATGTTAACGGCGGTACTCGGTTTAGGCTGTGGGCGCGATTCAAGATTTAGACAGCCGAAATGTCAAATTTCAAAATTTTTAATATTTTGATGTTTTTGGGGGTTTTTGGTGGTGAGGATCACGAAAATAATGTTTTTTTTTGGAAAAAAGCAGTGACATGGGCGTGGCACTCGATTTTTGGGGGAATTTCCGGGACTTTGCGGTTTTCTGGGAAAAGTTAAGGGCTGAGGGTCATTTTCGTTAAAGAAATAGATAATTTAAGTTATTTTGAGTCTGAAAAAATTAAAAAGTCATAAAAAATTCAAATTTAATATTTGAAAAAAAATTGGCGCGAAATTTGAAATTTTGGCGCCAAATTCAAATTTTTTCAAAAAAAAAGGGCTCCATTAATTTAGATAGCGCTTCACATAAAATTTTTTCCGTTCTATATATTTGACGCTCCCAACAATTAAAAAGACGCTCAATTTACAAAAATTTAAAAATTTGGCGCCATATTCAAATATTTCATAAAAATAAGCAGTCCTTTAATAAAAATAGTCCCTAACATGAGATAATTGGCGTTCCACCGAGCAATTAAGGCGTTCCATAGTTCAAGTTGCCGTTCCAATAAAAAAATGCCTTCCCCCCCCCCCAAACACTTGCCGTTCCATCGTCAAAAATTGCCGTTCCCATGGAATATTTGCCGTTCTTCAGAGTTAAATAGGCGGCCCAATGTTTTAGTTTAAATTTAAAAAAAGGAATTGGCGCGAAATTTGAAAATTTGGCGCCAAATTCAAAATTTACTCAAAATTTTTCGCCCCCCATTAAACTTTCCGTCCCAGGTTAAAAAAGGACGCCAAACTGAATTTAGGACACTATAACCTCAAAAATTTTTCTCCCCCCATTAAACTTGCCGTTCCAGGTTAAAAAAGACGCTCAAACAATTCAGGACGCTCAAATCAGTCAAAATTTTTTTCCCCCCATTAAACTTGCCGTTCCAGGTTAAAAAAGGACGCTCAAATGAATTCAGGACGCTCAAATCAGTCAAAATATTTTTCCCCCCATTAAACTTGCCGTTCCAGGTTAAAAAAGGACGCTCAAATGAATTCAGGACGCTCGAATCAGTCAAAATTTCTTCCCCCATTAAACTTGCCGTTCCAGGTAAAGAATTGGACGCTCATCTGAACTCTGGACACTGTAACTTCAAAAATTTTTCTCCCCCCATTAAACTTGCCGTTCCATGTTAAAAAGGACGCTAAAATGAATTCAGGACGCTCAAATCAGTCAAAATTTTTCTCCCCCCATTAAACTTGCCGTTCCAGGAAAAAAATTGGACGCTCATCTGATTTCTGGACACTGTAACTTCAAAAATTTTTCTCCCCCCATTAAACTTGCCGTTCCCGGTAAAAAATGGACGCTAATCTTAATTCAGGACACTATAACCTCAAAAAATTTTTTCCCCCCGCAAAATTTGACGTTCCAGGTACAACAAGGACGCTTTTATGAATTCAGGACGCTCAAATCAGTCAAAATTTTTTTCCCCCCATTAAACTTGCCGTTTCAGGTTAAAAAAGGACGCTCAAATGAATTCAGGACGCTCAAATCAGTCAAAATTTTTTTCCCCCCATCAAACTTGCCGTTCCAGATAAAAAAAGGACGCTTATCTTTAATACAGGACACTATAATCTTAAAAATTTTTTCCCTCCACAAAATTTTACGTTCCAGGTAAAAAAAGGACGCTCTTCTGAATTCAGGACACTAAAAACTCAAAAAATTTTCTCCCCCTATTAAACTTGCCGTTCCAAGTAAAAAAAGGACGCTCAAATCAGTCAAAATTTTTTTCCTCCCATTAAACTTGACGTTCCAGGTTAAAAAAGGACGCTCAAATGAATTCAGGACGCTCAAATCAGTCAAAATTTTTTTCCCTCCAATAAATTTGACGTTCCATGTAAAAAAAGGACGCTTACCTAAATTAGGACGATAAAATCAGTCAAAATTTTTCTCCATCCACTAAATTTTTCAAAAATTGAAACTCACGAAAAGGAAATGCGGTCAGATTTAAAGTCCCCCTATCATCTTGAAAAAAAGAGATAAAAGAGAGAGAGAGAGAGAGAGAGAGGGGGGTCGCGAGGGTCCGTAAAATAGCTAGGCTCCGTATAAAATCGCGAGATTTTATGAGAGAGTGGGGGTCGCGAGGGTCAGCGGACGCGGGCTAGTCCTACTATATAATCCTCACTTTTTCAACTGTGTTTGTGACTTTTTGCCGTTAAAAAATTCAAACGGTCACTTTTCTGGGAGAACTAGGTGCCAGGAACTCAAAAATGCCTTCGGAAGTTAACGGCGTTACTCGGTTAAGGCTGTGGGCGCGCCTAAAAGTTAGGCATGTCAAAATTTCAAATAGGTTATTTTTTTTTATTTTAAGTGTTTTTTGGGGGTAATTGGGGTCGAGGATCACGAATATGGTGGTCAATTTTCTGAAAAACCAGTGACATGGGCGTGGCAGCCGGTTTTTTGCGGAAATTCTGGGTTTTTGGGCGATTCTGGGAAAAGTTAGGGGCTGAGGGTATTTTAGACTCAAGAAATGGTTTAATCAAGTAAATTTGAGTCTAGAAAGTTAATAAAATGTTAACGGCGTTACTCGGTTTAGGCTGTGGGCGTGTTTCAAGGTTTGGACTGTCTAAATGTCAAAATTCTAAATTTTTAATATTTTGATATTTTTGGGGGTTTTTGGGGGTGAGGATCACGAAAATAATGTTTATTTTTGAAAAAAAGCAGTGACATGGGCGTGGCACTCGATTTTTGGCGGAATTTCCGGGATTTTGCGGTTTTTTGGGAAAAGTTAAGGGCCAAGGGTTATTTTTTCTCAAGAAATGGATAAATTAGGTGATTTTGAGTTAGAAAAGGTGCCGCTTGATCCACTCTCGGACTTTTGGCGAACGCTGGGAATTTAATTAAGAGTATTTAATTAAAAAGACCGGTCCTTTTTAAAATTTTGCCGTTCCCATCCAATATTTGCGGTTCTTCTGAGTCAAATAGGCGGCCCGGTTTATTAAGAGACGGTCCATTCGAAAATTTGGCGCGAAATTTGAAAATTTGGCGCCAAATTCAAATTTTCAAAAAATCAGCGGTCCATTAGTTTAGATAGCGTTTCCCATATAATAATTGGCGTTCAACCGAGTAAAAAAGGCGTCTCATGGTTTTAGTTGCCGTCCCCGCCCCAAACACTTGCCGTTCCATCGTCAAAAATTGCCGTTCCCATGTAATATTTGCCGTTCTTCAGAGTTAAATAGGCGGCCAAATGTTTTAGTTTAAATTTAAAGAAAGTATTTGGCGCGAAATTTGAAAATTTGGCGCCAAATTCAAAATATACTCAAAATTTTTCACTCCAATTAAACTTTCTGTCCCAGGTTAAAAAAGGACGCCAAACTGAATTTAGGACACTATAACCTCAAATAATTTTCTCCCCCCATTAAACTTGCCGTTACAGGTTAAAAAAGGACGCTTTTCTGAATCCAGGACACTATATCTTCAAAAATTTTTCTCCCCCCATTAAACTTACCGTTCCCAGTTTAAAAAGGATACTTTTCTGAATTCAGGACACTATAACCTCAAAAAATTTTTTCCCCCCGCAAAATTTGACGTTCCAGGTACAACAAGGACGCTTTTATGAATTCAGGACGCTCAAATCAGTCAAAATTTTCTTCCCCCCACAAAAATTGCCGTTCCCAAGTAATATTTGCCGTTCTTCAGAGTTAAATAGGCGGCCCAATGTTTTACTTTAAATTAAAAAAAAAAAAATGGCGCGCAATTTGAAAATTTGGCGCCAAATTCAAAATTACTCAAAATTTTTCTCCCCCCATTAAACTTGCCGTTCCAGGATAAAAAAGGACGCTAAGCTGAATTTAGGACGCTATAACTTCAAAAATTTTTCTCCCCCCATTAAACTTGCCGTTCCAGGTAAAAAATTGGACGCTCATCTGAACTCAGGACACTGTAACTTCAAAAATTTTTCTTCTCCCACAAATTTTGATGTTCCAGGTAAAACATTGACGCTTACTATAATTCGAACACTATAATCTTAAAAATTTTTCTCCCCCCTCAAAATTTGACGTTCCAGGTAAAAAAAGGACGCTTTTCTGAATCCAGGACATTTTAGCCTCCAAAAATTTTCTCCCCCCACAAAACTTGCCGTTCCAGGTAAAAAATGGACGCTTATCTTAATTCAGGACGCTAAAATCATTAAAAATTTTTCTCCCCCCATTAAAATTGCCGTTCCAGGTTAAAAAAGGACGCTTATCTGAATTCAGGACACTTTTACTTCAAAAATTTTTCTCCCCCCACAAAATATGTATTTCCAGATAAAAAAGGACGCTCAAATGAATTCAGGACGCTCAAATCAGTCAAAATTTTTTTCCGCCCATAAAACTTGCCGTTCCAGGTAAAAAAAGGACGCTTTTATGAATTCAGGACGCTCAAATCAGTCAAAATTTTTTTCCCCCCATTAAAATTGCCGTTCCAGGTTAAAAAAGGACGCTTATCTGAATTCAGGACACTTTTACTTCAAAAATTTTTCCCCCCCCCCACAAAATATTTATTTCCAGATAAAAAAGGACGCTTAAATGAATTCAGGACGCTCAAATCAGTCAAAATTTTTTTCCGCCCATAAAACTTGCCGTTCCAGGTAAAAAAAGGACGCTTTTATGAATTCAGGACGCTCAAATCAGTCAAAATTTTTTTCCCCCCATTAAAATTGCCGTTCCAGGTTAAAAAAGGACGCTTATCTGAATTCAGGACACTTTTACTTCAAAAATTTTTCTCCCCCCACAAAATGTGTATTTCCAGATAAAAAAGGACGCTCAAATGAATTCAGGACGCTCAAATCAGTCAAAATTTTTTTCCGCCCATAAAACTTGCCGTTCCAGGTAAAAAAAGGACGCTTTTATGAATTCAGGACGCTCAAATCAGTCAAAATTTTTTTCCCCCTATTAAAATTGCCGTTCCAGGTTAAAAAAGGACGCTTATCTGAATTCAGGACACTTTTACTTCAAAAATTTTTCCCCCCCCCCACAAAATATTTATTTCCAGATAAAAAAGGACGCTTAAATGAATTCAGGACGCTCAAATCAGTCAAAATTTTTTTCCGCCCATAAAACTTGCCGTTCCAGGTAAAAAAAGGACGCTTTTATGAATTCAGGACGCTCAAATCAGTCAAAATTTTTTTCCCCCCATTAAAATTGCCGTTCCAGGTTAAAAAAGGACGCTTATCTGAATTCAGGACACTTTTACTTCAAAAATTTTTCTCCCCCCACAAAATGTGTATTTCCAGATAAAAAAGGACGCTCAAATGAATTCAGGACGCTCAAATCAGTCAAAATTTTTTTCCGCCCATAAAACTTGCCGTTCCAGGTAAAAAAAGGACGCTTTTATGAATTCAGGACGCTCAAATCAGTCAAAATTTTTTTCCCCCTATTAAAATTGCCGTTCCAGGTTAAAAAAGGACGCTTATCTGAATTCAGGACACTTTTACTTCAAAAATTTTTCTCCCCCCACAAAATATGTATTTCCAGATAAAAAAGGACGCTCAAATGAATTCAGGACGCTCAAATCAGTCAAAATTTTTTTCCGCCCATAAAACTTGCCGTTCCAGGTAAAAAAAGGACGCTTTTATGAATTCAGGACGCTCAAATCAGTCAAAATTTTTTTCCCCCCATTAAAATTGCCGTTCCAGGTTAAAAAAGGACGCTTATCTGAATTCAGGACACTTTTACTTCAAAAATTTTTCCCCCCCCCACAAAATATTTATTTCCAGATAAAAAAGGACGCTTAAATGAATTCAGGACGCTCAAATCAGTCAAAATTTTTTTCCGCCCATAAAACTTGCCGTTCCAGGTAAAAAAAGGACGCTTTTATGAATTCAGGACGCTCAAATCAGTCAAAATTTTTTTCCCCCCATTAAAATTGCCGTTCCAGGTTAAAAAAGGACGCTTATCTGAATTCAGGACACTTTTACTTCAAAAATTTTTCTCCCCCCACAAAATGTGTATTTCCAGATAAAAAAGGACGCTCAAATGGATTCAGGACGCTCAAATCAGTCAAAATTTTTTTCCGCCCATAAAACTTGCCGTTCCAGGTAAAAAAAGGACGCTTTTATGAATTCAGGACGCTCAAATCAGTCAAAATTTTTTTCCCCCTATTAAAATTGCCGTTCCAGGTTAAAAAAGGACGCTTATCTGAATTCAGGACACTTTTACTTCAAAAATTTTTCTCCCCCCACAAAATATGTATTTCCAGATAAAAAAGGACGCTCAAATGAATTCAGGACGCTCAAATCAGTCAAAATTTTTTTCCGCCCATAAAACTTGCCGTTCCAGGTAAAAAAAGGACGCTTTTATGAATTCAGGACGCTCAAATCAGTCGAAATTTTTTTCCCCCCATTAAACTTGCCGTCCCAGGTTAAAAAGGACACTAAACTGAATTTAGGACACTATAACCTCAAAAATTTTTTTTTCCCCTTAAAATTTGACGTTCCAAGTAAAAAAAGGACACTTATCTTAATTCAGGACACTATAACTTGAAAAATTTTTCTCCCCCCATTAAACTCGCCGTTCCAGGTAAAAAATTGACGATTATCTGAATTCAGGACACTTTACTCTTAAAATTTTTCTTCCCCCTATTAAACTTGCCGTTCCAGGTAAAAAAAGGACGCTTTTATGAATTCAGGACGCTCAAATCAGTCAAAATTTTTTTCCCCCTATTAAAATTGCCGTTCCAGGTTAAAAAAGGACGCTTATCTGAATTCAGGACACTTTTACTTCAAAAATTTTTCTCCCCCCACAAAATATGTATTTCCAGATAAAAAAGGACGCTCAAATGAATTCAGGACGCTCAAATCAGTCAAAATTTTTTTCCGCCCATAAAACTTGCCGTTCCAGGTAAAAAAAGGACGCTTTTATGAATTCAGGACGCTCAAATCAGTCGAAATTTTTTTCCCCCCATTAAACTTGCCGTCCCAGGTTAAAAAGGACACTAAACTGAATTTAGGACACTATAACCTCAAAAATTTTTTTTTCCCCTTAAAATTTGACGTTCCAAGTAAAAAAAGGACACTTATCTTAATTCAGGACACTATAACTTGAAAAATTTTTCTCCCCCCATTAAACTCGCCGTTCCAGGTAAAAAATTGACGCTTATCTGAATTCAGGACACTTTACTCTTAAAATTTTTCTTCCCCCTATTAAACTTGCCGTTCCAGGTAAAAAAAGGACGCTTTTATGAATTCAGGACGCTCAAATCAGTCAAAATTTTTTTCCCCCCATTAAAATTGCCGTTCCAGGTTAAAAAAAGACGCTTATCTGAATTCAAGACACTTTTACTTCAAAAATTTTTCTCCCTCAACAAAATATGTATTTCCAGATAAAAAAGGACGCTCAAATGAATTCAGGACGCTCAAATCAGTCAAAATTTTTTTCCGCCCATAAAACTTGCCGTTCCAGGTAAAAAAAGGACGCTTTTATGAATTCAGGACACTATAACCTCAAAAATTTTTCTCCCCCCACAAAATTAAACGTTCCAGAAAAAAAAGGACGCTTATCTGAATTCAGGACACTATAACTTGAAAAATTTTTCTCCCCCCACATTACTTGCCGTTCCAAGTTAAAAAAGGACGCTCAAATGAATTCAGGACGCTCTAATCAGTCAAAATTTTTCTCCCCCCATTAAACTTGCCGTTCCAGGTTAAAAAAGGACGCTCAAATAAATTCAGGACGCTCAAATCAGTCAAAATTTTTTTCCCCCCATTAAACTTGCCGTTCCCGTTTAAAAAAGGTCGTCTATCTGAATTCAGGACACTATATCCTCAAAAATTTTTCTCCCCCCACAAAATTTTTCATTCCAGGTAAAAACAGGACGCTTAAATTAATTCAGGACACTATAACCTCAAAAAATTTTCTCCCCCCACAAAATTTGCCGTTCCAGGTAAAAAAAAAGGACACTCAACTATATCATAGACGCTTTAATCACCAAAAAATTCAAACTCACAAAAAGGAAATGCGGTCAGATTACAAGTCCCCCTATCATCTTGAAAAAAAGAGATAAAAGAGAGAGAGAGAGAGAGAGAGGGGGGTCGCGAGGGTCCGTAAAATAGCTAGGCTCCGTATAAAATCGCGAGATTTTATGAGAGAGTGTGGGTCGCGAGGGTCAGAGGACGCGGGCTAGTCCTACTATATAATCCTCACTTTTTCAACTGTGTTTGTGACTTTTTGCCGTTAAAAAATTCAAACGGTCACTTTTCTGGGAGAACTAGGTGCCAGGAACTCAAAAATGCCCTCGGAAGTTAACGGCGTTACTCGGTTAAGGCTGTGGGCGCGCCTAAAAGTTAGGCATGTCAAAATTTCAAATAGGTTATTTTTTTGATTTTTTTTTTTTTTGGGGGTAATTGGGGTCGAGGATCACGAATATGGTGGTCAATTTTCTGAAAAACCAGTGACATGGGCGTGGCAGCCGGTTTTTTTGCGGAAATTCTGGGTTTTTGGGCGATTCTGGGAAAAGTTAGGGGCTGAGGGTATTTTAGACTCAAGAAATGGGTTAATCAAGTAAAATTGGGTCTAGAAAATTAATAAAATGTTAAACGCGTTTCTCGGTTTAGGGCGTGGGCGTGTTTCAAGGGTTGGAATGTCTTAATGGCAAAATTCTAAATTTTTAATATTTTGATATTTTTGGGGGTTTTTGGGGGTGAGGATCACGAAAATAATGTTTATTTTTGAAAAAAAGCAGTGACATGGGCGTGGCACTCGATTTTTGGCGGAATTTCCGGGATTTTGCGGTTTTTTTGGGAAAAGTTAAGGGCTTAGGGTTATTTTTTCTCAAGAAATGGAACAATTAGGTGTTTTTGAGTCAGAAAAAGTGCCGCTTGGTCCACTCCCACACTTTTGGCGAACGCTGGGATTTAATTAAGAGTAATTAATTAAAAAGACCGGTCCTTTTTAAAATTTTGCCGTTCCAATCCAATATTTGCCGTTCTTCTGAGTCAAATAGGCGGCCCTGTTTATTAAGAGACGGTCCATTCGAAAATTTGGCGCGAAATTTGAAAATTTGGCGCCAAATTCAAATTTTTCAAAAAATTAGCGGTCCATTAGTTTAGATAGCGTTTCCCATGTAAAAATTGGCGTTACTCTGATCAATTAAGGCGTCCCATGGTTTTAGTTGCCGTTCCATTAAAAAATTGCCGTCCCCCCCAAACATTTGCCGTTCCATCGTCAAAAATTGCCGTTCCCATGGAATATTTGCCGTTCCTCTCAGTTAAATAGGCGGCCCAATATTTTAGTTCAAATTTAAAGAAAGTAATTGGCGCGCAATTTGAAAATTTGGCGCCAAATTCAAAATTACTCAAAATTTTTCTCCCCCCATTAAACTTGCCGTTCCAGGATAAAAAAGGACGCTAAGCTGAATTTAGGACGCTATAACTTCAAAAATTTTTCTCCCCCCATTAAACTTGCCGTTCCAGGTAAAAAATTGGACGCTCATCTGAACTCAGGACACTGTAACTTCAAAAATTTTTCTTCTCCCACAAATTTTGATGTTCCAGGTAAAACATTGACGCTTATCTTAATTCGAACACTATAATCTTAAAAATTTTTCTCCCCCCTCAAAATTTGACGTTCCAGGTAAAAAAAGGACGCTTTTCTGAATCCAGGACATTTTAGCCTCCAAAAATTTTCTCCCCCCACAAAACTTGCCGTTCCAGGTAAAAAATGGACGCTTATCTTAATTCAGGACGCTAAAATCATTAAAAATTTTTCTCCCCACATTAAAATTGCCGTTCCAGGTTAAAAAAGGACGCTTATCTGAATTCAGGACACTTTTACTTCAAAAATTTTTCTCCCCCCACAAAATATGTATTTCCAGATAAAAAAGGACGCTCAAATGAATTCAGGACGCTGAAATCAGTCAAAATTTTTTTCCGCCCATAAAACTTGCCGTTCCAGGTAAAAAAAGGACGCTTTTATGAATTCAGGACGCTCAAATCAGTCAAAATTTTTTTCCCCCCATTAAAATTGCCGTTCCAGGTTAAAAAAGGACGCTTATCTGAATTCAGGACACTTTTACTTCAAAAATTTTTCCCCCCCCACAAAATATTTATTTCCAGATAAAAAAGGACGCTTAAATGAATTCAGGACGCTCAAATCAGTCAAAATTTTTTTCCGCCCATTAAAATTGCCGTTCCAGGTTAAAAAAGGACGCTTATCTGAATTCAGGACACTTTTACTTCAAAAATTTTTCTCCCCCCACAAAATGTGTATTTCCAGATAAAAAAGGACGCTCAAATGAATTCAGGACGCTCAAATCAGTCAAAATTTTTTTCCGCCCATAAAACTTGCCGTTCCAGGTAAAAAAAGGACGCTTTTATGAATTCAGGACGCTCAAATCAGTCAAAATTTTTTTCCCCCTATTAAAATTACCGTTCCAGGTTAAAAAAGGACGCTTATCTGAATTCAGGACACTTTTACTTCAAAAATTTTTCTCCCCCCACAAAATATGTATTTCCAGATAAAAAAGGACGCTCAAATGAATTCAGGACGCTCAAATCAGTCAAAATTTTTTTCCGCCCATAAAACTTGCCGTTCCAGGTAAAAAAAGGACGCTTTTATGAATTCAGGACGCTCAAATCAGTCGAAATTTTTTTCCCCCCATTAAAATTGCCGTTCCAGGTAAAAAAAGGACGCTTTTATGAATTCAGGACGCTCAAATCAGTCAAAATTTTTTTCCCCCCATTAAAATTGCCGTTCCAGGTTAAAAAAGGACGCTTATCTGAATTCAGGACACTTTTACTTCAAAAATTTTTCTCCCCCCACAAAATGTGTATTTCCAGATAAAAAAGGACGCTCAAATGAATTCAGGACGCTCAAATCAGTCAAAATTTTTTTCCGCCCATAAAACTTGCCGTTCCAGGTAAAAAAAGGACGCTTTTATGAATTCAGGACGCTCAAATCAGTCAAAATTTTTTTCCCCCTATTAAAATTACCGTTCCAGGTTAAAAAAGGACGCTTATCTGAATTCAGGACACTTTTACTTCAAAAATTTTTCTCCCCCCACAAAATATGTATTTCCAGATAAAAAAGGACGCTCAAATGAATTCAGGACGCTCAAATCAGTCAAAATTTTTTTCCGCCCATAAAACTTGCCGTTCCAGGTAAAAAAAGGACGCTTTTATGAATTCAGGACGCTCAAATCAGTCGAAATTTTTTTCCCCCCATTAAAATTGCCGTTCCAGGTTAAAAAGGACGCTAAAATGAATTTAGGACACCTTAACCTCAAAAATTTTTCGCCTCCCATTAAACTTGCCGTCCCAGGTTAAAAAGGACACTAAACTGAATTTAGGACACTATAACCTCAAAAATTTTTTTTTCCCCTTAAAATTTGACGTTCCAAGTAAAAAAAGGACACTTATCTTAATT